>VUYV01000016.1:320089-383500 GCA_008711295.1 Anarhynchus alexandrinus | reverse complement strand
AAGGGGGAGCGCGATGTGCAAAATGGGGGACTTGCAATGGGGTTGCAAAAGGGGGGGGGGCAGCAGCGTGGGTGAGGGTCTCCCTTAGCCTCTGCAGCAGGGGGGCTGTGTTAAGGCACTGGGAGGGACACACACACACACACACAGCCCCCCCCATAGCGTAGCCGGGGTGAGCCTGGCTGGTGGTGCCCCAGCAGCCCTCCCTCCCCCGGGTGCTGCCGCTGCTGCAGCCGTCATGGGAACAGCGGTGTGATGAGCCCGATCGGCCTCTGCCGCTCGGGGCACCTGCCTGTCCCCCCTCCCCGTGTCCAGCCAGCCGTGGGGAGGGGTGTCCCCAGGTCTGCTGTACGGCGGCTGCGCTCATCCCAGCTTTATCCCGGTGGGGACTTGCCACTGGTAATCCTCTCAGGGCCGCGGCGTCACTGGGGTTCGCCCTGGCGAGGGCTGGCATCTCCCCTTATCCCGGGGAGCATCCTCACCCAAGGGCTCTGCTCGGGCTGCTGTGAGTGGTGCCAGGGTGAGGCTTGAAGCCCTCCATCCTCCTTGAGGCGTTTTGCAGTTCCAGGGGGATTTTGGACCAGGATTGGGGTCTTACAGATGATTTTTTTTCCCAGTGGAGCCATGGTCCCCTTGTGGTACTGAGCCCTTGGCTCGTGGCACGGAGACCCTCTGGAAGGATGGGGTTGCTGGGGGGAGCGATACCCCCAGAAAATGGTAAAGCTTCCTTTTTAGTGGGTCTTTTCGTTCAAAAGTAGATATTCCTGGGGGTGAGAGAGCTGTGCCCGGAAGGATTTTGAAAAACTAGCAGTTTTGGCCACCTCAATCTTGGTGCTTTTTTTTTATTTTTAAGAAAAGAGCATTTATGGAGTGATGCTCCCACGGAGGCCTTGATGGTTCTAAACAACAGCCTGGAAAAATCTAGTGCCTGCAGCCCTAAAAGCAGAAGTTTTAAAAATAAATTCCTCCCCAGCATCCGGCAGATTAATCGGGCAGGGCGTGCTCCAGGGGCGTAATCCGGCCGGCAAATTGCTGAAAATCCTTGGAGTGAACCAGCAGAGATTTCGAGAGGCAAATTTCTCATTTTCTTGGGTTAAAAATAGATGCAAGAAAAATTGCTTTTAAAATGGAAGAAAAGGTGATGGGTGACTTTGCTCTCTGCATCCTCCTGGTGAAAGGGGGTGCCCAGGCCACTGAGTGCCTGGCCAAAAGCGTTATCGGCTGCCGGGCTTTTTCCTGAAGAGCTCCATTAGCTTGCACAAGTACTTTTCTTTTTTTTTTTTTTCTTTTTTGAGACTAAAAGGCTGAAAACCACCCGGTTTTGGACGCCTTGCAGGGTGTAGCGTTACCTTCCGTTGCCTTCTTTGGCTCTAGTTCATGCAAAAGGCAGCTTTCAAGAGCAAGAACGAGCGGTCCAAAAAAACCGTCTGTACTTAGAAATGATATGTGGTCAGCTGCCAGAAGAAGGAAGGGAAAAAAAAAAAAAAGCAATAATAAATGTTGTCACCTCCAGCTCTTTCTGGGGTCAGCAGGACCGTGTGCTACAGAGGGCAGTAATGAGCTTGTAGGAGTAAGTCTATGAAGAAATCTGCATTTAATTAACAAAAATATTTCACTTCTCTCTCAAGATAAATTCATCATTAGTCATCCATTTCGGGGAGCCGAGTTACGCTACTAAACCCCATCAGTTAGTCTTGTGTTGAGTTGTTCTCTCGCTTGCATTCCCTACCAGAAGATGTGGACGTGAAAACCCACCGGCATGTCGGGGCTTGGTCTGATGAGGTTTATTTGTTGGGACCTGGAGAGTGCGCCTGTGTTAGTTATGCAAGCAGCAAGTTGTCTAGCATGGCTTAATTTTTTAATTTGCTTTATGTTCACTAAATGATGCAGTAGTTTGTCGCGTACTAGAGTTTGCTTTTTGCAGGTGTTTTTGCTGAGTCTCATGAGACTCTTACCAGCTGGCTGCTGCTGCCCAAAAAGGAGGGACCTGAGTCAAAGTGCAGATGGGGGCTTGCTCCAAGCTCCAAACTCCTCAGGAACATGCCAAAACCTGCCATTTCAGGAGTGGGTTTTGTCTGCTTTCCTGTTCCTGCTTTATGCACTGAAAAACTCTGCCGCCCCTTTCTAGCAAGGGTTGGGTTATTCGGTGCCTGCCAGCTCTGCCTGCTCCCTGTTCCTGGTGGCGCTTGGCGGGATCCCGTTAGGACCTAACCCCATCTCCACCGTGCATTGGTAGCGAGCTGGTACCCCCTGGGAGAGGGTCTGGTGAGAGTCGGGGGCTGCCAGTTCCCCAAATCCGGCTTTCCCCTCCCCAAGCAGCGTGATGCTCACCCTGCATTTTAAATGAGGGTGATCAGCCTCGTCAAGCCCGGAGGGGCCATGTTGCCCGAGCACACGGGGCTGCAACAATCCCTATTTCAGCTCTCAGCCCCCATTTCGGGGGCGGCATTTTGTTCCAGCATGGTGCCAGGGGCTCTCTCGCTGTGTTTCAGGGGCAACACCAGGGTGGAGGAAGCCTGTGAAATGTACACCAGGGCTGCCAACATGTTCAAGATCGCCAAAAACTGGAGCGGTGAGTACAGCCCCCGTCGTTGGGGGGGCTGCGTGGAGGGTGGCTGATGCCGGGGTGACCCACAAGCGCCTGAGCATCTTCCTGCGAATTATCGAAGTGGAGTTTTACATCCCAGGCTGTTTCCATGGGGATGGTCCCTGTGGTGATGCAACCTCTGCTTTGCCCGGCCCTGCAATGTTTTAAGTATTGGGAGAGTGGGCAAAGGAGGGTGACCTGAATGTTCCTGATGTTATATTAGCCTGGGTCCAGTTTACCATTTTAAAATGAAAGCTTGTAATTGTGCAGGGAAGCCTGCTAAAGGGGCTCTGCCCTGGCTTTGCTCTTCAGCAGGGAAATACCTTGGGGAAGGACATAAAATCCGATGGATTTCAAGATCCAAGGGATCCCCGTTGCTGATCCAGTAGGTGCAGGGCGCAGCCAGTGGTGAGGATGAACACACACTGCCAAGGATGAGTGTGCAGGTGGGATGCCCCCACTGCACCCCGTGGGGATGAGCTCAGCCCCCAGCAGATGAGCAGCGCCTGGACACAAACAGTTTGGGGTTGTTGCGTCTCTCAACCTCTCTGGGTCCTGGGAAGTGACGCCTGCTTTGCTGTTTTGCGTTGATCCCGCTCATTGCCGGGTCAGAGGGGTACATGGGGTCGGTGTGCTCTTCTCTCCCAGCCGCAGGAAACGCGTTTTGTCAGGCGGCCAAGCTGCACATGCAGCTGCAGAGCAAGCACGACTCGGCCACCAGCTTTGTGGACGCCGGGAACGCCTACAAAAAAGCAGACCCGCAAGGTAAGGAGAGTGAAATCCGGGATTGTTTCTTGCAAAGCTGCTTAGTGGCAGAGGAGGTGGCGCGCTGAGGCTTTCAGTAGTCACTGGCTCCATGGGGCTGTGGATCCTTGTTGCACACTACTCAAAAGCTGTAATACTTCCTGCACTTCTGCTTCTCCAAAGCAGTCCTTCAGGTGATGCGAGCTAGTCAGCACCATCTTGGTCTGCTGCGTGGACCGGCGCTCGTAGGCGTGTCATCTCGAGGTGATCTTTGGTGCTTTGGCTGTACCAAAGCCTTTGCTGAGCTTTGGTATGCTGCAGTGCGTTGGTTCTGAAGCGCTGCCCCTGGGTAGCTTCCTTCCTGCTTTAGCTTGACTTTGGAGACATACTCACTTCTTAAGGAATACTTAAGGCAGGTCTCAGGTCTGGGTCGCAGTGGGATCCCCGCTCTTAGCCCCAGCCCCACCCCCCACCCCCAGCAGTTTCCCTGGGGCAGAGGAGAGGTGGGAGGAAAACGGACTGAACTTTGATGGGATGAGGATAAAGGATTTGGATTCTTTAAATCTGGTCGTAAAGAGCAGGGTTGCGGTTTTGTGGAAGACCTGTGATTCCCCTTACCCATGCTGAGTGTTTGGAAATACACCAGACAATCCACCAGTATTGCCCATGCTTTCCTGTGCCAGGGGGCTGAAGAAACTAATTTGGGGTGGATAACACTGTTTTATAATTGTAAACCCACCCAATTTCCTAGAAAATGGCAGCCCCTGCGTGTTTATGAGATCGACATTTTGAATTTTGCTCTGTTTGAGGATGCAGCCTCACAAACCTGGGGTACAAGTCGTTTATATTTTGCCCATCCTAATTTTTGACTGTTACCTTTCAGCATCGGAATTTTTGCCCAGGTGAACCAGCAGGCTGTTGGTGGGATATGGGCTGTTCGGGGTGGGTGAATTGGGATTACATCTGCAGGTGCAAAAATGCAGGGGATGTGACATCTGTAGGTCTTGAGGGTTGAAAATGTTGTGTCGGTTGTTCCATACATACATACATATGTACATGTGTGAGTAGATACTTATTGAAGAAGCTGGTTTGTGGTCTGATGAAGAGAAATGTTACCAAGATCTGATTTTTGGAGGGGGGGAGGGGAGGTCTTTCTTGGGCTGGGAAATCTGACGTGCTGGCTGACTTTGTTGTTTTTCCTGAACACTCATGCTGCAGAGGCCATCAACTGCTTAAATGCAGCTATCGATATCTACACCGACATGGTAAGAAGCTGCGCTGGCAGCTTGTGGACTGATGTGCTTGTAAGAGATGCAGCTCGGTAAATGCTGTGTGCGCTGAGCGGAGGGGGAGCCCCCATCTCACCTGCCACCTCTGCCTTCTCTAGGGACGATTCACTATCGCTGCCAAGCACCACATCACCATTGCGGAGATCTATGAGGCCGAGCTGGTAGACATTGAGAAGGTGAGGACGCCGGGCGCTGCTGGTACTGCTCTGCAGGTGCTGTGGCGCCGGCTGCATTTCCTTCCCCGGCCAGAGCTGTGCCGAGCTCAGCGCGGCCGAGAAAACCCATCTGGCATCGGGCTTCTTTACGTAGGTGCAAGTCACCCGTAACTTGAAGTTAGAGTTAACAGGGTGAGTGACGATTTTTCCCAGCACGGGTGTCTCGCGGGGCAGTGCTGACTCTGTCGTGTGCCACTCTGCTGAGCGGCAGCACGGCAGGGCTGGCAAAACGCCCAGGTGAGAAACCTCGACTGAAGGGGTGTTTCACATCTGAAAAGCACTTTGGGAAGTTGTGGGGCAGTTTTATAGCTATTTTCTGACACACCCAAAGGAACTTGCTGTACTTCTGGTTGATGCTGACCCTCTCTCATTCCTATAACCGAGGGCCGTGAGCAGGAATCCTGCAGCAGCTCAACTGGCTGCAAATCTTCTGCTTGAAGTTTGCAGAACAAAAATGTATGGTTTCTAGATACTGTTTTCTAGACAATCATTTGCTTCCTCAGCTCCACTTCACTTGGTCCCATCTATCTCTCTTAATGACTTCAGTGTTGCCTCTCCACATGCAGCCCACCTTAAATCAAGCCCTGCTGCGTCAGGGCTGTTCTGTTAAGCCATTTATTCTATCGTGGCAAACCTGGCAGAAGCCTTGTCGCGTTCTGATTATAAGCGTTCGTAGTCATTACCTCAAGAGTAGTGTCACCTGGATGAAACTTGCACTGGAGTTTGGGACACTTAACGAGTCCACGGTCAAATTTCCAAGGGCAGCCTCGTGTTTGGAGTGTGCAGGGGATGCGCAGCAGTGCCTCGCTCCACCAGAAACCCCGCAAGCGCCCTGTGGTGCCGCTCCCTTTGTGTGCGGAATGGAAGAGCTTTTGTGAATGCGGTTGCTGTACGCTGGTCTGATCAAAAATTGTACTTCAGAAGTGGCATTCAAGCACGGTGTTTCTGTCCCCAGGCGATCGCACACTACGAGCAGGCTGCAGACTATTACAAAGGAGAGGAGTCGAACAGGCAAGTGGTCTTTGTAAGAAGAGTCGCAACAGGGAAGGGCTGGAGATGGGGATTTGTCCTAGATGGCCCACGCGCTTGCACACCTCGCCTGCCAGCCTCTTCTGAAATGTCCTTTGGTGGGATGCCCAAGTCCTACTTAGACAGATTTCTGTTTAAGGTTCTCATCCTGCACGCAGGCTTCTCTGGTTTGGAGTGCCTGTTTCGGGTGTAGAGAAAGCACGGAGCGACTGAACGGTGTCTGACTCCAGGGCTGTGCTGAGTTGAAGGACTTTGTGCCTTTCTGTGTGTTTTAATTTTGGCTGTTAAAAAGAAAATTCCCTTAATTGGCAGCTTTTGGGTCTTGCTTTTAAATACACTAAGGTAGTACAGGTAGTGCTTGGAGGTACCAGGGCATGGATTTTTGTTACCCCAGGACACAATTACTTACTTTAACGCTATAATTGATTGTAGCTCAGCCAACAAGTGTCTGCTGAAGGTGGCCGCCTATGCCGCGCAGCTGGAGCAGTACCAGAAGGCGATAGAAATCTATGAGCAGGTGAGGATGCGTGCTTCGTCCAACCGGGCAAAAATTTCTTGAAAATGGAAAGCGGGTCAGTGTGTCAGTCTCACAAAATTGCTGTGGCCTAGAAGCTCCTACTCTTACTTATTTCAGGGCTGATTATGCCTTTACGAGACATGGTTTGCTCCTTTGCTTTTAAGAGTTGCTTTAACTTACCCAAGGTGATTTTTTCCCTGAATTCTCTTGTTTCTAGAGAAAGGCTGGGGAAATCAGGGGGAAAGAAATCTATAATTACACTTTTGATCGTATATACAAATATGTTTGGCACAAAATTTCCCCCTAGATTTGTAAACTTGATTGCTGTGCCTTTGTACCAGGGAATACTTGCAGTGCTGCTTTTGTGCTTCTGGAGGGTGAATATTGGAGCAGGTTTTCACCGAGTCGACTTGCTTTCCCCCTTCTGCATCAGACAGAACGTAGTGAGGTGCCAGTGTGGTACCCCTGCACTGGTGCAGCGGCTCCCTGGGAGGACGGGCTGTGTGGGTGTGCTCTCACAGCTGCCTGTGCGTTTCTGACCTCACTTGGGATTCGTTAAAAATCTGTCTGGCTTCCCAAAAGCTTTTTGTACGGACGCTGGCATTTTTTTCTGTGGTTTTCATTCGCATTATGGTGCTGTGTGTAATTTTAATCAGCTGTCCTGTTTTTAATTCAGTTCTTAATGATGACATTTTCTTTCCCAACTCTAATAATAGCTTTTTGTGCCTAGGTCGGAACAAACACGATGGATAATCCTTTGCTGAAGTATAGCGCGAAAGAGTATTTCTTCAAAGCCGCTCTATGCCACTTCATTGTGGATGAGCTGAATGCGAAGGTCAGTGGGCTCAGAACAGTTATCCCAAACTTTCTGCATCCCTCTTAATCAACCTTTGCTGGCTGAGACCCGTTCTTGCACACACAGGGATTTGCGTGGCAGCTGCACAGACTAAAGCTTGAAGCGCCATAGTGTCAAATTGGATTTACTATGAATACTTTCCCAAGTTCTCTGTGCTGTTTTAGGACTGGAAGGCAAAAACTGAAATAAAAAGCAAGTGGTTTTGTGTGAAATGAGTGTAAAGGTTATCTTCTCTCTTTCAGCTTGCACTTGAGAAATATGAAGAAATGTTCCCAGCATTCACAGATTCACGGGAGTGCAAGCTGTTGAAAGTGAGTAAAGCTAGTATTAAAATAATAGTCACGCTTGAACATGTATACTGCCTTTTTCCTTTGTGCTTTTTCGCCTTGCTATAGATTTGGTCATTTATTCAAATGTTTTGGAGGACATCAGACTCGCTTTGCTTTGGGTTTATACCAGACTTGTGGAAAGTAGCTGCAGCAGAAAGACAGTTATTCTAGCCAACTTAACCCCCCCCAAAACTATTTCTGTGTTCATGGTGGGTGGTTTGAGTAGATGGCAAAGGTGCCGCTGCTGGGGACGTGGGTACCCCACAGTGCGGCTGCCGAGGTCCCCTCTCTCCTGGGGACAAGATGCCATGCACTGGCCTGGTGGGAACATGCAGGAACACGGTATTTGCTAATTTTTAATGGTGTTTTCCTAGAAACTGCTGGAAGCCCATGAGGAGCAGAACAGCGAGGCATACACCGAGGCAGTAAGTAGTCATGCATTTGCTAAGGTGCGCTTGTGGATGTCTGGGTGGTTCCTTCTTTATCTTTTTGGGGTTCGTGTGCTGTTAAATGCTGGGTAACTGGTTGCCCGAGCTCTGAGTCCAGCAGGGCGAATCACCGGGTGCTTCACTGCTTAACCGTCCTGCCACAAAACAACCCGCAGGAGAGATGGACGTGAGCAGAGCTGCTTCCAGCCTGTGCTCTAGCAAGTCCTAAACTTAATACTTTATCAATGAGAATTAAATAAAGATCCTGCCTGGTTTTGCTTCAGCTCCTTTCTGTGTTTGACAGTGGCTTAACGCGCTTTGTGTGTTTTTGGATAGATATCTTTTTATTTTATTTTTTTTTCTGGTAAGACTAGAAGTTTTAAAAGCCCATACTTCAAGAGCTGCAGAATGATTCTTTTGCAGCAGTCTTGTTTGCTTTCTCATATCTTAAATTTAAACTATTTTTTTTTTCTAATAGGTTAAAGAATTCGATTCAATATCACGGTTGGATCAGTGGCTTACAACCATGTTGCTTCGCATCAAGAAGTCAATCCAAGGAGAAGGGGACGGGGACCTGAAGTGAATTGTCTGTGGTATTTGTGGCATGCAGCCTAAGTAATCTGTTCTTGTGTTACAGCCAAGGACCACTGTGGGATACGTGATAAAATATCTAGCTTTATTTTGTTGCTTACAAATCCAATGACTTGCGTGTTTCTTTAGTATCCTGCTCTTTGTTGTGACAACATGGGTAGATGAGAAGCGATGCTCTGGGTATTACTGGCAGACCTTTCGGAGGTGAAAGAAGCACTTCTGGCAGAAATCCTTTCTTGGTTTTGTTAGCTCTGAACCCAAAGTCTGCACTTGAAACTACTATTTTTTCCCTGCTGTTCTGTCTTAAGGCTCAGTACCATTGATTCCAGCATGTAAATATTTTCTCCATGCCAGTACAGTACGAATAATTGCTTCTGATCTGTTGCTGTATTGTTACCATTTTCTGTTTGTAAATGGACCTCTGTCAGATACACTTGGACCTTGTTGTTTTTTTTTTTTTTTTAAATGATTGAGCTTTTTTAATGGTGCTAGTGAAAGGCTTTGTGACTCATATACAGTATGCATGTGTGTGTATACATCCTATACAGATACATGTGTGCACGTATAAATACGGAATACATAATGACCTAGTGCTGAAAGCATTACACGTTAGGGGACAGGACTGCTTCAATTGGTGTCAGCCCTCCAAACAGTCGTCGCAAGTAGACCTAGTTAATGGTGTATTTTGTATTTCATATCTAAATATAAAATGTAAGGTTCTTCTATATTTTCTTGGATCTATTTTTCCACTTACTTTATTTTGTGGCGCAGCCCATCCCTCCTACCCCCAAGATGACTTGACCCGAGTAATAATCTATTTTTCTAACTTTTCATTTACATGAACGCCCACTGCTGTCTCTACTACAGGTCTTTTGTGTGCGCTGGCCGATACCCCTTAGTTTCTGCCCTCTCTGCTGTTGGCAAAGCTGCCTCGTTCTTGAGACGTGCGAAGGTGTTGACTGAGACTTGATGTTATACGGAAACCTTGTTTTGGTTGTCTGGGTGACAGGTGAATCGAGTTTGCTTTGAAAAGGTGTAGACATGTTTAAAAATTCCTACAGTAATTTTAGAAATGTATTTTAAAATGTCTGTACCCAAGGCTCTTCCGTGCAATGCTTTGTTAACTAGAGATGATTAAGCTACCTATTAGCATGTACCTATTACAGTTCCTGTCTGTACATTAAGAAAGACCCGGGAGCCTATGCAATTTGTCAGTCAGTATTTCCCTGTAATGAAGCGATTTTCAGCTGCACTACTGACATGTAAAGAATGAAAAAGTAATTAATTAAATGCTTTATTTGGCACAACTGCTGTTTATATGGGCCCTTTTCTATGGCCAGAGCAGGAATATCATGGTAGGCCCCGGTGGGCACTGCTGCCCAGTGTGGACTCTGCCCCTTGTTTCTCTCGATGAAGCAATTGTCTCTGGCAACCAAAACGCTGGCTTTTGCACTTCTCCTCAGTTTGTTTTTAATCTAGGTATTTGAGTCGAACACAGTTTTGCTTACTGATCTGAGGGATTTAGTTCTGTTAAAGTGGTACTTTATCTCTACCACTGGCTTATGAAAAAAGAAAAGAAAAGCAATATATGCTCCTGGTACATGCCAAATTTTTTTTTCCTCTGACTGACTGGACTGGTCACTTCTTTCCCAAAGACTGGTCTGTGCATTGTAACTGAAGAAAAGCTGTGGAGAACCAGCAAGGTGAGTGCATTAAAAAAGCCTGGATGGATGATGTTCTTCCAAGCAACTTCAGTTTCTTCATTTCTCAAATGTGTTTTTAAGGCTACTCCTCATGAGCGACCTCTGTCTGCAACAAAACCATCACTTTAACTTAGACCACCATGTATCATGTATGTCTTTCCAAAAACTTGGCAAAGAAATACTTTAAATTCCGTTTAGCTTGTGGTCCCGGTCTGTGTCCACCTGAAAGGCTCCAAGAGACAGGTGCACACCTCAGCTCATCAGAAACGAGGACCAACTGCCATTTTCTGAGGGTGTCCCATTCCTGTACCAGAGTCCTTCACGTGCTTGTGCTGCCTCCACTGCACAGAGAAAATACTGGGTTTAGGATGCAGCTGGCATGGTAGGTAGGTGATCTTGTTGCTGAAGTTGGATTAGCTGCAGATTTGCTCTCATTTTGAAGAGGGTGCAAAGATGAAACTGCTGCTGAACTTATCTGTGTTAAAAGGATGGGGTTGGAACAGTATTTGTTTAATCCACCTGTTTCCTTAGTGAGCAGAGACACAGTGTAGTGATGGCTTTGTCTTGACTTATATCCAACACCTCTGGAGCTTTGGTCAGGGGAAGCACAGGCCTGCGAGGTTTACTTTTCCTAGCGTCACACAGAACTGAGGCGAGTATTTTAAGCTGTTTTTGTTCAGTTTTCCAGTTGTCAGTATTATGCACAGTTGTGATAAGCTGCATATGGAGCTGGTGGACCAGAAGACTGTACCCATGGGGTTATGTGGTCTGTTACTACGCTCTGGAGTAATATCATTAAAATACAAATGTTAATTCTGTATAAGTAGGCTACAGCATGTCCTCCAGTGTATCAGTGGTAAATTGTGACTGTTTTAAAATGACAATCTGCCACTCTGCTGTATTTCCCCCCAGTACACAACTCTGTACTATGAAAACTTATTAATGAAATGGCCTTAGCAAGAATAATAATGTTTTGTGTGAATCTGTACATTAATAAAGTGAAAATCATGAATGTAAGTAGCGGTAAGTGTTCTTTCCTGGAAAACGCAGAAGGCAGGCTAAAGCTAGATAAAAGCCAGCGTGCATAGCGCTTCCTTTCAGTTACTTTGGTGACCTGTTAAGGTACACACTAAGGCTGAGTACTTGTACAAGTACGTACTGGCTGATCATTTTACAGCAACTGCCACACCACTTCACTGCTTGTTGTAGAATGTGTCATCTGTAGGAAACTTGGAATGTCACATTTCCTATCTTTTTCAGGAGCGTTCCTTCACGCCTAGCTAAGGAAACCAATCCTGACTCGTGGAAGGGTGAGGTCTAGCCCAGGCTGCCACAGTGCTGTACTGTCACTTTGTGGCACCAGGGCATCTCTTGCAGGGCCCAAGGAAGAAGAGTGGCAGCCAACAGCTTCAGGCCCGCAGGAGAGTTGAGTTGGGACTTACCCCAGTCTTAGTGCATTCACAGCAGTATGCAGAGGGTATAGAAACATTTGATTACAATAACCAAGTCACTGGAAGAGTCAGTCTTAAGACTTCAATATTTTAATAAGAACAGTTCATACGAGTAACTCACTTCCGTACATTCATGGAGTACAAAAGTTTCCCTGGCTACAGGTACTAATGCTCAGACTTTAAATATATCTACAAACTCTTTACATTGGTCATTGGGAATACTGAGCTTCAACAGGAACATCGTGCGTGAATAAATATTTCAAATATAACCTCTTGGAAATGTTCTCTTTTAAAAAAATTCCCTTTCTATAGATTAAGTTATGATTCCATGGTAACACATCAGACATCCCTTTAAGGTTCAAAAATAGCTCTGTGCCACAGTTTGGGTATCTTTATTGCTTTGCCAACCACTAAGCCTTAGAACGAGCCCTAACAAGGCTTGATTGTGCTTACCTTTATACTAATGCAATCTTTCAGAAAGTTTTTCTCACAGCTTTAGCTGAGAAAGTTTCTGTGGAAATACTAAATTAATAGTAAAATAAAGAGAAACAGAAAAGCAAACCAGAAAAAAATTAATTAGAAGAGCTCCAGATTTTTACATAGTGGCACTGTGAATCTGGTCCTGAGTTTGAAGAGTTAACCATACCAGCAAATTTCACAGCTGCTCCCGAAATGAGTCATCCCTGTCAGGTGTTTTGTTGTCAGTGCCAGCTATTTCAAAGGTTCCTTCCCTGCACAGGGACAATACCCCAAATCCTCCATAGTGAGGTTAATCTGAAGGCAACTAAAGTAACTTTCTAGTTCCAGCTCAGCTGCGCTGTTTGCAAAGGTGCCTGAGCTTCAGGAAATGCATAAAATGCTTACCCTGGCCAGAAACTCAGGTTTCCCTGGGCAACAGCTTTCCCAGCTACTGGATGTGACTGGGGAGAATGAGGCGATGTGCTCCCTGGGGGGGAGAGGAGATATTAAGGAAAGCTCTTGGTAAGAGAAGCCCAACTAGAAGCGTGATTCTCGTAGCGATTGGTGGCGCTGGGATCCAAACCAGTGGGTGTTGGAGCAGGCTGTGTGAAGCTGTGGTTTTGGAGCGTGGGCTGAACAGGAGTCATACTTGGGACTCTTAGTCCCTCTGCTCACTTTGTCACATTTCCTTATTTAAAACAAACCAAAAAAAGCGCATTGCCAGGGTTATTCTACTAAAATTTAGCAGCAGATGCTAATGAGGAAAAACCTTTGAACTGTAAGTTTATTCATCACTTACTTATGTTCTTAAAGCCTGCCTCTTAACACCTCACTGAGGACAGTTAAACAGACATCAGCCTAAAACTGCTGTTCAGATTCCAATATAGTCTTACCAAGTATTCACAATCTGGGAAATAAAAGCCTAAACCCCTTGAATAGTCCACTACGTTTTTCACTTATTTGCATCTTTTTATGCTATTAGTCATATGAACCCTGTCTGCCTCCCATTTCTAACTGAATGAACCTCTAGAGACTCTTGCACTACTGGTGGAATTAGCTGTAGCAACTCGACAGCAAAACAGTAATTAACTTTTCCCACCAGAGTATTATTTAATTTAAAAGTAGGTCTGCAGTTCAGAGCAACAGCGATGTTAGAGTTACGGTGGAGAAAAGAGCATCGCTGACCTATCTGGATCAGCAGAAAACAGCTGAGATAAAGCTAACAGGGAAATGGCAATAAGCTCTCTTTCTACACTAACTTTTCCAGCATAGCTGAAGAACTACTTTTCACAGACATTTGTACAAGAGAGGTTTTGGTCTCTTAATTGCCAAGTTACAGGTAAGCTGGAGCAGCTAGATGATGAAGACTGAATACAAGTGTCAAACTGCACCAGGTTTCACTGAAATGTAAAAATAATACCACCACCTGTATAGACAGAGCACTTGGCTTCCACTTGCTCATTTTGCAACTAGCGAGTCAAAACTCCTGGAATGAAACTCCTGATCTTTCCGAAGCTTGCTCCTGCTTATATTGCCAAGGAGTGAGCTGGCTCACTGCTTGGATCTTTGGCAAAAGCAGAGATAAACCAACATTTCCTGAAAAGCAGTTTAGTAACATTTTTTTAATGTATGGATTTCCACTAGGGAAAATGCAATTAATTTCTCTAAGCTACTAGGCTGAGAAACTCAACATTGTTTCTCTTGATTGTACGTGTGTCATCAAATCAACTGCAAATCAAACTCGCACCTTCTTTATAACCACCTATCTGAATGTAGGTACTTTTACTGCAGGCCAGCTAGAGCGAACAAGCTGAACTACACCCTCTTATTCGTAGGGAATAAACTTACTAGGACTTCTGCCTCCTCTACCACCCCCCTGTTGTGGTGTTACTCTGCCCTACCTTCAGGAGATGGAGCTCTAAACACTGGAGGTGGATAATGAATTTTTTGAGGAAATTCTGGAAATCCAGTGCGTGTCTTTAATGTCTAGCCCTGCTTCCTTGTTATAGCTTCTCCTAGCTCCCTCAGCAGGTTATTGGCAAAGTCAAATAACTATACAAAGGGTGCAGCTTAAACTGGATTTGTAAATACCCAATTATTCCATATTCACCAGAGCATGAAGCTGTGGCTGAATAGAGTCTGTCTGTGTATGCAGCACTGTCAGCTCACTTAAAGTGGTAGCTATAAGGGCTTCCTGGGGTCCCGGAGTCCCATCTGACTTACAGTCTGTTCCTGTGGCAGAACCATTGTCATGCAGGGCAGTCGCGCTCCCCGAGACAGCAGTCAAGTTCTGATAGTGGCCGTTTTCAGAGAAAGACAGCAGCTTCTCTGGTATTTTAGGTGACACATCATATTCTTCATCAGGGAGTTCTGTTTTGTGACCTTCGTCATTCTTAGACGCTCCTTCAACAATGACAAGGAAGGACTTCCAAGGTGTGTTTTTATCATGTATCTGAAAAAAAAAACAAAACTCAAAACCAGAAGGTTGAACACACGATGACTGTCCAGGAGGCAAAAGCTTGGATCCAGCTCATACCTGATGCTGGTAGAAAAGGTCTCTCTTTTCATCCCACACAACTATCCCAAAACTGGGTCAGTATACATCCATGCACTCATTTGTGTCCCTGGTGAGCTTCCTGTTTTCCATAAAGCATCTAACTAGTCCAGCAGAGAGCCTGGCCTAGAAAGTGAATTCTCCTGTCACTTGCCACTTGCACAGACAACACGCTCAGAGGTCACAGAACAAATCTGTGACTGAACAGTCCTCAGGTGTGAGCTATACGCCACAATAGATTAAGAATGGCTTCACTGTAGACTCAGGACTGAACGCAAACCATTTGAGTATTGTAATGCCACATCAGAGAAAAGACGATGTGCTAAACCCAACAAAAACTGGACAGAAGTCCCCTCTAGGCCTGAAAAAGTCAACAGGTCAGTACGTGGCCACGGAGAAAGGCTCCAGGGCTACAAGGTAGCTAAATGACAGGTTCTTACCGAAGTGTGCCGTCGGAGGGTGGACTTGTCAGTGAAAGTTCGCCCACAGGCATTGCACATGAACGGCTTCTCCCCGGTGTGTATTCGATGGTGACGCTGCAGGGCATTCAGCTGTGTGAACTGCTTACCACACTGGTCACAGCAATAGGGTCGTTCACCTGAAAGCAGAGCACAGCATTAAAGGAGTGACATAGCTGTATTACGAGTGCTACTCACTGGGGAACCTCAAGTAAACCCTGTACTTCATGAAACAATAAGGCATGCGCAGGCATCTTCAGGAAAAAAAAACCAAGATGTTTTCAGAATTTTCGGTCTGGTAAATTTTGACACACCTGAAGCAAGCAGATACTTACAGAGTAAGAGCTAGACCCATAGCTTGCATAAATTGTGCAACCACTGAAGCCTCCACATTTTTTACACGTATTTTCCATTAGCAACTAAAGTCCTGTCCCAGAATACAAGCTCTCCTATTTATAAAGTACATTATGTGACCATGAATACCAGAGCTGCTCATAACCACTAGATTACCTCCAAACACATTGCAAACTGTCTTGCTACAGTCACTGTATTAAACACGTTTTGAAACAAACACGTTTACTTCTTCCTTGGCTAAGGAAGAAAAAGGGGGATACCAAAAAACTTTGTAACAGGTGCAAGTGGTGTCGCAGAAAAAGAGATGACATTCCATAATAGAAAAAAAACGTTAAGATCAGCACTGCCATGCTGATGTCCCCTGCTCCCCCTACAGTAACACCACACCGGACACATGGATGTAGGAAGTAAAGAAAGGGCAAGGCATGGCAACAAAACAAGAATTTCATTAACACAGGGAACATTGGCAAGGAGAACTCCTACAGGGTGGCACCGGCTAAGCAAGAATTTCAGGTATTACATGATGAAAGTAACTTGAGTATTTGCAACCTACTGTATTGCTGAATAATGTGAACTTTGACAGAGCAGACAAGAAAACTTAAGAGACACTGAAGAGAAAATTTGAGCAGAAGAGATCACAAATGTGAAAGGTGGGCAAGGGGACAAGAATGACATCAGCTCTCTGCAGTGCTCTGCTCAGAGCTAAAATGGACATAGTTCTTTGGTCACTAATAATCTTCTTGCTAATAACGCAGCAGCATTATTAACAATATCTGCACAGCTCTTAGAAACGTTTCAGGGAATTGCTGTAACTCAGTAAGAAGCACAGGGAGTACCAGGAGAAGGGAAGTAGACGAAAGAAAACACATCAAGAATTAAAATGTGCTTGCAGAGTAGGAATTACAGTAATGCGAAATCCTAGTTGAGAAATTCCTTGTCTGAATCACGCAACTGTGAGGTCTACATCTTTAAATCGTGGCGGTTTCGTTCAAACAAATAGAGCACCTCCTACCTGTGTGAACTTTTATATGCTGGTACAGAGAGTTCCTCTGTGCAAACGTTCTGAAGCAAACTTCACATTTGAACGGTTTGGATCCAGTATGGATTCTGTTATGGTGTTTCAAGTACTCCTTAGAAGCAAAGCTCTTCCCACATGTTTCACACATAAAAGGCCTTTCCCCTACAGCAAGGGGTGAAAAAGAGAATTAAACCAACATAGTGTTTGAGAATGCTATTAAACATCACACGCAAAAACTGAATGCTATTAGATACCAATGAAGCACACACCAGCCTCACATAAGGATCTGAACGGGCCACAGTGACAGCAGTGATCTCTGCATAAGGCACAGAGCTTTCCCGCGAGAAATCTGTGCAAAACCCTCCAAGTGGAAGAGCAACCACACCTATCCAACAGTACACCAATAGTTCTGCATAGTGCATGAAAAGCCCAGGGAGATCTGCAGCTAGCAGTCTTCTTGGCATCTTTGGAGTATTCTGGCTTACTCTCATCATAAGCACAACGCTGCATGCCTCTGATGAAAGGCCTCCACCTGTAAGCAGCCAATTTTAGTTCTATGCATCTTGAAAAAATGTTCTTGGAATTGTATTTCATTGTAATTTAATGTTTTCTGCTATCCACATTTAGTTACAGGTTATTGGCAGAAGGCAGACCATTTTAATACAGGTCAATTAAGAGATGCAAAAGTACCAGATGCAACTCATGGGTGGTATAAAGGGTCAATTCAAAATACCAATTTATACTATGAAGGATACCTGGGAGAACGACATGTGCTTTTAAAAAGATTTCTTTGCAGATCAGGATAAGCCAAGACAGCTGTTTTATATTCCTTGGGCTAACTGTTCCAGACTTACAGAGGAATCATTCTTCTCTTAAGAATTCAACTACACTTTTTATTGATGACACATCTTAGGATGTTGAAGACTATCCAAAGCAGCCTCAGTCCACGCTTCAGATGTTGGATCCCAGCCAGATAGGAACTCCTTTTCTCTTGCCTCAGCTCCTTTTACTCTCTCCACTGTCTACCTATAGGAACCTTTCTCAGTAAAATTGTGTCTAGGGATGAGAATATCTGATTTTATATAAAAAACAACAACAAAAAAGCATTTTCTGAATGAAAGGAAGATCTCCTAGTTTCACAGCAGGTCTCCTCCTATACGTAGTACGTTGCAAAAGAAAGCCTTACCTGTGTGACATCGTTTGTGATAGATAAGCATGTGATTCTGAGTGAACCTGGCACCACATTCATCACAGACAAAAGGTTTTTCACCAGTATGGATTCTGAAATGAGAAAGCAACATTAAAGCACCGAGGTATATCTCTTTGCTTTGCAGCACAACGCAAGTCGTCTTCACTTTGTGGCTGCTCTGACTGTATGCCTGCACAAGATTTTAGTGTCTTTTAAAAACACCTTCAGCTGGGCCAAATTCTGCATTGTGGTTTCTGCAGTGCCGCTTTTACTGCTCAATCATGCATGTGCTGCATGATAAAGGCCCAGATCCAGAAATTTCTTTAGGGTAAAACCAGAATTTTAAAAGGTAAAAAATTGAGTAAAGTTTAGAAAACTTGTATCCAGCTAGACAGACTGAAAGAAAAATGTAACCATCTTAGGATCTGAAATAAAGCAGGTATCTTTATATTGCTGACACTACCAATAAAATATTCCACACAGACCACGAGCGATGTGTTCCCTGGCACACTGCTCTTGCAGGGCCATCAAGTAGAGTCACTGGCTCCTCTGGAACGAGGTGCACTCAAGGAACAGAGTAAATAGATGCCATTTGTATACAGTCAGTTTTCTTGCTGTCACCCCAAGCCTGCTGTGTGATCTCCTGGGGAAGGCTGTGTTTACACAAAGGGCAGTGTACAGAATTGTCGCCTGTACCAGTATTCCAGTTTCCCTTAGCTTAAATTTTCAGCCCATGCACACATCAGGGCTCTTTTGAATAGTGCTACAGGAACACAGTCAACACAGGCCAGTTTTCATGGCAATACATCAACAGGAGAAGCACAGCTGTAAAAATACATACAAAAAAAGATGAGAAATTCTCACCACAGGCTGTCACAATACACAGGTTAGGACAGCATTGAGTTTCAGCATTCAGCAAGCGTACTGAATAGTCATAGCAATACACAATGGAGGAGAAACTCCACTTATGCCAAAAAATAATTTTTAAGCAGCACAAAGCAATTACTTGTGGTTAGAAAAGGACACATGATGAAAGAGAGATGCCATACAGCTGCATCAGCAGTAACATCATAGCAGCACTCCAGCAGAAGTTTGCTTCCGGATGTGCTTTTTACCACTGGGAGTAAACCCACTGACTTCAAAAGGGGCAGTGAAAGCAAGCAGTGGTTAATGAACCCTTCTACCTCACAGGAAATGCCACCTAGGAATACACTGACACTACTGCATTCTCTTTTTGGATCTCAGCAGTAGTACTTCAGGATATTTCTTTTATACCTCCCTCTCCACACTTACTCCCTAGCTATAATCCGAACTTTGGTTGCAGATGATCACTTTGGTAGACTGATAAAAGCAGGCTAAAGCCCTTACTAGCTAGAATTTTTGCCTTGATAAAAACGTCTCTTGCATGAACTTTCAAGACCATGTGTTTGCACCTCCACCTCTGAGTCTCACTGCAATAAGTGCTACAACTGATTTCATCAGCTCTGCGTGGGTGCCCTTTGGTGCTTCACTCACCTCCAGATGGTGATGCATCAGCCTGTTTCTAGTCACACATCAGTTGTTTTCTATGCTTAGCACCCAAATGCGATGTTCTTCAATTTAATACATGGCCAATGTATTAAATTGAAATTATTCCAATAATTATTCTAATCCTTTTAGAATATTTTCATACTTATTGCATAACATTATTCAATTGACTATAAAGAGGTGTCAAATTAGCCCTAATCCTACACATAATTCAGCACGGGGGTTGCTTTTCTCATGTGAAACGTCCCATTGACTCTTAATAGGTCTGCTCCCATGAGAAAAGCAGCAGCAGGCCTCGGCCCATGCACCTCTACTTTGGCTTATAGAAAATTACAGCAACTCCCTTAACCTACATGCAGGAAAAAACCAAAAAGCTATGAGAAAAGGAAATACGGGCACTTTCCAGTCAGTCATGTTTTACATCCCCACTTCACTTGAAGGCTCAAGGTGTGTTCCAGGGGATTCTGCTTCTCCCCCCAGAATCTAACAAGGCCACTTAAGTCTGTTCATACCTCATGTGTGTTTTAAGTGCAGAAGGCTGAGAAAATTTAGCCTCACACTCTGTGCACCCATAAGGCTTGTCGCCTGTATGCGTCCTTTCATGGAGCCTCAAGGCAGTTTTGGAGCTCAACCCCTTTCCACACTGTTGGCACTGATGACGCTCCCCACCACCCTCATGAACCTGAAGAATGTGCCTCTTGACGTCCTTCTTCCTCTTGAACTTCTTACCGCAGAGCTCACAAGGGAAGTGGCGCTCGCTGCTGTGGACATGGCGCTGATGGCTTTTTAGGTTGCACCGGTTGGCAAAGGTCTGACTGCAGGTTTCACACCTATAAATGATTTCGGCTGCAATACCATGGCTGTGCTTTATGTGCTTGAGAAAACTTTTCTCATACAGGAACTCTTTCTCGCATGTGCTGCACTTGAAGTTACTGCCTCGTTTCTTTTTATCTTCTTCAGATTTTTTCAGGTTTTCTTCTGATTCAAAGTTGCCATCGCACTCTTCACTTTCAGGTTTGATGTTGTTCTCCGCTTGCTCCTCCTCTCTCTCCATATCACACATATCCTGGTCTTCAGGATACTTGTTCTCTTCAACAGCAACCTCTGCATTCTTCTGCTGCTCTCTCAGCCGCCTCGTATATTTCTTCTTCGGGATTTCCACAAACACTTTCCTCCCAGCCAGTCTCCCGCTTGCTCTTCTGATTTTGGCATAAGGAGGCTTCATCATTTCCTTCTTTTTGTCCATTTTCTCTTTTGGTTTGGTAGCTGGCATCTCAGGAGACACTCCATTGCTGGGCCTGTCTGCTGGGGAATCTGGAGGATCCACAGGACAGTTTGTCTGGTCAGCTTCCACCACAGTAGCTGTTTTGGACTCAAGCAAAATGCTTGGCTGGGTAGTGCTCTCTTCCTCAGAGTTCTGTGATTCAGAGAAATTTTGCAACTCCAACAGCACCGATTCAAGCATTTGCTTCTTCAACTGAAAGCAGGTTTCCGAGAGGTCCAAGCACTTCAGCTTTTCGGCTATTTCTAGCATACGCTGCACTCTGTCTTCTTCTACTTCTACCTTAGCAGTGTAGACAAACTCAAGAAATGAAGCAAAATCAGCAACCTGGACCTCATTCAAGAACACATTGGTCCTTGGGCCATCCATGCCCTTCTCATTAAGAAACACCTCCTTGAAAAATTTGCTTGTTGCTGCCAGTACAGCCTTGTGAGCAACAAACTCTGCCCTGACACCTTGATACTCCACGCTGACAGTCACGTCGCAGAGGTGGCCCAGGAGACGCAGCTGATGCATTTCATTCAGAAGGTTGATAGGAGAGGACTTGGATTCCAGTAAAACTGCATTACTTTCCATCTTTCTTCTCTCTGCAAAAAGCTATTAACAACATCACACGTTAACTATTTGCATGGAAGCTAACAAAACTCAGATTTCAGCGGCCAAAAGTCATGTCCAGACTTTCAAGAGTGCTTCACTTCAGATTTAAACATCAAGGTACTTGAGCTTAAGTGACCAGACTTTCAAAGGAGCATTGTGAAAAGTCTGGCTAGAAGCGCAGATTTCAAAAAGTGTCACCCTAAGCGGTCATATCTAAAACCATGCCGCCAGTCATACAGAGAGATTTCTCTTAAGTTAATTTGAGTTTAAGTCTCAACTGTAATCTTACCTGAAACACTAGAGAGTATTAGAATCTGTAATAGGGGCAAAGCAAACAGAGGAAGATCAAAAGAAAAGTTCTCATTAAGGCATGTGGAATTAAGAAATTATTCTTCCTCCTAATCAGGCAATACAAGAAAGGTAAGATTAAGTAAAAGTTAACTGCAATCCTAAATAAACACTTCCTTAAACAGGCTTTTGAGAGAAGACTTTTTAACAAAACTCAGATAAAACTCCAAATGCCTAATTGACCAAAGTATAAGAGACTGCATAATCATATTCTCAAACTGTAAACCTAAGAAATCATACAACTTCCTCAAAGGGTTTTCTTTTTTTAAAAGAAATTTTGAATGCCCATTTGTAGCCTTACAAGGGCTTCACCATTTCCACTACTGTTTAGGTTACGTTGTGTTTCCCAGCAATGTTTTAAGCTGCTCCAAAGTTCTCAAAAGAACTGAGTTTCTTCTAAAAAGAAAGCTTGATCCCAGAACAAACAATATTTCTGTGAACTTTGACGACACTCTGAGCAACATCTCCCCTTCAATCTGTTGAGTTTTACTGTGTTCTAAACAACTATGTATGCATACATTTTGAATCTGAAGAATTTCTTTCCACTTCCTAAAAGTTAACTATGGTTCCTTTTCTCTGGACACGCTCAGACACAGTAGACTTGCAGCCTTTTATACACGGGACACTAGAAATCTTGCTCAGAAAGATAAATCAAAGAAATAGTGTACAACTGGAACAAAATCTATATTAATATAACAGTAAGGAAGCCATATCAAGCATGAAAGAGAGAAACAAGAATAATATTCATAGCATCAAAACGAGATACTCTTTCTCCTCATGTAGAGATATAAACTCAAATTTAGTCCACGCTTGTTTCAACTCACATCCCAATACAATTTTCTGTTAAAACAGTTTTGATAAAATATTTTCAAGAAGCTGTAAAATGGCAAGCTGCAAAATACATAGATTCACAGAGATTATTAGTAGCCATGTAAAATGAATGCTTCATGGACTTGATACTACACAAGGTAAAAAGCCACAGGGAGCCCCTGCCCTAAGGAGTTTACATATAAGGTAGATGAGACCCGAGGGAAGCAGAATCATTTCCCCAACCTCACGCAACAAGAGAGAGAACAGGGAACACAATCCACCACGGGCACCCAAGCCTCTACCTTAGATTCTACAGAAAAAGATTATCCTCAGAACCGAATGCTATTTCTTAACCTTTGCATCTTCAGCTCAGTAAACTTTTAATACTAAAAATTAAATAGTTCCATTAACACTATTCTAGTAAATACCTAGAACTACTGCTACTGAGTTACACTTACTACACCTAAAACAAAAGACCCAGGAAGGGGACAAAGAATTGCCTGTGTCAGCTCAAGAGCTCAAGAAGCATCTCAAAACAGTGTCCACTTTTACAAGCAAACCCCAATGCTACACTTCAGTTTTGATAGAAATTTTATATGAATGAGAACAACATGATTTGAGTCCTAACTGAAAGGCCAACTCTTATAAATAAGCATAAAAGATGGCGTTTAAACTTAGATTCCCTTTCTCTATACTCACTCTGCAACTTTTTCCTCCCAGTTACACAACACACTGGCACTCCGAGTGCCTGAGGATGAATTAAGCAAAGACTCACTAAATGCTTTATCTGAAGTAATCAATGATATAAAAATATAACTTTTTTCCTCCCAACACAATTATTTTTGAACTGCTTATGTTATTTCACAACTATCCATCTATTTTCCATTTGAGAACACAGCAAAAGCCATGGTCACATGTAGACAACAGCAATCCCCAGCAGGAAACAAGAACCTAAACCACAAACTTCTCCCACTGGGGTGAACAGGCTCATTACCATACTCCGCGAGCTGCTCGTTTCAGGAGCTGACCACAGATGTGTGTCAGACACGTTGAGCCAATTCCTTTTTTCTTAAGGCTGCAAAACAGAAACCTCCTGTTCTTCCCACCACAGTATTTGCAGAATCAAAAGCCACTGTGAAAACACATTGCTTGCTCTCATCGCTAGCCTTCCACTGGTTTGGAACTTGTTCAGAGGATGAATAGCAATCCAACATGTACAGTAAGATACATTGCACTGTGAAGGCTTTTCATTGCCACTCCTGTGGCAAGTAGACTGAGCTGCTGAGCACTGGGTTGGCACATCATCTTCAACACACATATGATACATTCATCTTAAAAAAGACAAGGCCTGAAAATCTGCAGACTGAGCCTACTCACTAGGACTAGCCCGTAGAACTGATATTCAAATAAAAGCAACTCACACATACAGTCAGCCATCATACACCACAAATGTGTCCACTTCCAGAGGCAAAACTAGCTGAAAAAGAGATAAAAAGAGCCAGCTAGATTTAACAGATTGTGAACCCACAAGCCTGTCTGTTCTTCTGTGCCAACAGTCCCACACAGTCTAATAAGAGACATTACTGCTAGGCACCAACCTGCCTCAATTAGGACTGAAGCTACAATAACAGCACCACAACAGGCACAATCCACAGGGCTGAAGCAAAAGTTAGACCTGCGAAGCAAAAGACAGCACACTGCAGCAAACAGCCAGCCCGAGTTTCAGATGACGGGCTACAGCACCCCAGGAGGACCTGGCAGCTGCTGTGGGAGTGTGGGGGCACCCAGAGACGCGCACTGACCCCAGACCAGGCCAGGAGACTCCTGCACGGAAGGAGGATGGGGCATCGCCACAAGAACAAGGCCAGTCACCCCCCACCTCCTCAGCAGGCTTCTTCCTCGGCCTCCCCTGCTCGCCACAGCGGCCCGAAGAAGACGGGCCTGGGGACGGGCTGCAGCCCACACGCACACCTCCCCCCGGGGGGATGCAGGGGACAGAGCCACCACGGCGGGCCGCCTGCCTGGGGAAGAGGCCCCCGCACTCACCGGGCAGCCCCGCAGGCGGAGGGGGCCGGGCCGGGCCCCGCCGCTCCGCTCCTCACCCCACAGCCTCCGGGCGGCGGCCGGAAGCGCTGCCGCGCATAGCCCCACCCCCCGCCCCGACAACGGCCGTTGGCGGCGGGCGGCGCAGGCGCGGCCGTGGCGCGCAGGAAGTGGCGTCAGGCGGAGCGCCGGACGTTGCTAAGCAACGCGGCCCAGCGCGCCCGGCCCTCCCCAGCGGCGTCCCTCCGCCCGTCGCGGAGAACCACCCGCGTCCTTATTCTTATCAAATTAACAACTTTTCTGCAGTCAGATCTATGCAAATAAATCAGTTACGGGATGGGCGGCCGCTTACGTGATGAGCGCATCTTTATTACAAAAAGAAAAAAAAAAAAAAAAAGGAGTAATTGACAGCGACAGCAGCACCGGCCCGTCGGGCTCTCACAACGCGTTCGACGCGGGACTAGTGTGACACAGCGTCACGGCGATAACTGACGTCATAGGTATAAAAGGGAGCGACCGGTGTCTTCCGCGTTACTAACACTAGGTGGCACATCTTCTACTTTTTTAAGACTAACGCTTTCTGGTTTATAAAGTTTACCTCGGTCAACCGACCAAATTTCCGGCGCAGAGTCTTCGCCCATACAGGCTTCTGAGAACGTTTCTATTTTGGACCAGTTGTGGTCTTTTTTGGTTGTAAGATCTATTAAGAAACTTCTCCAGTGAGCATTCCGGTCATGAATCTAGAGGAAAAAAAAAGGGGGGGGGGGGGAAAAAATTACTTCTGAAGTTTTTTTCTAACAACAACTTTAATAACTGAAGATTTAACCCAGTGCAAAACCAAATACTACGCGGGTTAACTCTCAAATGCAAAAGCTGAACTCTGAAATGCAAGAACAAGTCTGTTTTGCCAACTCTGCACTGATTTTCTCGCTCTGCTGTCAGGGAACACTTCCAAAAGAAGCTAGAGTTTTAACATACAGGCAAACATTAACTCAAAAACTTGTAATTGGAAAAACCCTTTATGTTCTGTCTTAGCAGCCACTTCAAGGACTCGAAGGTCTCTGGAAACAGCTAAGCTCAGCAATCCATTTTTCAGCATATCACAATGCTGGAAGCATGTAAAATCACATTCATCTGCAACATGAAGGCATTATAAACCATCACGTTATGGCCTCTGTGTAAGAGGCTTAAAAGGCTGCAGATACTGCGGTAATATAAAATGTGGTACCGTTCCTTTTTCAGAAAAGGATTCAATCAGTAATAAGCATTTTAAATAACCAGTCCGTCCTCATACATTTTTATAAGATTAGATTTTCCTTTTGAAGACAACAGGAGTGGTTGGGAGGTGAATGCTTGGACAGCCAGTAGTGGGAGCTGCTGTGCTGCTGGAGGAAAATTCTGCGCACTTCAGAAATATGTATTTTAAAAGCTGTGTATAGATGGTAGATCAATCCCTCAACCCTAATATTCATCACCAACGTGAACCCTCATTAAGGCAAGAAACTTCTCTCAGTAGTTAAAAATCACCACTGTAGCCTGCCTGCCACAAAGACACCCGAGGGGCAGCATACCGACACGTGTCTGCGCAAGGTGGACATGTCCGTGAAGGTTCGCTCGCAAGCTCTGCACTTGTATGGCTTTTCCCCGGTGTGAATGCGCTGGTGGCGCCGGAGAGCACCCTGTTGGGTGAATGTTTTCCCACACTGCTCACAAAAATACGGACGGGTCTCTAAAACAAACAAAAACAAACCCACCAGGAAGCACAGACTTAGAAGGCAGGTTCTCTTGGCCTTAATTTCAGCAGAAAAAAAGCATAAAGAATTTTTAAAAGATCAATATTGATAAAGTGATGTATGTAGGAGACATGTGCTTGAGGCCCCGGTTTTTAAGGTTATGTGGCAAATGTTTCTTGGCTGCAAAGGAAAGCCTGAGAACAGCTCTTTGATCTTACAAGGGGAATTAACAGCAACTACAGCCACCCTCTGCTCCGGCATCCTTCAGCAGCACAAAACAGGCCTCAGTCTTGTGGACAAGCAACATCTGCTATGATACAAGACAGTATTGTGCCCTGTTTAACAAGCCAGAATCAGTATGAGCCCTGCTACTCCTCATCACCTAATTCAAGGAGCTTATAAAAGTGGTTCTGGAATAAAATGGCACCATCCAAGCTGGCAAGTACTTCAGATCCAAGCTTCCAGAGCTGTTTATTTTCCCAGCTCTGATGAGTTTGTTTCGTTACCTGCATGGACGTTACTGTGCTGGGCTAGTGAGGCTCTCAGTCCAAATGTCTTCCCACAAACCTCACACTTGTAGGGCTTAGCACCCATGTGGCATCGTTTATGGCATTTTAAATATTCGTTGGTGGCAAAATGCTTTCCACACACATCACATTTAAAAAGCCGCTCTCCTGAATAAAGAGAAAGAGACATAGAATCATAGAATGGTTTAGGTTGGAAGGGACCTTGAAGATCATAGAGTTCCAATCCCCCTGCCATGGGCAGGGACACCTCCCACTAGACCAGGTTGCTCAAGGCCACATCCAGCCTGGCCTTGAACACCCCCAGGGATGGGGCCTCAACAACCTCTCTGGGCAACCTGTTCCAGTGCCTTACCACTCTTAAAGTGAAAAATTTCTTCCTAATGTTTAACCTAAACCTACCCTCTTCTAGTTTGAAGCCATTCCCCCTTGTCCTTTCGCTACATGCCCTAGTAAAAAGTCCTTCCCCAGCTCTCCTGTAGGTCCTCTTTAGGTAACTGGAAGGCTGCAATAAGGTCTCCCCGGAGCCTTCTCTTCTCCAGGCTGAACAACCCCAACTGTCTCAGCCTTTCCCAGCCTCTTCAGACATTCTGAACTCTTTCAGCAGAATTTTGTACTTCAAAGTTGGTTTCCAAATGTCTTTCTATCCCTAGTAGTTCCTTTCTGGTACTTGAAGTCTCTTCTGCGAGTTACAAAAACAAGTGTGCACTTTCTTCAAATCCCAGCTAGCAATTTCCAGCAGTATAAAGGGAGGAACCAGATGGAAGGAACGGAAGTATTTAATGCCTACCTGTGTGGGTCCTTTTGTGGCCAGTGAGTTTGCCTTTATCAGCAAAGCAAGCCCCACAGTCCTCGCAAATATATGGCTTTTCCCCTGTATGGGACCTAAATGGAACAAAACACAATTGAGTATTAATAAATTAGCTCTTGTAGTGCATTCTTAAAATACTGTACTTGAAATTACATTCTACACACTACAGGCAACATACTTCATTTTTTAAATGAAGTGGGAAAAAGTACATTCTACTCCGTCTGGAAATAGTGCATTTGCCAGTACAGGTGCTACACTAAAGCACTAAAATTCCCATTTAAGGTTTAACTTTTCCTCACTCTCAGGCCCTACAGAATCCACCTTTCTTTCACAAGTTGCAGCTCATGGTACCAGCATTGGAAGGGAAAAAGTAGGGACGATGACAAGCTGATGCTGTGCACTAGAGATTGAAAGTGCATCCAGACTGTCCCCAGCACAATGCCAGCAGCAGATCTCTTGGGAAACGTGGGCCACATTCTTGGCTTCCATAATCTCATGTCCCCAGGCCTGCAAACTTTAACTGGCAGGATATTTCCATTTTTCAGACAAAAGGCACGAAGGAAAGTCAGGCGAGCAGTGTTTCTGAACACATGATTTTCAACTAGCTCAAATCAGAAAAAGTCTCAGCCTAATATTTGGTCTTAACACTGTGCTGATTTCCCTTATTGCAACCCAAATAGCACGATGTGCAAAAACATGGATAATTTTGAGTTGTCAGGCAAAATGCTGCAAATATGAGACAGCCAGTTATCCAACACAAACCCCATGAGTCAATATTGTGTTGCAGTCAGACCACATCTTACACGCAGCGCAGCTCTGCTGCGTTTCAGCTGACACAGATTACCTTGACATTTCAGATGTTTTGCTGGTCCTGAATCAGTATGCCTCACCATTTTTTAAATCACCGTAAGAACACGTAGGAGACAGAAGAAAGCTACTGTCTCCATTGTATGGGTCCATAGTCTCTAGTAACAGGATTTCTCTCACCTCTTCTAGCTCTTCAACAGTTAACCTCCTCTTATAAGCTATTTGCTAGGCTCCCTATTCGAAGAAAGATGGGAAATTCCATGGGATGATTCACCCTCTCCTAGGAGAGGACACGTTTAACACAGGCACCACCAGAGAGCAATTAATCCAGTCTAGCTCCAATGACCACAGAGGGAGCCCAGATGAGAAGTCCAGCTTTTGTATTGCATACAAGAAATTAAATCCCACACTAAATGACTTCCTCAGAGCGATAAAGAGTGAGCAGGGCTCAACATCTGGGTCTCTGAGGACCCTGACTAATTCTTCAGCCTATGCTACTTTTCATCAGTGAAGGCCATCATCTTATTTTGAAGACTGTCTCAAAAGACTGGCTTTTGCTTACAAGTTCAGATAGAGCATGTTTCAAAATCCCTACCAAAACTGATGCAACGACCAGATGCAGACAAAGCCTTTACGTAAAAGAATTAATCACAGATACTACAGAACAAGTTATATCCCAGTGTTCCTGTTATAAAGACACGCAAGGAGAATGACTCAGAGCTAGAAAGTCAGAAGAGGAAAAAGAAGTGCTGGAGTATACTGGGCATGCAGGGAGTGGTAATGGGAGAAGCAGTACTGTAGGCTGACCTGGTATGGATCTTAAGTTGCGATGGCTGAGCAAATTTTGAGTGACAAATGCCACATTCATAAGGTTTTTCTCCTGTATGTGTCCGCATATGAAACACAAGTGCCGTTCGGGAGCTGAGGATCTTCCCGCAGACAGAGCAGAGAGGGCGTTTGACTCTGCCTTCGTGCTTCCGCATATAATGTGTCCTCACATCTCTCTTTCTTTTAAAAGTAGCATTGCAAAGGGTGCAGGCAAACTGCCTTTCTTCAGTGTGGACACATGCTCGATGCTCCTTCCAGCTGTTGTAACTAGCAAACGACTTGCTGCAGATGTCACACTGATAGACTTTACCAGGCAAGCACTGGTGGATATCTCTGCAGTGATCCACATACTTTTTCCGGGAGACAAACTGCTCATTACACTTATCGCACGTTATTACATAGGCAGATTTCTTATTCACCCCACTTTTATTTACCTTCTTTATTTTAAATAGTTCATCTGATCCATGTTCTTCACAGTCCTTCTCATTAGAGTATTCATCTTCATCATCCTCCTCAGTACAGACCTCCTCATTATCTCTACTATCTTCAACTTCTGAATACCCTGCTTCATAACCTACCTCCTCCTCGCCCTTCACACTCATTTCACCTTCATCTTCATTCCTTTCTTCATTCATTTGTTCACTTCTTGCTTCAGCTTCCTTATATTTCTGCTTCTGTTCCTCTCGCTCATTGCTACAGTCTGCTTTGGTAACAGATGAACACCTGGGTTCTTCATCATGATTTGTGGCCTCTTCGTGCCTCACACACTTTTGTCGTTCAGCCTCCGATGTCCCATCTTGTGTCTCTCTGTCAGGATCTTTGTCACAGCTTGTTGCGTTTGGTCTATGTGCAGGCGGGACTACCATCCAATAGACAGGCATAAGTTTCCTCTCTTGCCCAGACTCATGGATTTTTCTGTTAAAACAAACAGACAACAGAGCACAACTTCAATAGGTTTAATTGTTTCAATTCAGACATGTTTGCCTCGGAGGAAGAGTCGTTTCCTTCCGATTGTTCTTCATACCATTTAAGAAATTAACAGCATGTTTGGAGAGCTGGGAACAAGGAAATTTTATGTAGTTGGACCAGTTAATTAAAGAAAATTAGAAGGTCTCAGTTCATCAAGGATGGTACCTCTCAGGTATACATATTCATCATCTGAGTAGTAACATAGGATGGACTGTAAATTTTCCACCAAGGCCATGGTGGACAGGATAAGAAACTATGGACTTAAAACAAGGAAAATAAAGATTAAATGCCTATATGGAAAAACAAAACAGATCCCCTCGTAAGCCATCAATTGTAGCGGTTAACTCTACTTATCGCTACTCGGTGCATGGAACAAGCTATGTCATTGCACTCATGACACATATGGAATGTTTTTTCTGCTACTGGACTGAATTACAAATAAATGAGGACATTTTTTACAGAGGAAGCTGGGATCCAGTAGAAAACCACCTATCTCCTGTACCACACACGCAGGGTACAGAGACGTTTGACGTGTACAGTGGCTTCTGCAGTTCTGGAAACTACTGTGCAATTTAAACATCTTGTTTTCACTCAGGTTGCACTTATTAAGCCTATCTGGAAGCTTACGTTACCGAGTAAAACAGCATGCAGGACATTTGGCCCATGAAAACCATACTAAAAAGCACCACACTGCCCCTATGTTTATAAAATGGGTGTTTCCCTGTACGTTTTAAACAGATGCTGATTCTTTTCAGGCTCCTATTAAAAAAACAAAATCTGAGGCTTCCGAAATCACATAACAGATCCGGTTGCACAAGTCCTTTTTGATTCAACGAGAAACATTTGCCTAAATTCCCAGTCTGGGAGACCTCAATCCACTAATCCAGACTGAGAGCTTGACGAGGTTAATGGAAAAAATCTGTGCTGATTTCAACACACTTCTGATTGGATCCAAGGAGTTCTGGAACTAAAGCAGACAGGACTTCAGGAACACCTTCAACCTGGTGCCCAGAGGGAAGACATGTTTTTCCACACATGCACGGACACACACACACAGAATGCTATACCTTACATGGGTATTGTAAGCAGACCTCTGAGCAAAGCTGGCGGGGCAGTGTTCACATTTATAAGGTTTCTCCCCTGTGTGCGTTCGTATGTGGACTGTCAGGCCACACTTGGAGCTGATGACCTTGTCGCAGTATGGGCAGGCCTGGGGATCCCGCTTCTTCTCGTGCGCCCTGCGGATATGGTCGTTTCTGTCCTTCTGGCGCTTAAACTTCTTGTTGCAAAACACACAGGAGAAGCCCTGCTCGCCACTATGAATGGTGAGGCAATGCTGCCGGAGATTCTGGTGAGTAGAAAAGAACTGCTCACATATATTACAGCTATACTTGACAGCCAGATTAACATCATGCTTGAGCTGGATGTGCGACTGGTACTGCTCAATAAAACAGAATGATTCGTTGCACTTCTTACATGCAATCTGTGGCAAGGCTTTTGCCACGTGCCGCGGTGATTTCCTGCGCTGCATTTTACTGGCAAATTTGGAAATTAAACTGTTTTCATCTTCCCACTGCTCAGGCAGAGCGTTCCTAATTACTATGGAGGCTTCCTTTGACTCAGCCTGACTTAGGAGAGAATGACTATTCTCATTTTCCAGACTGACAATATCCATACTGAGTCTGTTTCTGTTATCCGTCTTGTTACATTTTGATAGTGTTGCTGTCCTGGATTTTGGTTCTGGAAAAGCAGTGTCTTCTTGCTCCAGGCTTGCTGGTTGGCCTTCAATGAGTTCGCAGCCAGCCAGCAACTTTTTATGTTTTTGCCTATCCCAAAGTTTCCTCTGCACGGGTATTGCCACAACTTGGGAAGAGTTACTCAGTTTGCGGTTCTCCCCTTGCTGCATGGAAGTCCACTGTGGCCCACCATTTTCACACAGCTGACCTTTCAGATTGAGGCTCAAATCTAAACCCTTCCTACCCTCTGCTTTCACTTCTTCACAAATGTCAAGCAAATCCTTGCATTCAAGTCTTTCAGCTATTTCTTTCATCCGTTGCAGTTTTTCTGCTTCAATCTCCACTTCTGCAGTGTAAACAAACTCCAGGAAGGAGGTGAACTCTTCTGTGTAAATGTCTTGCAGAGTCACTGTGCAATTCTTGGTGTCCAGCATCTCATCATGCAGGAAAAGCCCCTTAAAATAATTGCTAGAAGCTGCCAAGACAGCTTTGTGAACCAGAAACTCCTCCTGAATTCCGAGATGTTGTGTGTGAACTGTCACATCACAGAGGTGACCAAACTGGTACAGAGAATGCAGTGCCCTCAGGAGGTTAGGAGCAGCAACCTTGGATTTCATTAGTATTTTCTTTTTCTCCATCCTGCCAGAAAAACAGACAAATGTTTGAATGCTTGCTCTCCCTCTTCCATGAGCTGTCTTTTCATTCACATACAACATCAACCACACAAAAAGCTCAGTGGAGATCCATGTCCTAATTCCTAATTTACAAAACATGGCAAAGACCTCAAGGTTACTTCCATCAGTGCAACCATCATCAGCAAACACAATTGGACTACTGCAGTCACAGATTTAGATTTACACTCTAGGATAACCCTTCAGAGTGAATATTCTGTAGCACAGATGGTAACACTAACAAAATACAAGTAAAGTGATTGGCCCAGCTTAATAATAAAACATTCTTCAAACAAGTACTTTTCAACAGTAGAGGTCACAACAATTTACAGTAGAAACAAGCATCTTTCCCCACTCTTGTACAAAGGGGGAACTGAAGCATAGCAAGTCACTTCCAATTGTTTCCAGGCTGGTGCTGAAACAGAGCCTGTGCTTTCACAATCGCACGAGGCTCCACTCACCGTGCCAGGCAGCCCCTTGTGCCAAAGCAGGGGAATAAATCTTGGGATCTGGTTCCATTTTGTTTCTGTTCTGCACACCCTACCCCACCCCCCCGTAAACAATCAGACCTAGGGGTTAATAATGATAGTAAGGTTCTGATGCATTTAGCCACTTAAATAATATACAGGGACAAACTACATATCTAGAAACAGTTACAATTTTTTTTAGGAGGTAATAGCGTTTTATTTGAAAAATATTTCAAAACTGCTCCTTCTCAGTCAACAAACAGAGGGGTCAGAAGTTTTTTGACATTTTGACATTTTCAGAAAGAACAATTTGCATTTCCCCACCAGCTGTAGAGACAGATACTAGCTATTATTACAGTAAATCTGATGTCAGAGAACTCTGTAGCTTTCCTGTCTCAACATGCATACAATATCTATACTGCTGGAACAAGAAGTCCCATTTACCCTTGCCCATAAAACACAACGACAATGCTGTCAACCTTACTGAGGCCTTTAGATGCTCTGATCTAACCCTCTAAGCTGATATTCCCAATCTAGCATAGTTTTAAAATGTCTGTTATTTAGCACATGCTTACAGCAGCTTTGTAACCAAGGGAAGAGCACTAGGCCAAAACAAACAGACAAATCAGCTTGTTACTGCTTAAAGGCTCCATTTAAGCTTGGCTTGCTGTGCTTCCCTCTCACAGTAATAATGGTTGGCAGAAAATGACACCAAACTGTACTTTCACTTCTCATCTGAATTATGTTTGACATTGTATTAAACACATTCCTGGCAGATACAAACTGTCTGATTAAGAAGACAAACGTGTCTTCAACATAAAGTACCGGAAAGTCGAATACAATACATAGCCTAGAGTGAATAGGTTTGAATAGCAAGCTCAAGAGATAGCTTTGAGAATACTCTTCCTATTACAAGCTACCGCAGCAAGCACCGCAGAGGATAATCATCTTCTAATCTGCAAGGCACAAGGCATTCAATACTTATCCTAAATAATGTTTTAAAAACTGCATTTAAAGATTTAAACTGATTTTTCTAATGACCCCATTAAGTGTCACTGGAACATGTACTGCTACATTAGTAGGAAACGGACAAGATTTCTACTAGATATAAAATTCCTGTAAATTTGAGTTATGGAGAACCTCAAATATTTGTACATAATTGGGGGTCGGATCCTGAGTACTCCATGAGCACACGCGAGAAGTCCCATTCAAATCAGTCAGACTGCTTGGGATCTCAGCCTTCTCACCTACCTGGTGCAGAACCCCCTCACTCCCGTGCTCCTCACTGCTAGCAAGTTCAAAGACGTTTACTCAGAGAAAAGAAACCAAAAATATCACTACAGGAAAAATACTTGGGAAACTAGAAGAAAAAGACAAAGCATGTGTTGAAACATCCCACAGAAGCTAAAAATTGAGGAGGGGCAGATGCAAAATAGCATTGTCGAAATTCTATCGGAAAAGGACTGCTCGCATCTAGACTTCTACTAACATTCAATAATTATCGGAGTCTCTGCCTTATGAATTCTGGCCAGCAGGCATCTTTAAAACACTTTGAACTCAACATTTGCCAACTATTCCCTACCAATGATCACTAGCTATGTGAAGACATAACCTTAACAACTCCCACAGCACGCTTGAAGGGTGAAAGAAGTGCAGATCCAGAAGTTAATACCAAATTCAGCCAACAAATTCACAAAAGCTTCCACTTAATCTGTCCCCTGGCTTGTCCTTCGTAATGTTTTCCAACAGGGTATCCTTCCCCATTTCTGTGCAGAACTGACCCCAGGGTTGTGAAGCTCACCGATCAGTAGCGCTTAAAGAAATCAATGAGCAGAGCATGTACTAATTTCCTCCTGTTCCTTTTTAAGATCCCCATCTGTGATAAATTCTTGATACGCGCTCCCATGTGAGCTCTACTAATACTAATACTAGATACTAAGCCAAATGGAGAGGTACATTCCAGTATCATCTCTTCAGTTCAGCTGGTTCTAGATTAAATTAGCCCAGAAATGGTTTAGTGAAATATCTTTCCAATGAAAAATACCACAAATTAATCAGTTCTCACAATTTTTTTCTCCAGAAGAGATGAGACTGTACTTTTTGTTACCATTTGGAGGGGAAATTCACATTTAGTTTTCTGAAGCGCTGTTGAATATAGTGTGTTTTCATGTTTCACAGTTTCATGAGGTTGACAGTAGAACACAACGTTTCAGGGGTATAAACCAGTACATAAGATTATTTTTTTACCTACAAAAAAAGTTCAGGTAATAGAAGATTTCCAAGTATTTTGCTTTCATTTTGGGTGTAAGGAAGCAGCTTCTTAAACCCAATATATTACAAAAGCTATTTTCTTCTTACTTTTTACACTTCATTAACACTTAATGACAAGAGAAGACTCTTAAGGAATTCCCATCCAGAGGAACGGGAATGCAGATGACAAATGATGCAGTAAATCATCCAGTTACTGAATCAAAAAGAAGGACATATTTTGTTCTAATCGCAGGTTAATGTTGGCTTGAAACAATCATCAGTAATCAAATAGGAAAAATAATGGCAACATCTAATAGGTTTAATTCTATCCCTCTGTTTATGAACACCAGGCACCCTGGTCTTCATAATCCTAATTTTTGCTCCCAACTGCATCCATAAACCAAGCACTCCCAGAGCTGCACCCCATCTCTCTTGCTTTCCAGTGCTCAAGCAAGCCCAAATCTCAAAAGGAGTGGCACTTCTCTCTCCTGCTCTACTGCAAATGCACTACGCTAATCCAGGCAGAACAAGTTTCTGGGTGGGACGGAGGATGGTCACGAAGGTGGAAAAAGTGCAATGCAGCACGAGGAGCGTGCTCTGCTGCTCCACAACCCCTCTGCTATTTTCTCACACCCTCAGAAACTCTCCCTGAGCTCCTGAGGCAGCAGGATTCACACCCCACTGCAAGGAAGATACCACTGATCACTGCGGGTCATCATGAACCAGTTTCACCGCTTACAAAACCAGCATGCAGAAGGGAGCAGGTTAGAGGTTAACAGCCCTCATAAACTTCATTCTGCTGTACCCTGAAGCTACTTCTGAAAGCAGCAAGCTGCTAGTCTCTGAGACACTGACTTCAATGGGAAAATTTCAATGAAAACAACTTTTTTTCCACATACTACATTTTACAGGTTTGTTTATAATTTCTTTCAGTTTCATGCCTAGTAAGGGAATAAATACTTCAAAGAATTTGCACGTATGCAAGATTTACAGAAAATGCAATTAAACTAACAGAACCACCGCAAAAACCAAAACATATTTCAATTCAATATGTGTTGTCCTAATTCAATTGTATGTCCTCAATTCAATATGTATGTCCTAATAAGGACTCTGGAATAAGTACAGCTGTTTTCAAAAAATAAAGCTGAACAGTGGCTTCCAATCTCTAAAAAAGGATTTATATTTGCTCTGTACTATAATGCTCTTTTTTATGATGTGACAACATTGTCAATAGCAGCTATCTAATCCAGGAAAATTAACACAGTAAATGAAGACGTTTGTAGGAAGGACAGTAAGTATTTCCAAAACATCGTTCTTTCTTTGACTTTCACTTTGCAATTTCTATGGGCCAGAGCCTTAACTGGTGTGATAAAGTATAGCCCTTTTGAAGTGAAGACAGTGAAGGTACACCAATTTATGCACCCAACTATCCAGGGGAGAAAAACCCAATAGGTCAAAGAAGTTGATTCTCTTATTTCACATAAATATGCCCTGCTTTCTGTAAAGTATAGATAATCTTTGGTTGCTTGATTTTCCCCAAGCCTTTTCAATTAGATCTTAAGTTTCTCTTCAGAGAAGCGAGGAGGAAATTCTTCCTTATTTTCCCAGGAAGGGTTCCTTTAAACTCTCAATAGTTACATGTACACGTACAACAAAGCGCCCTGACAACGATCAAAACGAGAAGCCATGAAACATTGATGGTGTTTGGAAAAAAAAACCCCAAACAGAGTTCTGGTACACTCTTGGCCATCTTTATCCTCAGCAGAAACTACCCAAATACCTCTGTGAAGCACTGGTATGGAGTAAGAGCATGTAATTGCTCCTCTTGATGCCTGGGCTACCACTTGGCAAAATAAGCCCAACATGGGTAGATCATAACAGCAGTGCAACACCCCAGATCCCGAATGATAAAACAAACCGCTCAAGAGATCAGATTAAACAACCAGAGCTACAGTACAACAGGCAGAATACTTAAGAGCACACAAACTGCCCTAAGTAAAGGGCAATAAGACTCGTTGCCAGAGACGCATAAGACGTAGTTTCAGTCCTCAAATGAGCCGCACCTAGTATATTTTTTTTTTATATTTCTGTTTGGGTTTTTTTCCTGTACTGTTTGCCTGTCTTAAAGGATTGTGATAATAAAATAGGTTAATGAAATAATAAGCTAACGTAGATGAAAAAGAACATTACAAAGACGTAAGTAACAGCTGGAGTTACTCAACTGTATTAATCATCTCGAAAACTAAGCTTATTCACATAAATTCCCCCACAATGCAGATACATAAAGTTAGGTGCGTCAAGACACTGAGCGAATAGTAAAAACAACTGCACCTCTCCTGCCACAGTTTGTGGCCCGTTTGTGCACTGCTGGATAAGTTGATGAATTGCCATCCAGAGCATCCCAATTTATCTTCCAGCACACTGCTAGGCAAATTCCTCCAAGTGTAATTTAAAGTTGGTTAGTTCTTGTTTTTTTAAACATACAGAACTTTGATTTCCTCCTCACTCAAAAGCAAGTACATTACCTTTGAAATACAACTGGAAATACACTTCACATGAGAAAATCAAGGCTGACCCCACTTTCCAGGTGGAACAGCACTGACACTCACAGTCCTATCTGAAAGATACCGCACCATGTTATCCCTTACACCACCGACAAAACACGGATGCAATCGTCTTCTATTTTCTACCATTTACTTTGTGCAGCCAACAGATTTCTATGTGTGTAACGGCCTACAGCACACACAGGTTCCCCCTGAGCCCTGCAAGGAAACCAGAAACCAAAGACATTTTTGCCTGAGCTTGACAACACTGCCCATCTCCTCACGGCATGGCAGGCGGCCAGGCCTCCGAGCAACACCGGCCTGGGGCAGGCCGGCTGCCACCCGCGCAGGGGACAGCTCACCCACGGGGACACCGCAAGGCCGCCCCACACCCCGCTCCCGGGCCAGGCCTCGCCGCCGCCATGCCTGCTCGTGAGGCGTCGAGGCCCGGCCTGCACACCGAGGGCGGTGCTCACCCTCCCGCCGGAGAGGGAGGTGGTGAAGGCGGTAGCCGCCGCCGGGCCCCCTCCCCGGCAGCCCCGGGGGGTGCTTCCCAGCGGCGCCGGGGGTGCTTCCCCACCGCCCGGTCCGGCCGGTCCCGCCGCCCCCTCAGTGCCGCCGCCCAGCCTTACCCTGCCAGGCGGGGCGCCCCGCTCCCGCCTCAGGCGCGCCCGCCGCGCTTCTCCCGCCCGGTCGAAACCACCGCTTCCCCCTCACCGCTTCCCCCTCACCCCCTCCCCGCACCCCTCCTCAGCGGAATGGTACGGCGCGGGGAAGGTACGCCTGGTAGGGCCCTGCTGCCCGAAAGCAACATGGCCGCCCCAGCTTCGCCACATCAATCGCCTGTCTTTTGCAGCCATCTTGAGTGAGGGAGGCGGCGGGCCGGAAGCGGGCAGCCATCTTGGGCGCGGGCAGGGGACCCGCCCAGCGGGTGTTCCCGCGCTCCGTGAGGAGAGGCGCTGCTGGGCACGGTCTGCTGGCGAAGCGCTCAAAATTCTTCAAAATTGCAGGCGGGGGGTCGGTTTTACCCCGTTACTTGGAGTGCCTCCTGCTAGGCTTTTAATTATTTTCTGTCAAGAAACTGCAACAAGTCTCCTGTCGGTCAGGAATACCACAGGGTGGTGCCAGGCCTTGCTCTTGCCTATACACATAGACCAGCCTATAGATTTATTTTGGGGAGGGTACCCACCCCAGGCAGAAGAAAATCTTGGATATCAGTGCAAGGTTTTTTATTCATGTGGGAAGGCGAGGCAGCCTTGCTCCAGTCTCACAGTGGCTCAGGTTTCAAGGCCCCAGACCTGAAAACCTATTCAAACTGGCTGCCAGGGCTTGGTTTACTCACGTGTGGTGGAGTACCATCTCTCTACATCTCCAGGCCAGACTACAGTGAAATTAACAAGTTCTGTGGGGACTTTGTTTTTCCAATGATCCATCCACATCTTCAGGAAGAGTTGATTGACAGAACTCCATGAATTTTTGTAGCTTGTGTGTAGCTGTTTCCACAAAACTGAAAAAAAAAGTCCAACCAAGAGAAAAGAATTTGTTTTCACATTTGCAAAGTGCTGTGCTTCAGTGTTTAATCAGGTTAAATTGTTCCTGTTGCCAATGGCTGTCTACAGTGGGTTTGTTCCTCAGGCACATTAAATGTCTTGTCTTATCTTACAGCCCAGTTTGCTCTGTCAGCTAGATCAGCTCCTCGCCATCTCGCAGTACGGATCCCAATGGATTATATCCATGGTTAAGAGAAAAGTTATAGGAACTAACCTAAGAGTTGGCACGTTGGTGGGGTAAATCTGGGCTTTGGAGAAGCACAAACAGCGTCTCACATCTCCCAGAACCGCTGTTCCTGCAGGATGAGATGCTGTTTCTCACCGGTGACCCCATATTGCTGTCATTTATCACGCAAAATGATTTTAAACAGCTGACGGATGGGACAAGTCACTCTGTGGGCTGCCAAGTACTTAAGCACACAAATCTTGTTTCCAAGACAAATGACAGATGAATTCCTCCTTGGAAGCATTTTTACTTAAGTGCAGGTTTTAATCTTCAAATTTTAATGTCTTGTAAAAATGTTGGATGATGATTGTAATTCCTTGAGGTAATGTAAAATAAATTCCTCCATTAAAAAAAAACAGGAAGAGGCAGACAGCACTGAAAGTTATTATGCCATTTACCTTTCTTTTCTATACTTCTGTCACAAAATTTGAAACTGGATCCTGTAATTGTCAGGCTGCTGGCTACCAGATAGTAGAAAATGTTCATTCAGTTTTGTGAAAACAAGACTACTGTAGGAAGGACAGAATAAAAATATTTAGAATAAAAATAACTAGTGCAAACTCAACTTGCTTAGACTCATACAGGCTGAGAAGCAAATGTAGCCTGACAGATAGCTCCCACCGAGGAGTGCATGCTTCCACCATGAATTTGGTTTTCAACCCTGATTATTTTGTTTGTATTCGGGGAATGTTTCTATTGTCAAGACACAGCTCTAGGAGTGGAGAGAATGAGCAGCAATATGAGTGATCCACGCTAAAATGTCAGGATAATATTCCTGTATCTTAGCACAAGGGAATGGTGTTTGCTTTTACTTTATCGGAAACCTGGTCTGCTCAACAGTTCTCACCCAGAGGAGTTGGGAGAGAAGATGAAGTGCAGGCTCCTGTCCAATTTAGTCTTGCTTTCATAAGGATTGAGTGAATTGCTGCAGAAGTTGGCAGCGCTGTTGCACTGGGTTGTATCGGCGTGTCAATCTTTGTGGAGCTGCCCAGGAGGGATTCTCCCAACGCTCCTTCTGCATGCCAGCGGCTGGATTTCACACTACCCTCTGCCACCGGTCTCATTTCTCAGGCCGGAGGAGATGAACTTGATTCTCCAAATGTCCTGGGTGCTCAGGTGCGCTTCAGGGGTGAATGCTACCCTGTGGCTTCCTAGAGCAGCAGACTGAGCCCCGTCTCCTTCATTGCTAAAGAGTATCCTCATTGCTGGGGGAGGGGGAAAGAGGGAGGGAAGGGTGTCTTATTCACTCTCTCTGAATCATTAATTCTTTTCTGCACAGTTTCAACAGGAGGCATGAAATGGTCGGGAGGTGGCAGAGAGGTGTCTGACTCCTCTGGGGCTGAGGAAAATGCTGAACCCAGGTGCCCCATGTGTGGGGCAAGTGCTCTAGACGCATGGCTGTTGTAATAAAACAGGATGCAACAACCCGTTTTGCCCTTTAAGCCAAAACACAGCAAAGTCCAGGAAAGAACTGCAGCCTGGGAACCCCAATTTTATCTGAGTTCTTCCTTTGCCTGGGAGTGAAGGCTTTGGGTTTTGATCATGGTGAGTGAGACCAGGAAAAGGGGAGAGTTTGGGGAGCATTTCTGCCAGCCAGGTCACTCTGCTGCGAATACACGTTCTGTTCCTGCGCTGCTGAACCGTCAGAAATTTGCAGATGCTTGCCCAACATCAGCCGGGACATTTGCAGCAAAGCAAGGAATGGAAGCATAGTCCCCAAATCCCAGGCTGATTACTGGGCTGCCTCTTTCTCGGGAGCACAGGGGGGTAGCTCCCCATACACAGCATCACCTGGTTGGCATTCAGGTGTTTGCGATTTTTGGCTCTTCCTGGTCACGTTGCAGATGAGTGAGGTTGGGGTACATTTTTAGAGGCCCCAAACCCTGCCCTAGCAATGCAAGACGAAAACCTCATCACGCCTGTTCCCTGGATGGCCATCCTTTCCTTGTGGCTCCGCCAGAGGATGCTGCAGACTTTGGAAAGAGCAGCCCGGACTGCAGCCCTGCTCATCCTTTCCAGGATCCAGAGATCTGTGGCCAGTCGCTAGCTGACATAACCTGGCCCTCCTCGCGTGCAAGATGAAACGATTTTAACGCGCTTGGCAAAATCAGAGAGACTAAACCCTGCAGCTTTGCTCGGGATCACCACCAGCTCCTGCTGGCCTTTCCCCACCAGCCTGTGGGGTTGGTCCCACAGGCTGCACAGCAGCACTCCAGTGCACTGGTAGCCTTCCAGCTTTGCAGACAGGCAGGGAGAACCTGCTAGACCCCTTAGCCTAGGGAGAGGGGATGGAGAGATCTGTGGAAGGTATCATTACGTGACAGCCTCGCAGCAGAAGCGCAGTCTGTGCTAGGCTGCCCCTTTGCCAAGGGGGAAGGAAAAAGATGGGTTAAATATTTAAGGAGCCCGGAGTGAAAATATTCTGGGAAGAATAGAAAAGGCTGCTTTGAATAGTTTCCCTCGGTGGACAAATTCATCCCCCATGCTGTTGAACTGACCGTTACATCAGGAGGAATCTGACCACATGTATGCAGAGCCTTCAAGGAGGAGAGTGCTTCAAAATGCATTTTTCCCAAGTTTGGAGCTGATGAAACTGAAGCTATCCTGAACGGGAGCCAGGCCACTACTCAGCAAACTTTAGTGTTGTCCCCAAAACAGAGACAGAGCTTTCAGCATAGTCTAAAAATGCAAATTCCAGACAAAATCCTAATGAAAAACAAACAGCAGGCTCTTGGTCTATATGTCAGTGGTGCGTACTGGTTAGCCTCTAATGCTGTTCTGCATAATACATTTTGGCATATGATGCTGCTACAAATCAAACATACCATATATACACCCCCTTATGCTGCTTATATGTTAAGTCTCAAGAAGCAGGAGTTACATATATATTCTGGCAAAAAATTCCAAGATCTCGGTGTCACTTGAAAAACACATGAATTGATAAAAATTTTTATGCTTTTTTTTTTTCTTTTTTTAAAAAGGGACCTATTATAATACTAAAGAGAAGCAAAATTTAATTCTCAGCAAGGTGCAGTTTGTTTCACTGGAGAGACACTGGCCAGTGGAACAAACCAAAAAGAAATAGTGGCTTCTTCAGCTCCAGATGATTTCAAGCACCCTTCCAGAGGGAAAGCCTTAGATAGCTTAGATAAATAAGATCAGACTAGATGGACTAACAGCCCTTCCTGGCTTTAAAAATCTATGAATGTATAAATTATGTAGATTGTGTAAGATCTATGATGCTCTCCAAGCCTATGCTAGGTGAGTCTGTTCAACTGGGTGGTTAAAATCATAATCCCTTCCTACCTGAGGCTTGGCTCCACCATGAGAACCTGGGTATGCCGATGACCTTAACGTCTGTGCCTTTGTCTGGTACCAAGATGATGAATAATTATCTGCTAAGTCATCACTTGGAAAACATAACAGTGTTTGTCACATTTCTGATATTGGACTATCAGGTAGTTTAGTGCATGTTCCTGCTATGGGCCTTACTTTAACCAACACAGTAAACAATTTTGGGTGCTGCTGCATAGCAAGAAAAAAAATCTGCCAAATGATCCCTGATTTTGTGCAGGGGTTGCGAAGAGAGGTCTGGTGTGCTGGAAAAACATCTTTTCACCACTTCTTGTTCTCTTGTGCTACTAAGCCAACAGTTTTGATATTAACTTAATGTTACTGATGTAACTGATAAAGCCTATAAAAGTCATTGGAAGGGCTCCCACCAAGGTCAAGGGCTCTGGGCAAGACCCTTATTTGAGGTCTGTCAGAAATGAACTTGGAGCCAGATTAGCATCACCTGATTTGCATTAGGGTGTTTGCGATTTTGGCTCTTGCCTGTGAATTACTGATGCAGAGCAGCACTTTTTCCGTCTAATTTTTCTTTGTAGCTCATTCCTGCTTTGAGGCATTTGTGATAGGATATATTCCCACAGTTTCAGGGGCTGCTGCTTTTGAGTTAATTCACTACAATCCTGACACCATCATCTTGACAAGTGGCCTGTTAGGTTGATGGAAAACCAAATGTAAGAGGTGCATCAGCGGATGGTTTCCCTTTGTTACCAAATAAATCCCCCTCACAGCTCATTTGTTACGTGCCCTTGTTTATTACACATATTTAAGCTGTTGGCACATTGTAAACTTCTGTTTCTCCCTGTACCTTCCAGAGAAGCAAAATATTTTAACCCGTGCTAAACTATAGGCATGAAAACCAGCAATTGCCTTTGGAAGTGTATGATTTTCTGTCATGTCCCGGGAAATATTGAAGGTCTGGTGCAGCTCTGGAGAGCTCAGACAAGCTTTCCCTCCATATGCAAACCTTTTTTTAGCTGCATAACTCTTCACATTTCCGGTCAAGCCCCTATTCAAATAGTTCACTGAGTCTGGGGGTTTGTGAAAGGTTATGAAGATCTTGTTTCTCTGTCAAGAATCTAGAAAGCAGGTGGATGATGTTTAGTCTCTGGCTAACAGACACTGCTGATATCTGCAGGATGCTAGTGCTTTCTCCTCTTGGAAACAAACTGCCTCCTGTTTAGTTACAGGCACTTAAATTTAAAAAAAAATTGCAATCAGCAAAGGGGAAAAAAAACATTTTTTCTTCCTCTCCTACATAAGGCCAAATGGATTGCAGAGGATCGCAGAGAATAAATTAATATTAGCACCTTGCTCCCAGCCAAAAGAAATAAAGCAAAAAAGCCCAAAGTTATTCTTAATGGCAAGAAAATAGCAATTTCTTGCCAGATTTACAGTCCCAGCCTTTGCTAATGTTATCATCCTTTATTTTGACCAAGACTTCTATTAAAATAGCTGCCGATTTGATGAAGGTGATGCCAGACAAACTCCACCTGATCCCAGCTGTCGACTGATGAGAATTTTAAAGGAAAGAAGTCCAAATCCATTGCAGTAGGGCTGTTTTGCAATGACTAGCTGTATTTTCCCTTGATCCCCAGAAAGCAGCATCGCCTCGCAAGACCCCAAACTCACTGAAATAGGTGCAAAACCCCTTCCTTGTGAAGCCCAGTCAAGCAGCTAAGCATCCCTGGTGCCTGCAGGCTACAGCTGGCAGCAAAATCCCTGCTGTGCGCCAGCCTACATCCCTAAAAGCTTGGCTACTGCCGGGGACCAGGTGATTGCGGGACAAGCCAAGACCTATAGATACCTTCCTGCAGCTCTTCCTCAACCAAGCTTTTTCTACTATAAAAAAAACAACTGTGCCTCTTTCCTTACCTGTGACCATAATTGAGTATTGCAATGATAACATGGCCATTAATTTAGCCAAGGACTCAATTCACGTTCCCATATCCATCTCAGCCCTGGCGTGAGCCAGCCCACAGTGCTTCATGTACGGTGGATGGGAACATGTCCAAAAGAACAGACTCACCCCCAGGAAGGATCTGCTCCCTCCATGTCATCTTAGAGAAGCCCCTTAACTTTTAGACACCTGAAAAAAAAAAAGCCTATGCTTTTTTTTTTTTTTTAATGTAAACATCTCCTGTCTTCACAGCAATAATATTTTTTTTTTCTGCAGTGATTATTTTCCATAGTGATGGGCCCTCATCACAATCTGAGAACACAAATTATTTGGAAAAAAAAAAAGAGAGAATTTAGGTTTGCATCTGGTCACGCTCTCTGGAGGGATGGAACCAATGCCCTGGACCCAAGTGTCTTCAGGGAGCTATGATCTATCTCCGAACTTTTTGCCGTGGGCGTATTCATACCTCCAACAGCTATTGCTTGTTCCCTGCCTGTGATGAGAAAATATCCTTTTTATCACCAGATTGGGCGTGTAGTCTTTGCCTGCGATGAGTAAACATGCAAAAGGCAGCTGCCTGGAGGAATAAACACCTGGCAAAATATTTTCGGAAACTTTGCGATTAGTCATTGTCTGCATGTTCATGAAGGTTGTACCCCAGCTGCGCAGCTTGGGTCGCAGGGAGCGTTCCTGGAAGCTGCATCTGCAGTCAACAGGTTTTATACATTAACATAGCCTTGGTTTTCCAGCATGAATGCTGGTCTAAAGACCTCCCTTTCCTACATCAGTTGGTAGCAACTTCGGGGAACAAAGAACACGAAGCATCTCAATTAAAGCTGGTGGACCGATTCCATTGGTCAGAGCACATTTGCATGAATTTACATCCGTGTACATTACCCAACTGTTGAGTCCCTGTGAGGAGGTGAGGATAGACTCGAAGGTACAGCTACCTGAAAACATGCAAGTACATCTGCAGGGCATCTTGCAGTCTGAAAACAAAGCATGTGCTTGAGGACTTGCCAAGGCATGGCAGATACGAACTTTAACTACTAAATGCATCTGAAATGTCATCTGAGGGTTGCTCTGGGTTTTGAGCAGCATCCTCTAAAGCAGGTGGCAACACTTCTGTGGTGGGTGTCCAAAATGCTGGGTGGGAAATAGTTCTTACCATGGGGGTGGACAATCCCTGTTCATAACTACCAGGTCCTGCAGTGCCACGTTCTTCCCTTGGCCAGAAATCTGGGTTAAAGTCAGCACAAGTAGCCACATGTGGAGCTCTGGGATTTCATCCAAGAGAGCTGATAGGTATACTTTGAAATACAAATAAGCAAGCACACTGCAGACAGGGAACGAAGAGAACACAGAGGAGACACACCAGGAGAAGGAGATGCTATAGCAGAGAAGAGAGAGCAGTTGAGAGCAAGCTGTTTCAGCCAGTACGCTGGAAGGAAAGCTTCAGCGGTGATCCACGTCTACCCCCAGCTCTGGGAGCCCTGCTGCTGGCCAAGGAGCTCCAGCCGCTTTGTCCTGGAGGTGGTCTGAGAAAAATCTCCTTTTTTTTTTTTAAACTGTGAGAGTGGTCAAACGCTGGAGCAGGCTGCCCAGAGAGGCGGTGCAGTCTCCATCCTTGGAGACATTCAAAAGCCATTCAGACACGGTCCTGGAAACCAGCTCTGCGTGACCCTGCTTGAGCAGGGGCTCGACCTGGTTCAGGGAGTGCACTCTGTATTTATATACCAGTATCACCTCTGCATTCACTGCCTCAGGAAAATTGCACCAGGTGGGGCTGGTGGGCTTCAGCCAACCACACGCCAGTAAGGTACAGCCTGAAAGCCCCAATTTTTATTGACACGAGATATCTTTGAGTCAGATCTGTCATCTCACGGCTGCAACTGGAGACCAGAAGCATTTGCTGCCAGACTCAGAGAATGCTCTTCCTGCTCATAAACCTGCAGATAAAATGGGTTCTCGCATTGCTTCTTGCTTCAGAGAGACAATTTTGTGGCAAATTACAGCGGCACTGCAAAGGCGGCAATGGGAGCTCTTGGCAACAAATTGCTGTTTCATGCAGTGGCTGCTCATGAAGCACGTCATGTTTACCAGTGCCAGATTGGGAACGAAGCCTGCCTTTTAAATATGTGATTCACATAGATACTGAGCAGCGATGCCTTTCTAGCCTCTGTTTTTGTTTTCAACAATTTATCAAATTACCTGTCGAGCCTAACTCCAGAAGTTTTGTAATTTGCATTATCTCCTCTGATACTTCCAAGAGCTCTCACTACAGCACTGGCCATAATTATCTACCCAATAGCAAACAGGAGAGAGACATGAAAACTTCTTTAGATGACTTAAATAATATCGGCTTTATGTTTCCTGTAGAGGTAATTAGATAACAGACTAATATAAATGGAAGCGTATGACGCATTTAGTCTACCTGCGATACTTCGCTAGCCTGAAAACCTGACTCAGGTTTCCTGGATGCAGAATCAGCCCAGTGCAGTTTTCTCATCAGCCTTCATCTTTTATTCCATCTTTGTATGCTCCTTTCAGCTGTCCTGCCTGGAGAAGGGCCATGCCGAGATCTGTCCTCGTCACCGCTAACAGAAAATGCTGATGGAACATCGTGATCTCTGCACAGTCTGCAGCGAGCTTCAGTTTCTGTGCAAGTGGAATGTTCAAGCTCATTAAAAACACAATTAATCCCCTTTTAACCATCAATATTTGTTCCCAGCACAGTCATTAAACACAGAAAAGGAGGAGGGAAGTTTTGTGCTGGAAGCTAACAAATTGGTTGTTTTTGGACTCCTCCCAGCGAGTTTTGCTTTTCCCCTAAGCCCTCCTTGCCCTCTCCGGTCCCCAAGGCTCCATGTTTGGATGGGAAATAATTAATTATTTTGCTCATAGAATAACAGCAAAGAGGAGTAAAGGAAATAAATGAGAGCGTTGTTCTGCTTGACGAGGAGGTGGGTCCAGCTCTCCTGGGAGGGTAGGCACAGGCAGACTCGGTCCCTTGCTCCAGCCATAGTGGAGCTGCAGGGACATCTCACTTCTGCAGGAGCTCTCAGTGTGGATTGGACCGTTTGCTCTTGCAGATATTAATTATGATAAAAACTGGAGCAATACTGAGGTTACCATCTTTCCTGAATTGCAAGAACAGCTTAAAAAACCCCCACAAACAATTGGGGAAGGAGGCTTGGGCATGCCAAAAGGCCCGGCTCTGTGGGAGATGGAGAGTTTAGTGCCATGGATGCAGGCTGCTTCTACTTTGGTTCCAGAACAGGTCTTGAGCATGGTTAAATTGCTTAGTACAGGCACAGCCTGAGAGTCTTTGGGCTCTGACGGCGCAAGTAGGAAGACTGCAACGGGCATTTCCAGCAGCCTCTTGCGGGCAGGGAACCCTGTTTGTAGCTCAGGGTTATGCCAGCCGCAGGGTCAAAAGAGTGGGTTGGCGAGGGGACCTCTGGCTGTTCAGCTCTCGAGCTCTGCTGTCATTTCACCTCTTTTCCTGTTGTTTTTACAGCTTGTATCCTTGGCTATAGAACTGCTTATCTTCCAGGTCAGCAAACGGTGCTTGCCTCGCCAAGAGCTTGCTCTGTCTTACCCCTGCTCGCCATCCGTCCGTGGGGTCGCCCTGGCTGAGCACATGAATAATTAATAAAAAGGAGGATTGATCTGTCTAAGGAAATTAACAATGGGTCAAGTGAAATGCAGCGTAGACTGTGGAGGAGTTAATGGACAAACAGGCAGAATGACAGCTTGAACTGCAAACTGGTTTTTACATCTGTTTTTGTCAAGGCATGGCATGCTTTTTAAGTTGTGAAAGTCAAAATCAATCCATGTCTAAGGCAAGGGGCTTTATTAACTCCAGCTGAAGGAGGAGGAGAAGGGTTGCAGACTTCTTCACCAAGGTCACAATAATTTACCAGCTTTGTGCTTATTTCAAATAATGACATGGTACTAAATCTCAGGGACAGTTTTCCTTGCTGGAAGCAGGAACAAGCGTAAGCTCAGCTGAGACCTGCTGCTCTTCACTGCAGAACGATGGCCACCTTGCTCTTCAAATATACAAAATAAATATACAGAAGTGTTTCCAGACAAATAACTGATTTTTTTAAAAAAATAATGTTTCCCCAACTACCATGAAAAAAAAATTAATATTCCTAAATAGCAATAGGGCTAGAGTAAGAGGCCATACACACCCTTCAGTATAGCGGTGGTGACTTTTGTTCAGGCCATGAGCTCTTTGTTAAAAGCATCTGCTTTTACTTCAGGATATTTAATGATTGTAGAGCACCAGAAATGTACAGATTCAAGAGCTGTAGAAATGCCAGAGTGGAGAAAGTAAAAATATTTTTCTTCAGGTGGAGTCCGAGTTTACAAAGTTTTACTTCACCTTCATTAAACCCCCAGAACATTGTGCGCTGATGGGCTTTTGCATTCTTATTTCATTACTCTTTATACGATTATAAACTCATATTGCAGAGAAACAAGAAAACAATGTTGCTGCAAACATGCTCTCGCGAGAACTTTAATGCAATCCTAAACCTTTTGTACCTGAAGGAGGAATTTTGCCGCGTATATGTGTCACAGCTCGGCTTTCCCTGGGTACAAGTGGGGCTGAGCCCGTTTGACTGAGGTCAGGATTTGCCCAAAGATATGCCTTATTGAGGCGGTTGCCTAAACAACAACGGCAGCGCCTGAGCATTCCCAGATGCTTTGGGAAAGCCTTAGGAGCTTCAGGTGGCTTGCGTATGCTGAGCTTTGCAAGGGGAGAGTCTAACGGCAGGGATGCACGGGGCTGGGGAACGCTCCAAGTGAGGCCGAGTTTAACGGGGTAGGCACAGGCAAAACAAACTTCAGTGCCTGAAGGTACAGATCTGACCTCTCCTACACTGAGCACCACCCTTCCACCTCCCTCACCCCAGATAACATGCACTCGCAGGGAAAAAGCAATTTCTCTGAGCGCGAATATAAGCAAAGCAACCCTGGTTTGTGTGCATAGACTTGCTGAGTAACTGGCAATGACGCTGCCGGCGTGGCTTGCTTACTTAATCCCACGTATCAATACAAAAAGATGTAAATTCAGTCATTCCCTAGATTGCGCTGGTTGGAGACAGTAAACAAACCCAGGGGAGACAATGTCAGACAAGGGTGCGAGCGATGTTGCAACGCACAGGAGACGGCATTGCGGACACAGAGTTTTGCAGGGAAAATGTTGAAATGCATACCAAAACAGGGTTACTTGAATGCCTCCATGACAAGGACCTTTAGGTACAGTCAGCTGGATGCTCCTGATGTAATTTGGAAGGGGAAACCCAGCAAGAAGAGGGGCTGAGCCCACGCAGGCTGGGAAGGAAGGACCGCTGAGCAATTACAGAAATCGTGGCCACGACCAGCCATCTCCCCATCCCCTACATAACATCTATTGCTTTATTAGTCTGCTCTTCTTAATTGGAAAATGAACCATTAACACCCTGCACGGCTGGAGCGGTCTAGGGTATTGTTATTACCGACCCCCTTCTCCTCCCACCTGCAGGAAGGGGAATTCACTTTGTGCCGAGAACACGCGGCCGCACAAAACAGCAACACTTCCAAGTCACCCCACTGGCTTAAACACACCCTGGCCCTCCTGCAGGCACAGCTTGGAAACTCCTGCCTTTTCACTAGTTGAAAAAAAAAACCACAGATAAATCACAGGGGTGAATGATACTGGCATATATCGGGCTGAGGTTTATGCTCTGGTTTTATTTTGAGAACGTGCGTTGCACCTCAGAGCTGTGGTTTGCTTTGTTTTCGCTATTATTGCTCTCAAAATAATAAAAATAAAACTGCCTGCCAGCAGCTCTGAAATAAAGCAAAGGCCAGGGCTCTCATTCATCGTCCTGGGCCGCACCGCTCCATCTCCCTCCTTTGGTCTCTCCCCCTCGCTCAGCCAAACACACCGTTTACATAAACTCATGCAGCAAAACGAACACGCTCAAGGATTATAAGGAGCTGCAGCCCCCCATGCTGTGCCACCCCAACCAGCCCCACCAAATGCACGCACAGCCTCGGCTTGATTTGGTTTGATTTATTTCTAAGTGCCCTCAGAAACGGGGCAGACACAGGGGGTTTTTGGTTAAATACAACTAGGCGCGTGTCATCTTTGTAACGCTCCTCTCCATCTTCGTGCTCAAGCCACGTCAGCGATAAAGTGTTCTGACAGTAATGGTAGGCTCTGTGAGCAGTTGTGTCACTTTATAAAAATGTATTTTTAATTGCTGCATGGTCCTAGAGAGCGCTGTTATCTCATTGCTTGAAAGCTGTAAAAATTACATTAAGAATCTGTAATAAATCAGCTTGAATTACCAGTTCCTGTAGAAGCTGGATGACACAATGAAACCGCTGGAGGGGAAAAAGATGTTTTATACTGGCTTGTAGAATAACGCAGGCCTCACAAAGGACATCTATTTACATCAAAACTTTCTTTTTTTTGGAAAGGAATCACACTGGCAGAGAGACCGGGTCCCCACCAGTGTCTGAAAGGTGACCAAAAAAGGCAGGTGACACTTTGTGCATCTATTTTCGCAGCTCAGAAACTGTTAGAGCACTCTACTTCAGAGAAAGGTGTGGGGTTGTGAGGGTTTCCAGTGGCTGGAGACCTGGCCCTGTGTACCTGTGGTCTCAGTGGCAGGTCAAGATGGAAACGGAGACGTGCCAGACACTGCCATGGCCTCCACAGATGATGAACCTCTCCTGGAGCTGTGCTGCTCTTATTCCAGCAGGCTCTCCAAGAGTGTTAAGCAGCGTGTTTTTATGTAGAGGAAGAAAATTTTCACCTATCACACTGAAATATAATGAAGATTAATTAGGTCGTGCTTGCAAAGCACTCATCAGCGCCAGGTGCCTACTGCTAGTGTAATTATATTTATTATGGATGCGCCAGAGCATCCCAACTGCTCTTACACGGAGCGCCTGACAACAGATTTACAGAGCACTGTTTATGTCAGCAGAGCGTCCCAAATTCGCTCTTTCAGCCCACAGAGGTGTTGCAGGGAGAGCTGCTCCTGGGCATTCACCCCATCCTGAGCTACGGTGAGCACCGTCACCACGCAGCCAAGGGGTACGAGACTCTCGGAACCACGAGGGTGAGGAAGGAGAGGAAACTTAGTCATCTTCCCTCACCAGCAGCTGAGCTGCAAAAACGCTGCGGCACGGCAAGGGCTTTCCACATCTCCGAAGCAATTACAGCCTGTCGCCACTCGCAATGACACATTACACAGAGTCGTATCGTTTCAAAGATGGATCCCGCGTGACTCGGGTGCTACTGAAAGACATGGGAGGTGACAGGAGTCCCGCTGGCATGCTGCTCGGTTGCTAGGCTGTCTCCTCTCCACCCACCCCGTGGCTGACTAACGCTGGCGACCCCAGAGACGTTTCACTTGTTGAAGATAAACCAGTGAACACAGGGTTCCCAAACTCGCTATCACTGTTGCTATGGGGTGATTTTCAGCTCCAATGAAGGGCAGTGCCTGGGCTCGAGCCCTAGTGTGGTCCCACCAGGCTGCTGTGGGCTTCCCAGATGTGGGTTCCTGCAGGTGGAAGCCCAGTGGGGGGGAGCAATCCCCACCGCAGCCTTTCCTGACAGCCCAGGGAAGCACCACAAGCCACAGCCCCACTGCTCTAAGTGGGCAGAACCTCTTTTCTGATATTTTACCATTCCTGGCCACTCTGCAGCAGATCTCTTGAGATTGCTGCTGGTGGAAAGCAGAAGAAACAATTGCCGTGCTTTGTTACAGGGGAGCCGGCAATTCTGCTAACGGCTTTCCCTTTCCAAAGCCCACCGCAGTTTTACTGGGGGGGGGCTCGGCAGCAAGGTCAGGGGTCTGTCCCTAGGTTCAAGGGACCCCAGCGAGGAGACAAGCAGGGTGAGGGTGTTGTGCAAGACCTCGTAGGTAGGGAGGAAGGGCAGGGTGTGCTGGCCGTGCGTGCCAGCCTTCCTGCACCACCCCGGGCAGGTCCGGCCGCGTCCCTGCTCCCGCACAGGATGCGTTCCTCATCAAAGGCTGTCCCGAACGTCCCACATTTCCTCTCTCTGTCTCTCTCCTCGGGAGACGTATGCAACCTGCTCCCCACCCCAGGCTTAGACCGCAAGCGAAGCGCAGCTCGCTGCGCTGACCCTGCTCCCCGCTTTTCCGATCACGTCAGTGGGTAAACAAATGTGTTCCCTCGGCACGCACGGCTAGCCAAAAATCTCTGCTGCCGCAGCTCTGTGGTCCCCAGGCAGTGTCTGTGAGCATGGGGATGGTGCTGGTCTGGCCGCAGATCTGCGCGACCAGAGGTGGGACTGCTCAGGGTGCACCTGAGCCAAGCTCAGGCTTGCTTTGGGCTTTGGGTGGGTGAAGAACATCCCAAAATAATATGGGTCTGTATTTTTAAGCCCTACCTCTCAGACACATGAAGACATGAAAAACCCATCCTTTTTTTTTAAAAAAAAAAAAAAAAAAAGGAAAACAGGCTATGTCCTTAAAGTGTTAGAGAAAAATCTGGCAGAGACCTAAATGCTTTAGCAAGTCTCAGAAGCCAAAAGGAAGTGAAAAAGGTCCAAGACTGCTTTTTAAGCTAATCTCATGAATTATTGCAGCTCGGTCAGAGACCTCCGAGGGCACAGCTTGCCACAGCACGTGGAAGGGCCAAGAAGCTGAGTTCGTCCCTCAGCACACGCTGGTAGCACAGTAAAGTGAAGGAAAATCAGAGGCCAGGGAGAGCCACCAGAAATTACTGTTCCCCCGGTTTCTTTCTGTGTTTGTTCATAGGCTTGGAGGACTCGCCGTATCTAGATGTTATCTGCTTACTGCCAGCAATGATTATAAGTCACCTTCCTTAGGGACCAAAATATTCTCCCCACATCACCCGGTTCCTTGCTGGAAATTGTCACCATGGTGGCACGCATCGCCCAAACATGCACAGGGTAGAGGTGCTCTGGTAGCAGAGGTGCTGCACTTGGAGCACACAAGATGCTTTTCCTACTCTGTTCAAGACTTTATGGCCTTGGGCAAATAATTTAAAGCTCCCTCAACATCAGCCTTTCTTTTTTAAGGCCATCTCACCTGCATAGACTCCTCAGCCTGGGGCAGAGGAGCAGACCAGCTGCCCCCAAACACAGAACATCTTTCCTCGCCCCTGTACTGCCAGGAGACCCGGCGGATGCACAACGTGACATTTAAAACTTCCCAAGGGAGCCACACGCTTGTCAGCAGAGGTTATGGAAAAGTTTATGAGTAGATCGTGTGAGTGTGGCTCCGCAAATAGCACTTTCCTCTCCAGAGCAAGAGGTTGGGAGTTCAAGACACACACCTAGAACCAAGATATGAGCAAACAGCCATTTATAAGCCCAGAGATCTCACATCAGTAGACTCCAACCATCGGGCTGCGCAAATGTTTCCTGCCTTTTTCCGGTGCTCACCAGCCCGTGAGAGACCCGTCAGCAGCAGGACAAGGTGCACGAAGTCACGCCATACCCGTCACCGCGGGTTGAGCCACGAGGATCAGGGTGGGAATTTTGTTCCTCTGGAAAATGTTAGTGCATGGGAAGGAACATCTCATCTTTGCTTCTGCACAGAACAAAGCAGTAACCTCACCCTTTTATTTAAAGGACAAGGTGCAGCACTTGCACCACGAGGTCAAGCAGCTGGGTGTCTAACTCGCTGGTGGGGACAGAGCAGAAGAAGAGGTCTTGGCACGCTCCGCTCCCCTCCTCTGAACTTTCTAAATGGGGCTGAAAAAGTCACTTAGGTTATTTTGCTGGGAAACGCAAACCAGAAAGATAAAACCAAGAGGCTGGGAGATCTCCACGTCTCACTGCAAGCCTCCCCTATGGCCTCACACCTGCGGCACCGCTTGGTAAGAGCCAAGTGACTGCTCACCCCTGAAACACTGCTGGTGTGCATCGGGGATGTGCTTTCCTCAGCTGGTGCATCCCACCCAGAGCATCGCTCTCAGCCAGGGCCGCTGTTTCAGCCATTGCAGCTGGGGGGGTAGGGGGGTCATGCAAGCAGGACCCCTCCTGAAGGACCCTTCTTCCCTCAAGCAGCAGCACAAACATGCCGCTTCCAAAGACAAGCCTGGGAATTCCCTTTTCCTCCGTGCCTTGGGGCGGCAGTGTGCAGCCTGCCTGTTTATTTTGGCAGGGCAGTGTTAGCTGGGGTGGAGTTCCTACACACACTGGTAAAGCACTTGGGCCCTCGCTGCAACCCCACATGTGCTGCAGGCACATCATGTCCCCAGGCATTTCTGGGGCCACGTTTTTAGGGAAACCACACCATTTGCCCCAAGAACGCAGCCGAGGGGCTAAGACATGAGTGCTTGGGGAGTAACATGACGTTGGTACAAAAATCTGCTCTCCTTCCAAACAGGCTCCCCACCCGGAGCACGTCAGCTATGCACAACCATTCTGCTTCCCTAGGTTTTGTAAAAATAAAGAGAAAGATCGTCTCGGCTGGACGATCATGGGCTGGTGGGGCAGCGGTTGGCAATAACCGATGCATTTGGCTATGCTGAGGCACCCACCTTCCTGCTGGAGCAGCTCTGCTGGACAAGAGGTACTGTCTGGGGGGTTCCCACCCGTGACGCACACGGACTCATGCACTACGAATGCTGTGTTTAATCCCTTAGTAAGCTGACAGCCAGCCAGGCTGGGATGACGAAGGCAGCACGCAGGCTGTGACAGAGCAAGGCAGTCACGCCGCCTCAAACACCCTCATGGGGGGACCCACGTTCGCTGATTTTCTGTAATCCTTTCAAGCTGTCCCAGATTCGAAATGTTTGCCAGAGTTGGAGTTTGTATGTTCACGCCATTTCCCTGAAGGAAAGAGGCTGCTCCCTCTAATCCCCGTTCCACGCTACTTGAAGACGGAAAAACTTTTCCTGAAAAGCACCACTGGTTGCTTGGAGCCTGCCCTGCCATGGCAGCGCCTCTGCAAACCCCCCTGGCAGGAGCGGGCAGAAGGGAGGGTGACCAACAGATCTGAGGCTGGTGCAGCTCCTCTAACATTCCTCCCAGAGATGACTGGGATACTTGAAAAGAATACTGGAGCACATCCTCATTTCACAATTTTTCCGTCTTCCCTTGCCAGTTTAAAGCTGTTTTCACAGATATCCAAAAATAACTTCATTTTTCTAACATGATCTTGGGATCTTGTGTCAGCGAGAGGGACAACAAGAGCCCATGAGAGCAGCCCAAAATGGAGCAGGTGCCTCCTGTTGCTCGCTGCCTGCTGCTCCCTGTGTTTCTGGGAGGCTGCTGCAGGCAGGGTAATCCATCTTTTCCTTCGATTGGGTGTAATGAGGATAAGCAACGAGGAGAAAGAATGCTTTTTAATAAAGGTATTTTACTTGCAGACGTCAAGATGCTCCCAATTCCCCACCAATATATTAATATCCTGAGCACAATTTCGGCAGACTTTTTCACCTCTCTAAATGCAAGAGTGTGCACCAGGAAGGGGTGCGTTTGCCTCTGGCCCCTTGCAAGGGTTTCTCTGCAGATTCCCAGTGCAATGCACACCCTGCACACTGGTCTGTGCTGGTGTCCTCAACCAGCAAGCCAAGAGAAGCGGATACCGACAGAGTGGTGGAGGTGGGGGAAAGGAGGATGGTGCAGAGGAGTCCAGCCTGGGGCAAGGTGCAGAACAGGAGTCTTCCAGTAAGAGGTGCAGCAAGAAGAGAAGAGGCACCCCTCATCTTTGCTGCCAGCCCTCAGGGTCCAGGTTGTCACTGATTTATGCCCAAGGCCTGCCTTCCACCTGACATAAACACACATTTGGCTTTAAACACATAACAAGTCCCCGAAATGCTCATCTCTCACGTGTCATAAGGCACCCCACGGCAGTGACCGTCTGGTCCCAGAGGTGCCCGCAGAGCCACTCCCATTGACTCATCCTGATGGGTTTCCCACCTGGACAGCCCTGGGAGGGTCTGGACAGGGTGTCCCTTCCTCCCAGCTCGTAATTCGGGCCCCCGCCTGCCTTTGTCTCTGTGCTCCTTTGTGCAGACCAGCTTTTATCACAGAGCCTAACGCGGTGCAGCTCTATTTGCCATCTCATTAACCAAACCAGATCTGCCCTTGTTGGGTTTGGGGCTGAAGGCTGGAGAAGATGGGAGCTCCTTGGGCAGGCAGGCAAACCACGCANTTGGGGCTGAAGGCTGGAGAAGATGGGAGCAGGCAGGCAAACCATGCTTGACCCCATCCGGCTCTGCTGATGTAAACCAGGAGCTCATTGCCATGGCAACAGAGCGAGGACCACAACATGTATTTTTCTGGTGTAATCTCAGCAGCTCCCAATTCATACCAGAGAGCCTGTTCTCACGGGGCTGCGGGAGTTTGTTCTCTCCCCTTTGGCACCGAGAGCCACAGAGGTTGCTCATGTGCTTCATGGACAGCCAGTTCAGCCGTGGGGCATGAAGAGGGTTGCAGAAGCCCCAAGAGTTCCATAAGTGAATAATATCCCAGCCAGCCTGCAAGGAAGGGAGGGGTAACTCAACCCAGCGCAAGTGCATGAACCGAGTCAAAAAAAGCATCTTTTGAGGATGCTTCCCACCTAGTCTCCATGGAAAATGCTCTTGGGAGGGATCAGGACCCAGCAGAGCCCTAAATGAAGCAGCGGAGTTAGGAGGATGGAGGAGCAATGGTGCAGGGATGGCACGGCAGCAGCACAGCTTTCTGCTCTCCGAAACCCCGAGCTTGCAGGCTGGCCACACAGCCAGAGCTGCACACACCGCACGTGTGACACTGCCATCAATGACTTGTGACTTAAATGGAGAAATAGCAAAGCTTCAGCCTGCCTTCCTCCCAAGTTCGCGGCTGAAATAAACGTATGGGATGATTTACACGAAGAAAGAAGCTGTATGCCTTATCAGCAAAATAGGAGTTTGCTTCGTGCCAGCAACGAAAGGCTTGGGCAGGATTGAGGCCGTTGTGTAGCACTGGCTACCCCCAAATATGCACGCTGGTGTTTTCGGTTAGCGGCTGCAGCTGGAACACCTGGAGACAGATGTGGGGCCGACATGCGCAGATTGATCACATATGAATAAAACCCTCATTCCTCTTCTCCCCCTTACTGGAGCTGCGGCTGTTTCACCCCAAGACAGATTGTCCAGGGACGTGGTGGATTCTCCACCTTTACAGTATTTTAATCAAGACCAAATGCCTTTTTAAAGCGAAGTGAGAGTTCAAACACGCATTATTCTCACTCAGCACCAAAACTGCTGCGTGAAATTTATAGCCCGAGTTACACAGGAGGTCAGTCCCGAATGCTACGAACTTCAAGACACACGTACAAGCAAGATCATATCCGAGATTCAGTCTGGAGCATTACGATGCATCCAGTGATTTGTAGCTTTTGTACATAAACTGGGGGGGGCTGCACAAATCCGCTCTGTTGAGCCAAGATGGGAATTTGCTGAGGATAAATAAAGGAGTACTGTCTTACATTAAAAACCTCTCTTTCTCAGAAGACATACAGATCGTATCATAAAGGGGTTATAATTCCAGCAGGCGAAATTTATCATCACCTAGAGGGGAATTTGTGGTTTGGATGGGGCTCTGGTATTGACTTCGCTACTCAAGTGAAGTGGGATGTCACCAGGAGCACTGTTACACTGTCACCCCACGGCTTTGCTGTTCTTGGTGCCATCCGTTAATAGCAAAAATTATAAATAAATAGAGCAAGCTTGAGAACTAGGGCAGGGAAGAGCTCCAAGGGAAGAGGAGGAGGACGGCGCCAGCACTGCACATTCCTACAACCACGAGCTGAACCGCGGGATGCTGCGTTTCCACCCCTGCCTTTTGAAGAGTCAAGTAGATGTTGCTGGTTTTAAATTCTGCCAATACAAAAAATGAGATTAAAAGTAAAATCTTGCATGGCTGATAATGACCCACCCGCTATAGCCACAGCGGTTCAGAGGGGCAGAGAGGATGAGCTGCCCTGGCTCCATGGCGGGCGCAGGGTCTGCTGCACCAGCGGAAAGCGGAGCACCCACTTGCACCCACGCCTGGGCGCTGCAGTAATGCCAGTAATATCATAACTCTCATTGCATCTATTTGGGAAAGTAACTTTGCCCTCTGTTTCTTTGCAAGATGGGAATCATATTATCTTTTTTTTTTTTTTTTTCTCCTGAATTTACAGTGCACATGTGGTGCAACCTGCTTCCACACCGGCGCAAACACACCTCCCTAAGAATAATCTAGGGGTTACTATTTCTGGAAGCCCCAGCTCTGGCTGTCCTGTTGGTGTGTTGCAATATCGATAGGCAGAGCTGCCTGACGAGCCTTTTCCAGCATTTCATGATAATTTTCTGAAAACCACACCAAGCCACCCAGAATGAGCTGTTTAAGAGAAATGAATCAGCTTCATCAGGAGGGGTTAACGGGAAGCGCAGCCTCAGCACAGTGCTTTTGCTTGGTCCCAAAGGGCAGCCTTAGGGGGGAAAAAAAAGAATTTGAAACTTTTAATTCGGGAGAGGGGTACGAGGAGCGGTAGTGGAGCTGACACCCAGTCCTCTTGCAGCTGAAGATGTCCAGCTTGGAGACAGTCCCCATCTCAGCAGGAGCCCTCGTAGGGTCTTGGCAGCAAGAAAAAGGGGTACCATCTCATCGGGAAATCCCAAGAGGGCTTTGGGGATGGGCTAAGCTTTTAGGTTCAGGTTCATCACATTTTGCCGCAGCCAAGAGCATGCATTTTTTCCTTAAATCCTTCTGCTTGTCCAGTCTCTCATTCCCCAATCCTTTCCTTCCTGCAAAAACAGGGGGGGGAGGGAATATTTCCCCAGTGAGGTCAGTGGAAAGGCTGCACTTGCCTCCAGCTGGGTTTGGATCAGGCCAGGGCGTGCAGGTGTCTGGGAGGGACGAGGCACAGCCGGAATTTTTCCTTTTGTACCCCCCAAGGGCTTGCAGTGGTTTGCAAACACCCCCACGACAGCCCATCCACGTCCCGTCCTCTGCCCCCCGGACCTGGGATCTTCCCTTGTTCCTCCCCACCTTTCTCCTCCCGCTGCTCCTTTTTGGATAACAATTGCAGGATCCAGCTGCTTATCTGCAGGGCTCTTCCCACCACCACCTGCTGTCCTTCACCGAAATCCATGTGGATGCTCAGAAAGCATCCCCAGATAGCCCCTACAGATAGCCTAGCTCCTGGGAAAGATAAAAAGCATGGGAAATACTCCAGGAGAGGGCATGCCTGAAACATCCACAGGTTGTCTTATTCATTTCAACCAAATTATAAACACTAGAATTAGGTGAGATTGGCCATTATTTAACCAGATGGCAACGAAATCCCATACCAGCTGCGACTACGGTAGGGCACGCACACACAGCTTTGACCTGTTGATAAATGACCGAAATATGGGGAAACGTTAAGCTTCGGAAAAGGGGGATCATCCCTCTTCCACGTGGTGCTGTCAGCAGGATGCAGCCCCCAGAAGGTCTGGTTACAGCCCCGATCCCTGCGGCTCTGCTGGCTGCAGCTAGTGGGTTTCCCCTTCCCAAAACCAAGATGGGACATCTCTCTGTCCTGTGAATATCCGAGTCTTCCCGAGAAGATTAGCAAGCGATTTGGAAGCGATAACGGCATTGCGGCGTCTCTGGAGATGGAGACTGGAGCCCAATACATCTTACTTGTCGCTGTTTACATTTTTCGCCTGGTGCCAGCGGTCTCAGGATATAGCTGCATCAAAGCCCCAAAATACCAGTGACCTCAGCCCCCGGCTCCGTTAATCAGCCGTCCCCGCGGTAAGCAAATCAAGCAGCGGATGCCTATAAGACACATGTTTATCATAGTGCAGGGGAGGAGCCTGCCTATGGGGACGCAAATAAGTAGTGCTGTAAAAGAGATAAAGTGCCTTTGTTTTAAAGTCCCGAGTAAGCATTTTCTTCACTGCTTTTGGCAGTTCAGCACAGGGGGTAAAAAAAAAACAAAACAAAACCAAAACAAACCCACAACCAGAGCCAGGTCCAGAGTCAAGGGGAGGTTTTCCTATGGCTGAGACGCACCCTAGAGCCCAGTGCTTCTCCCTCCCCAGTGCAGAGCAGCACCAGACAAGGGGCTGTGTACTTATTTAATTTATTTTTTTTTTTTTGCTAAAGAGGCTGTGTTTCAGTTTGGTCACCTAAAGCCGGGCAGCCAGCACATCCCCTGGCACCAGCGCCCGGCTCCTGCCGCACGGCGATAAGGAGGGAGGAACGCAGACACCGGACGAAGGGTACGTGTCCTCTGGCCAGCCGGAGAACGGTCCGGGCGGACTTTGCACAACCTTTCCAGCTCTTATCTTTATAGCCCACGTTACGAACAATCGCCATGTCCCCATCTTTTATTTATGAAGTTCTTATTCCGGAGGTTAATAATTATAAACAAGGCTGCCTTCAAGCACCCACGTATGGCGAGGCAAGCCTCGGATGCATCGTGTACCTGCACGCTCCCCTCGGGCGCAGCCGCATCTGAGCTCAGCGGGGATGTAAGATGCTGTGCTACGAGTATAAACAGCAGCTCAATTCGAGCAAAAAAAAAAAAAAAAAAAAAAAATCTACTCTTGTTTAATATTTTTTTTAATTATTATTTTCTTTTTCTAAAAGAGTTGCAATATGCATTGGTATAGCAACGGCAAAAGACTTGTAACACCCTTTCTCCCTGCCCTGATGGTGCCTGGGTGCCCGTGGGGTGCAGCCCTGGGGGTGCCGGCCCCCACCGTGTGCTGGGGGGGGACACACAGCGACCAGGGAGGCAGGACAGCTCGGGGCCAGCCGGCGCCTGGGCAATGACTGCAGAAAACTGCTGATGTTTTCCTGTATTGCGGGGTCCCTCCCTGCAGGAAATAATGCATTGTACTGCGGAGCGCCTCGCTTTCCTGCGAAACCCCGGCAAAAAAAAAAAATCGCCTCTGCCCTCCGCTGCTGACACTGCGCCACCAGCACCGCACCAGAGGGGGAGAAAAAGAGATTTCATCTTGTCCATGGAGGGGGAAAAAAGGCAGCGTGACCCTTGGTTTCCAAAGGAGCACTCCTGAGGAAACCCGCAGAGGTGGTTTAAAGCACCGCTTGGCAGCTCCAGTAAATCAAGTCAGGCTTAAGGCCAGGTACCGGATCCCCAAACGCTGTCAACCAACCCATGCCTCAATTCAGGGCATGCAGGATTTTTATTCATTTACCTATGCCTTGCTGCAAGCAGTGCCCTTCTACTCATTTCACCCTCATGCACTACGACAGTGAGGACCACAGCTAATTACTAATTGCTTTACCAGACTAACTAATACTGCAAATGGGGTCACTACCCACCTGCAAGCCACCGTTGGATGGAGATGGCCACCATTACACAGATCCATCCCAGCTGCACATCTCACCTCCCATCACCTCCTGTGGGGTGAGGAGCGGGGGACAGGGAAGGGGCTCCCTGCACCACAGGTCACCAGTTATTCGTCACCTATGGAAATGCACTAGTAGAGCAAGTTAATTATGGACCCAATCCAAAGAGAGCAGAAGCTTCTGCCCCAGCTGCAGTGACCTCTGGATGGAATCCATGTTGTTTCACCAGCTATTACAAGAATATTCACTGACATTTTTCTGTGCCACCTCCTGCATCTGGAGGTCTTCCTCTTGCCCAAGCCACCTCCTCCCAGGGTGCTTGGGAGCACAAGATTTAAGCACACGCGCTTGCTGGCTCTCCAGCTCACCACTTCGTACCAGCCCAGCCTGTTTCGGCAGCTCAAAGCATCCTGGGGTCAGCACCTGGGCTTTATTCACACACAAATCAACACCAATGCTGAGCAAAGGGCATCTTGTACCAGCATCCGCCCAGGAACATCTGAGATCCCAGCAGTGCTTCAAATGAGGTGGGATTTGATTCTGCCTGGAGTCAAAGAAAGAAAATAAAACCTTGCTTGACCTTTTCCCGGTGATTTTAGAGATTTTTTTTTTTTTCCCTTCCTCCCCAAAAGGAGCTGTCTGTTTGCCCCAGAGCAGGGCTACCCCGTTTCTAAGCCCTACAATAGTTTTGCAGCTGAGGGTGTTGGTGATGGGGAGGCAGCCCAGCTCAGAAGCGGTTACTCCTCCATCCTATTTAAATGTAAGGAAGCACCTCAGGATCCCACCGCCAGCATCGCAAGCGGCACAATAATAAGACGGATGCGGAGGTCTGACCTTTCAGCAGACAGCGATGCCACGCGGGGCTCGGCAGCTCCTGCCTTCCTGCCATTGAAATGCCGAGCAGCCCCGTTTCCGTGGGTAAATACAAGATGTAAGTGGTAAAAGAGTTAAATTAAAAAAAAAAAAAAACCCAAAAAAAAACACCAAAGGAAAGAAAACTTGGACCAACTTGAGCACGTGGAAAACGAAAGCCATGTTGGAATTGCTCTATATAGTCCACCAGGTCACAGCAGCTCTCCCAAGCTGTGCTCTGGGGCGCAACTCAAAGTGTTTGTTTTGCATGCAAAAAGGTATTTTTTTTGTTGTTCCCCCCCAAACCATGTCATTATTGCTAAGGTAAACAGCTTGTAACAGCACAAGGCTTTTGCTTCCCTCCTAATATTTTTTTTTTTAAATCCATCTGCTCTACTGCAATCTATGAAAACTGCTGTCAAAATATACCTCCCAGGAGCTCAAGGAGAGCCTGCACGTGGTCATCATGCTGGCTTTAAAAAAAAAAAAAAA
>VUYV01000016.1:290436-320049 GCA_008711295.1 Anarhynchus alexandrinus | reverse complement strand
TTTTTTTCCCCAGGATGGAAACTCTCCAGAACTTCTGTAATTACATCAGGTCTCAAAATGATGCAGGATGCACACTTCATGTTCTGATCCTGCAAAAGGGACCATGCAATCCCTGCAGTCCCCCTCCCGTTAGCGATCCCAAGGCTCAACGAGCCTCGGTGGCTTCTGTGAAGCTCAGCCAGAAGAGGGCACGTCTGCCTCGGCTGCAGAACAGAGATCCCACAAACTCCAGATTTATGGCAACTCCTTGTAAAGAGTCCAGACGCACACAGGTTTTGGTTAAACCCCCCCAAAAGTGAAAAGTTTCCAGCGTGGTTGTTATTCCTAAAGAGGCAGTGGTGTGGGGAGATGCTCCCCCAGGACTGGAAAGGGACCAGCCCCTGCCCAGGGCAGGCTGGGCTACCATCACCCCCGTGTTCAGGAGCCACACAAGTCACAGCCCAGCTTCTGCTCAGAGCTATGACTGAGGATCACGCTGATAGCGTTTTGTAATCTTGTTTTTTAGCTTTTTTTTTTTTAGCTCCATTTTATGTGCTTTTGGGGTTTTAAGTGCAAGGATGGGGTAGGTTTCTGAGCATTTCTCCACAACCAAAACAACTTCTTTTTTTTTTTTTTTTTTAAATGAAAGCTGAAGTATGGTGCAATTCCAGGGACTGAGTTGTGAAGGAAATATTTACACATTTATTTACTTATTTTGGCCTGGGTGGGAACAGATATTTATTTCCCACTCGCAAAATCTTTGCGGTTTATTGCTTGCCCGCGGTTAAGCACAACACTTCCTATGTGAGCAAATGCTGTCGGCAGGTAGATGACTAGTGGAGGGATTTCTATGCATTTGAGAAGTGGGGCAGAGCGGGACACGGCTCCGCATACCGCAGGGCAGGGAACGACCAGGACTTCCTCGCGCCGGGGGCTACAGCGTCACACGTCCCGGGTGAGAAAATAGACCCAGCAGCATCTTTCGCAGCCGCCAAGGCCCGAATCCCAGGGGATGCGAGCTAGAAACAAGGGGAGGAGCAAAACTAGTGGTTATTCCAGTGCATTCACTGAACTTGGGCTCTAAACCTTTGGAGTTTAAACCCAAAGCCCTCCCGGCATCCAGGCTCTCACGAATGAAGCGCCGGCCACTTCTTGCTACCTTAGGCATGACTTCCAGCTGAACCCTGGGCCGTAGAAAACAAAACCATCAAAAAAGTGGGGGCCAGCTCACATGCACAGAGCTTATCTTTGGCTTCCCCTTGACTTTCTGTTTATATATGGTTATATTATGAGGCTTATATTGAATAATGTTAGCTAAAGATAACCCGCTTGTTTATACTGGATTCAGCCGGCTTTGATGACACTAGAAATAAAGCTCCAGCAATGCTTACCAGCTGGCTCCTGACACAGCCCTAACTTCTGCTGAGCTCCCTGCAAGAAGCCAGAGCAGCTTCTTGCAAAGAGATGGGACACGTGAGGCTCGACCGAAACCCAGGGGCACAATCTGTGAAAGCACGTGGCCCCAGAAAGGCACTGGCTGGGGCTCCCAAAAGCGGTGCTCTCTCCCAGAATCTAATTCTGAATTTGCAGAGAAGTGAAAAAAAAAGAAAAAATTAAAAAAAAAATAGAAAAAGAGGAAAAAAGAAAGCGATAGGAATAAGAAGCCCACGCTATTCCCAGTTAGAGGTACTGTGGAAGAGATGCCCAGAGTCTGCCTCCACGCTCACAGCGGGGAAGCGGAAAGCGAGCTGGGCTAATCTTTCTTTCAGCTCCACACGCTGCACATCAGCTATAAATATCCAATTTCTTTTGCCTCTGGGTGACAAAATTCATTAGCATAAAAGAAAACAGATTTTTCTTGGGGTTACTCTTGTGTCACTGGAAGGGCAAGTGCTGTGTTCACCGCACCCTTGCTCCCTGAGCAAACCAAAGGCACCTGCCCCTCCCAGGCAGTCTGTCCATCCTCATCCTCTTTCGAAGGCAAAGATTTCCTGGGTATAACTAAAGAAATAGCCTCAAAAAGAGCCTGGTTCTGGTAGGCACGAATTGCAAAGCTCAGTGAGAGCAGTCCAGGCATTGCTCAGATCATCTCCTTCTGCATGGGGTCCCCAGGGGAATGACCTCAATGTTTTCATGTGCTACGAGATACTTTTCTGCCAAGCTTCTTAAAAAAAGATAAAAAAATCCCACATTTGAGCTGTAGGCTCATCTTCCTTCTTAATGCACCCCTCGATGGGACCTCTCCTTGGCAGCAGATGGGGAGAGGAGCTGGGGCGACCGCATCCCTGTAGCAGGGGGCTGTCAGCCTCCTCGCACTGCTGGTAGCGGATCAGCAGCTCCAAACTCCCCTGTTAACAACGACATTTTGTAACCCCTGTTTTTTTCTACAGGATCTCTGTTCCCCCACGTGCAGTGACCACCAGGAGTCCCCCAAAGGGGCAGTGCATCCAGCGTATGTCTAACAAATGTTATCTTTCTGGGGATAGAAGATGCACAGAAGACCAATTTGCTTGCAGAAGTATTATTAGGAGAACGACACCGCCACTTTTGAAAGCAAGGAATGAATTATCCTCCTTCTACCACTGCAGGTTGAATCTCATGACCTTGTCACACCGCATCCCTTGATCAATCCCTGGTCATTTGAGCCATATTAATTTTTTAACCCGGTCTCCAGGGAGGGAGGAAGAAGCAAACACATCCCGCACCACCCAACCAAGCCCCAGCTGATGCTCCTGCAACTCCGGGAGTGTCCAGGGGAGCCACTCATCCCCTCGGAGGATTTCCACCCTCCCTTTCCTTCCAGCTATTGCTGCCCAGGCAGGGCAACACCCATCCCTCCCCGAGCCCCCGGGGTTGTTTACAACCCTGCCTTTTCCTTCATGTTTCCCTCCGGCAGGTTTCAGCTGCCTCCAAACCCATCTCCTTCACCTGAGCGAGTACATCAACAGGAGGTAGCGGGGGAGAGGAAAAGCAATTCAATGCAGCTGGGCTGGGACAGAAAAAAAAAAAAAGAAAAATAAGAAACAAGCCAGCTGGGTGTGTTGGAGATGGAGGTGGAGGGATGGAGCCTCTGGCGCGTGCCTCGCTGAGTCACACCGGTCCCTCCTGGGCCCACCGGGTGTGGGAATTGCTGCTGAGCTAAGCATGATTTACTTGCAAGAAGTTGGTGTTTAGGGTGCAAAGCCAGAGCAAGCTGATACCCCACTTAAGCCAGTTTGTGCCACCGAATTCTTTCCCGTGCGCACATTTGACACTTGGGGTTGCCAAGTGGCAAACCTCAGCCAGGAAGTTTGGGGGAAAAGCCACAGACGCAGAAAGTCTAACAGGAGGGCGAGGGAAAGCAGGCAGGAAATTGTGCATTACGAGTAAACAGTCTATAAAGGGAGGAAATTAATATTTAATAAAAAAAGCCCACCACTCCTGTGGCTCTGCTCCAGAAAGGAAGCCACAGACACTTGGAGACACCTTCATTTATGCGCATGCGTGATTATCCTAAATGTCAATGCGAGCCCCTGAAAGTCAACAAGAGCCCCCTAAACCTCCACCTTGGACCCCACCAGCCTTTCTGGACCTGACTGTTCCCCACTGGTGGGATCATGCGCGGTAGAGGCTGGATCTGTGAGTGCAAAGGATGATGGTGCTTCCTTTTGGATTCCCCCTCTGGTACCAAAGGGGGAGGACACAGAGTATGGGTGACCATCTCGGACCCCCTCTGCTCCCAGTTTTAGTGAAAACGGGACAGTGTGCAACAGTCCTCGCTTGGCTGCAGCTCTGTACAGCCCTGGGAGGGCACGGACAGCCAGCCCTATAACACGTTCCACTTGGCTCATCCCAAGTCTCGTTTGCAGCCCTAACAGAGACCAATTTATTTCCATTCATATTCCACAAGCAAAACCAGAAGCTGAAGCTAACAGCATCTCCAAGGCTTCTGTCGCCTAAGCTTGGCTCAAGGTCAAAGATGTTTCCCACAGCTTGCCGTTCCCATGTAATAAGGACCACCTTTTTTCCGTGGGAAAGAAACCTTACGAAGCACAGAGGGAAACAAGTCCTCACATATCACCAGAGAGAGAAATGGTGCAATACTTTCTTTCTGCATTAGTTCAATATTTAGACAGGTAGCAACTTGCCCACCTGCCTGCATCTACCCTCCCGCTCGGCTTGTCTCTGAGGACTCCCTGCGGCCATCGGCAAGCCTGGCTCTCGATGACCAGTGCTGGACATCCACCAGCACAGGAGAGGTGTCAAATCTGCACTGGAAAAAGCCATTTGCAATGAAATATGTCGTTATAGTCCAGCAATAACGAGAGCCGATTGGGATAGCGCTTGATCCGCTTGGGTTTTAGCAGGGTTCTTAGGGAAGATGCTGCCCCACATCCACATGCCACACTCTGTGGGAACACAGCCGGCGTCACTGCTGTAAGCTCCTGGTCAATGCAGATTATTCACCTTTATAGCGCTTCTGAGGCTGCAATGAATTAAGGTACCAGTGCTGTATTCACAGGCGGGAACAGAAGGTGCAACAAAGCTACGGGTGCACAGTAAGCTCCTTATTAGACCTCAGTACAGTTCACAGCTCGGGCACACCCCTGCTTGTCTCTTCTCCTCCCATACTCGTACAATATTTCCCTTGTGCAATATTTTCCTCAATATACTGGAGAATAACAGCTTTGAAAGTGGCATCTGTTTACTGGGGAAAACCTCAAGCTCTGAGCCTGTGGTTTTAAGTTCTGCTGAAGTTTTAAAATTTCAAGGGGGGAAAAAAAAAAAAAAGAAAAAAGAGAAGCAGAAACTTCAGAAAAAACACATGAGTGAAACCATTTCTGCCCACGCCTGGCTCTGAGGCACTTGGAGACCAAAGCAAATGCGGGAGCCCCCAATGTTTTCTAAGCAAAGCAACGCTTTGCCTCTTATTTTGAAATGCAACATAACGCTGTTGAAGCATCATTGCTATCAAATACCACAACCTCGTGCCGCTGCGTGATGCAGGGAGCAGGAGCAGCGGGGTTACAGGCATTGACACTGTGCTCCTGCTCTACGTGAGAGGGGCTGGATGGGGTAAAACAGCCTCAGAGAGGGGAAAACATCGGCCAAAACTGGGGCTAGTGAAGGAACCTCTGTGGAGGGAGCGGGGATGCTCAGCCCGTGGTCCTGCCCTTGGGCTCTGTGTTAACCAGTAACTGGTGTCCTCAGCCCTGGGCATGTTTATCTCACTTCTGCTTAGGGTGCTTTATGGGTTTAGAGTGGTTGGGTGGGGTTTTTTTTTTTTTGTTTGTTTGTTTTTAATTTTTTACTTATTTTTTGTAACTACCAGGCCCAGTGTTGCACAAGGGCTGCTGTGGGCTCTGAAGAGTAGGCACACATTTGAGTTTCCAGTATCCATATCAGTACTTCACAGTCCTTGCTATGAGTATTTAATAACTTTCATTCATTTGCATTGGAAAAAAAAATTCAGCCACGAAACGGAATGAGCTAAAATGGAAATCCCTTCCAGCATTTACTATTGACAGGGGAGAATCTCAAGCTATGCCAAAAAAAAAAGTAGTAGAGTATACTAAAAATGTTTTCTCACCATGTTTTGCCCTTGCAGCCAGCTCCCCACAAAGAACAGATGCACAACTTTGGGGAAAAAATGTGCAAAACTTTCCCCGTGCTTTTGCAATTAGCAATTATCTTTCACCAGTTTGTATTTCAGGGCCAGTAATTGCAGGAGCAGATGAAACGGCCCAATTTTCCTTTACTTAGGCAACCCCTGGTTGGAAAGGTGTATTGCAATTTCCCCAGCCACATTGCTTCAGCCACCACTTCAGGAACAGCCTTGAGGAGGCTGAAGAGCACAACCCTCCCCGCATTGCCAAATTATCTAATGGCTCACCCGGCAAAGCAGATGACCAGGATCTATTATGAGATTCAGGAATAACAGGGCATTCAGCAGAGCTGAAGCATTTTTTTTTGCAGCGCAGCACCCTGGTGCGGGCTCTTACACCGCTGCCGCCACAAAAATAAATGCTTCATGTTGCCCATCATGAACAGGCAAATTACCGCTCTGACTTCTCTGAGCTCAAAATCCCAGACTGAATTAAACAGGATGGGTTGGATTGTTTGGCCGTAGAAATCCCACAGTTTATTTTTGCAGCCAGAGGGTGTGTGCACTAGCCAGGTGTCCTGGTGGGATTCCAACAGTAATATCCCTAAATTTCCCTCTGAAATTAAAAGGAGGGGTTGTTGGTTGGGTTTTTTTTTATTTATTTTTTTATTTTTTAAGTCTGTCCTCTTCTTCACCTTCCCCCATACTACAATGGAACTCCCCCAGAAGTATTTGTTGTATAATAGTGCTTGCCCTACCAGCACATCAGTGGGAGGAGAGATCCCTCTGCATGCAAGCGCTAAGGGACAGCATTTAATTTAATTCTCTTGTTCTCTTAAATGCTCTCCATCTGCAAGGAAGACGTGGCGAGAGGTTATTACGACACCGCATTTTATATGCCCCATCGATACACAGCCCCAGACCACCCAATACAAACTAGTCAGCACTTTCAGCACTTGCAAGGCATCACACCAAGCTTTTGGACGCAAGAAAAAAATAAAAGAATAATAAAAAAAAGCATTCTAACAACAAGTTATAGGAACAAGAGGTAAAACATCCCTTGGTGTGAGTATTTCCTTGCAAGGAGCCCGGTGCTCCCACTGCTTCTGCTCCCAGGAGGCGAGTCCCAAGCCCCGGGAGGCTTCCCAGGACAAATGCCCACTAATGTCCTGTTCCCGTAAGCATCTGGGGAGCCTTTCCTTTTGCGCAGACTTGCATGTAAACAAATCTGTGCCGATAAGGAGCTCTGCCAGCTCAGGCAGCTTTATTATGGCTTTCAGACTAATAGCTTTCTGGTTTTCTTAGTGGCTCTGCTGCTGCTACCAGGTCATTTCTATGACAGAATAATATTCCAACTATGGTCCAGTCCTTCCACTTGCAGGAAAAAAAAGAACTTGGGAAGAGTGCCCCAGATAGAACCTAAAATAATTTGAAACCCCTGCACACTCAGAAGTTATCTCCTGGTATTTAGCATGATTTTGCCTCCTGGGATGCTGAGCCAGCAGCCCTGGAACATCTCCCACAGACGGGCAGACATGGGCAAAGCCTGCAGAGAGCGGAGCTCGGACCCCACGGGCCGGCAGCCCGGGGTGCATCCCCACTGCCCAGCCCAGGGCTCAGCCTGCTCCCCATGGGATGCCACCGGCTTCCCCGGCTATCGCGGCAGGGCAGCTGGCAGCCCCTCAGGAACAGCCCTCTGCTTACTCAGCTCCTTCCTGAGTCTGCAGCACAGGTTGCTTTTGGAGACTGGGAACACTTAATATTACTTTTTCTTTTTTTTTTTTTAAGCTATTGTTATCCTTGTTGCACGATGTGATTTATTAGTCAGCCAGAGATAATCAATGGCCATATTAAAATGGAGCGAAAGAAAGAGAGACGATGTTTGAAATATCTGGGTTTAAACACACAGGGTCCAAGCGCCAGGGGTGGAGGTGGGCTGGTGCCGCTGGTGTCTGACCACTACACGTGGAGAAAGCACAGAGGGGACAAAAACCAGATCAATATGGGACCACTGCGAGCTGGAGCTGCCCTGTGGGAGAGGGTGGGCAACGCCGGTGAGCATACGTCAGAGGCATTCTGCAGCACGGTTAGCCCCACCGCCGAGCACATCGCTGCGTGTAGGGTTAGACAGCTCAGCCACTCATTGAGGCACAGCACGAAAACTGCTCAGCCAGTCCAGGGAGCCCAGCACCAGCACCATAGCTCAGCCCTCCTCTGCAGGGTGTATCCTGTCTCCGAGCACCCCGGCTGGGGAGGACTTCAGCCCAAAGGCGGGGACACGTGTCCTTACTTGACCTCCAGTAGCATATGTAACCCATTATCGTTAGAGCTGCTAATAACACACTGCATCAGCTCCCTCCCACCTGGCAGAGACCCCCACATAGCACCTGCAGATGTCTCACCCAAGCAAGCCAGCACAGGGACGGGCAGCCAAGACACAGGGATCCCAGCAGAGAAGTACATGGACAGGAAGGAACCTCAGTCGGCGCCACCAGCAGCTCACAGCATGGAGCCCCTATCTCAGCGCCAATGGCTGTTGCTATTTTGCCCAGAGATGTCCTGCAGACCCTTCAGCTGCCACCATCCCCTGGTCTTCCCCTTGCACGCTGCCAGCTCAGCACCTCATGCTCTGGCCAGACCTGGCAGCCCCCCCTGTGCCTTCCTGCTAGAGGATGCTCAAGGGATTTCGGGTGCAGAGGAGCAGGACCAGGGCACAGCTGGGAGGAGCACCCATCCACACCGCCCAAGCAAGCAAAAGTCCACACGCAAGATAAGGGCCAGAGCAGCTTGGGTTTCATCTGCAAGAGATATGAAACCGCTTGATTTGATAATGAGGTTGTTTTGAACATTCAGTATCTATGCAGCTGAGTGGCTCTGCTGGTAACTGCTCAGAAATGGGTGGAAAAATCTGCTTTTGGCTGTTGCTGCCGAAAAGCAGGAGGTGTTCAAAGCCCGCCTGGGTGGGAGCCCGTGCTGATCACCTCCGCTGACCCCGGGAGAGCTGCAAACCGCATGGCCAGCCAGGGAACAGAGCATCACGTAGGGAATAAACCCCTGCGTGGGCACAACCAGCAGGCAGGGCTGGGCACCGCCTCGAACTCAGTGTCCTGATTGCGTCTGCTGTCAGGAAGGTTAAAATCCTGCCCAAATTCCATCCCCAGCTTTAGCCTGGAAGTTGCTTCAGTGTTGAGGAAACACTGACAACAGCAAGAAACTGCAAAAGCTGATAAAGCTACAGGGAGGATCCTTAAACTGCACACTGCCAAGATTTAAAAAAAACCCAACAAAACCAAAAAAACAAAAAGAGCCCATAAATCAGAACTGCCATGCAAATAGCAAATCTCCTCATCTCCTCTAAAACAAACAAACAATTAAAAAAATGGAGGAATGAAGACAGATACACACTGCGCTGATGCTCAGAAGGGAAGGGATATTTGGGTGGGAACTGCTCCTTCCTCTCTTCAGACACCATTTCCTTCCATCCAGGTGGGCATTGAGTTAATCAAAAACATCACCTCTGCTGGACAATGACACTGGGATTTAGCAAGGATTTTCCTAACACAGGATAAAAGGGCCAAAGGATAAACCTCTCCGTACGAGCTAGTTTTAAAGGGCGCAGCAACTGGGGAGAAAAACATGCACAAAGCAGACAGGTCAGCTCTGGGAACCCCCCTCCATCCCCAAACTCCCCCTCCTCAGTGCTTTGAGTCACCAAGTAACAGTCCTGCCACTCATTAATCACACAGCATCTGTTGAGCCAGTTGTACTTAATTAACTAATAACAAGGTTTTTGGACCATTAAAGGGCACGATAAGCTTTGGGTGCTCGGACTGGGGAGTTCACATCTGTGCTTGTTTCACCACAATTAAACAGAAACAGCATATTGAGAAAAAACCCACATAAGTTAAGCGCCACATTGCCACATAGATACTAGAAGCCTTTGTACTGCATGTGAAGTTTGCCAGTTTGTCCCAGTTTGGCCCTGGCTTATTCTGCTTCTACTAATGGGTTTCATTAGAGATTTATTCCAATTTTTTTTTTCTTTCATGCTTTAGCAAGATGACTTTTTTTATCTTCTGCAGTAGAAAAATCACACAAGTTCCTTGCAATATCCAGAAACCAAACCAAACAGTCAGGAACCACCATCAGGGTCGTGTGCTTTTATTTACCACACTGTCCTTTCCACAGCAGCATTAATGCTCTTTCTGAGAAGAGGGAGTTGTCCCATTTTTTTGCAGTTAAATAAAAGGCAAACGTTGCATGAACGTTTTGACCTGCATTTTGCCAACACATTGCATAAACATGCTGAAGCGTGATGCAAACATGACATTAATTTTTGCTGTACAGCTGGGAGCCCATAAAAACACACGGTTGGGGCCCCGCTTCCCCTGCGCTTTCCCAAACAGCGCGTTTTCCAAGAGAACAACCCAAAATACCAACAGCAAGGATTTAACCAGCAACAGGCAACACTTTTTCCAGCAACCCCCAACAAAGACAGAGTGCTGCCCATCACCCTCGCCAAAGGCAAATTCACCAGGAAAAGGGCCAGATCATTTCAGCTCCTTTCTCCTTGGAAGAGGCTGGTGCTGTTAGCTGGAGAGGGCAGCCCTGGGTTTGGGCTCTCCCAAGACAAAGCCACTGCAGCCCTCAGTAGGTCACCATGCACCAGCCTGCGCCTTGCCCCTTGCCTTAAGGCAGCAATTGGTCTCATACACAGACTACGAGCCTGGCATCTCCACACCTCTAACGCCACAGAAGCGGCCTGGGCACAGTGGTCCAGGATATACCATAACTCAGTCCTGCAACCATCCCCACCAAAGCAGCTTCTTCAGAATTATCAACCAGCAGCTACAACAGAGACACAAACACCTCCAAGAAGCTTCACCAGACCATATAACAACATACAGTACAGCCATTTCATTCCCTACCTGCTGTAACAAAGCCTGCAGATGCTCATCCCGAGTCTGTAGGACCAACGCACATCAGATTGGAGCAATATTTGATACACAGCACAAAGAAGGTCCTCTCAACCCAAGCTCTCAGAAGAAGCATGCTGGGTGAGCAGCTGGGTGAAATAGCTGCAGCTGGATGAGCCTGATGCCCATCAAGCCCTAATAAGCACAGCCCCAGGGAGCTGCCTGGTCCCCATCATCTGGGAATGGAGCCTCCACCCAGATACAGCAACCCAAGAAAACCCAAGGAGCTGCTGCCTATTGTGTCTATGTCGTGGCAGCGCGGTGGATGGTTTGGGCAGCACAGATGCCCAGCTTCATCTCAGGAAACTTCTTTAGGGTTTGCAGTGATCTCTGCCCAAAAGGAGCTAGTTAAAGACTTCCGTGACGATGCCCGGGCTCAGAGATACTACCAGCAATGGGCTTCCTGAAAGCACAGCCTGTGCAGGTGTGGTGGGGGAGGCACCTATCTCAGTCCTTAGCAAACCAGGAGGCTCCTCAGCTGAACCCTGCAAAATCACGCCCTGCAGAGTTTATCCCAGGTTGCAGAATTATTTGATCTGTGTGAGCAGATGCAGCTAGGTGTCACCCAGCCACACTGGGTGGAAGACAGTGAGTCAATCCAAAGGGGTAGAGTGTGACAGGCGAGCAGCAAAGCAAGCCTCACTGAGCTGTCACAGGCATGCCAAAAAGGAAGCAGCAGCCACCCAAACCTCTCGGGATAGCACTGGGATGGGGTTTGAAGTGCTGTGTTCATGCTTGCTGGCCCCCATCCCATGCGCTTCACATACCCGCTTCCCCTGACTCATTAAAGCAGGTGCCATCCCAAGCGCTCAGCCACAGGCTAATGACAGAGGGAAAGGTGCTGCGGGTGAGAGGAGGAGGATGCTCAATAACAACAATCGTTCTTGGTCCCCTGAGAGAGTCACGGTGTAGAGAGCAAACAGCGATACATTGGGCCGAGGGGAAGATGGAGATTGTGGGCCATGATAGTTCTGTTCACTAAATGGGAAGTAAAAGAAAATCTTATCTGTGGAGTGCAGAGCCTGGGCAGATGGAGATAACACAGCTCCATTGCACTGCGGCGTGTGATACCAACTGAGCTGCCGGGCTTCCATGCCTTTCTTTTAATTGCCCCCTTCCTGCTAAATTTAATTGGAAAATAAACAAGCAGGAACCTTTAGAAGGAGAATCAGAAGCAGAGGATATCTGCCCAAAGAGATTAATGACATCGACCCGCCCTAATGATGTCCACTCCTTCCAGGGGGTGATACAGCCCCAGGTTTCGCAGGTGGCTGAAGGTGTGACTGTAACCACATCCCTGATATCTTGGTTCCTTCTTGAAATATTGAGTAATAAGCTCTTCAGCTAATGCTTAGGGAATTCCACAGAACAGAAGCAAAAGGCTGCGAGGCAAGGTAGAAATTCCTTTACAATAAAAATGGAAAAGTGTCCAATTTCATTGTATATTATTACTTACAGTATGCACGAAATGGGAACACGTACACACATAGAAATCCTGGCAGGTAACAGAGTACAGCGAGACCCCCAAATCAATAGTGTGCACATAGGAAATATAACTTGACACCACGGATCTTTCAGTTTCGGGGCTGTGGTTCAGCATCAGGTCAGATCAATAACACTTTTGGACCTATCCCTGTTGGATTTTAGCCAGCATTTGTCAATCAAACTATCAAATGTTTAATCTCGTTTTCCAGGCTCCCGGGGAGTGACATCAGAGCTGCTGGAATGCAGAAAACATTATTTTTGAACAGACTTTCAGAACAGCCCCCAGAAGACATTTTACATCCAAGAGCACCTTTTTGCTGCCTTTTAAAAGGCACTGCTTTGTGGCCATCGCTCTGAACCGGGGGGTGCGAACACTCCTTCCCCTCTGTCCGCCAGCCGTGAGAACGCTGAGCTGCAGCTGAGGCTTAGGACAAGGCTGTCGCTGAGTCTTTTGGAGGGACACATCCAGGCTCTGGTCCAGCAGATGCTCAGACATGTGGTTTAACTTTTCATTCAGCGCAAGTCCCAGTGCTGTGGGTCCACAGAAGTGCATGCAGAAAGGATGCCTGAGGAGGGCCCCAACCAGACACCTCATCTGCCTCCTGACCAGGAACTTTTAGTTAAAAAATTCTCCAAATATTTAACTTAAATCTCCCTTGCTGTGATTTAAATGTTGACCCGGGACAGAGGGAGCAGATTATCACCAACCCAGGGAAGTGTGAGTGCCATGGCAAGCAGGACGGGGACCATGGGGCCAGGTCTGCTGCAGAGAAGCAAACCCTGCAGGGTGGCTTAGGCAGGCTGGGTTTCCATGCTGTGCTTTCCGAAACCCACCGTGCTGACCCCATGGCACATGCATGTGCAGGCTGCCATCCTCGAGCTCGGCTTTCCACCCTGATGTAGGAACAGCATCCTTACAGCCCCAGCAGGGAGACAGCAATGGAGATGGCATGGAGTGATGCTGTTCCTTCAACAGCCCTTTTATATCTGACATATATATATACATGGCCGATATATCTTTATAGTGACAGTGACGGAGGAGATGTTTTCCATAACCACGCTGAAGGAGGGTCACATAGCTCCTGCGTGTGTGCAGGAGGGCATGGGAGCAGAGGAGGGCGGTGGCACAGGGGCAAGGACCTTCACCTCATGTTGCTTCACCCCCTGACTGCAAATGAAAACCCTCCCACCTGATTTAACCCTTCTGTTCAGATAGAATTTGTGTAGGTTACAAATATTTCTGAGCAAGGGATTTTTCATTGCTCTGAGTATGTTCAAAACCAGCGGCAGCAGAGCCCAAGTCCAGCTCAGGACCACTTGGTTCAGCTGCTCTACATACAAATAACAGCAGCAAAGCCTTTTATAAATGGAAAAGCAAGTACAGATCCCAAGGCTTGATAGTTAGCTTATGACTGATAGCGTAAGCAGGTCCCCAGAAAAAAATATATGGATCTACCATGGCCATTGGGATCATAGGCAATAGGACAGGCTGATGAGAAACCCAGCCCTGGTAACCGTCTGCCCTTTAAACCACCCATTTAATTGGGGAACAAGCTTCATAAAAATCATATTTTGGAGCCATTCCCCAGTCGCCAATAAAGACAGACACACAATTTACATGGGAAACTCATACCCAGCAAAATAAATGAAGGCAATAAAAACAAGCGAAAAGGGGACAGTTTATGAGTTTGGATGTGCACTGCCTCTCCCTCCCATCTTGTCCTTGCCATGAGTGTTTTAATTTTCCTCCCACTCCCACCCTTATTGTACTCCTCTTCCCAGGGAGAAAAACCATAGTGCTCTCCTCACTAAAACTGCCAACAGCAGGAGGAGGACAAATCTATTCCACTTAACCCTGCTTTGGCTTCAGTTCCATCCCCAGGGTGATCCTGCTGTTGTCCTTGTCCTGGGCACTACCCAGGCTAGGGCTACTTGCTGAAGGACCCACCCGCTCTTTGCAGTTTAGTCCTATATGAAATAAGCTAAGAGTCGGCCACAAAGGGAAAACCAGCAAAGCCCATCACTTTGGAAAGGAAAAAATAAAATTAGTCGCTTTAGCAATGCACACCTTGCCTAAGCAATCAATAATTATATTGTTCCTAAAAAAACAGGGGAACCCAGGGAAAAGAAAACCATCGAAAAACACATGGCAGCACCCAGGCAACCAACACACTCCTAGCTAGAACCCAAACACCCTCTTCACTTAGTAAATCAATAATACTTTGGTGTTTTGTTTGGGGTTGGGTTTTTTTGACTGAATCTCCAAAGGTTTTCTAGGACCACAGCTCAATAAAATAGGACTATTTATTAGTCTCAGGTGGTCCAAGCATTATTTGGGCATGGGATTGATGTTTCTGTGCAGTTTTCCAGAAGGCAGGACACACATGAGGATGGAGATCTGGGTGCTGTGCAGTGGGGATGCCTTCTTCTCTTCTGTCTGTATGGCAATGCTCGTCTGTGAAAGAGGCTCCCTGGTGCCGCCTTCACACACACAAGCAAATGATTACCTTCATTATCATGAAATATGGCCAGCTTGCCAAATTACAGTAACTTTTCAAAGTAAATGTCATTTTAAACAAGATTTCATCTGCTCTGGAAAAGGTAGCTACTTTCTGCAGGGATCTTTGCAGAAGGGGATGAAAACCGGAGCAGACTGCTGCTGGCTCTCAGTAATCCCCTCCTCGGGGGGAGGGGGAAAAGTTGTTTCTGAAGGGGAAAAAACATCCCAGGGAAGCACAGTTTTTCCCCAAAGGGCAGCACAGGCTGGCACACGAGCTGCATTTTCGCTGGCCAAAGACACTGGCCCACAACCATCGAATAACCCTTCCCAACTCCACAGTTATCACCTGCGTTTGCTCATGAAGCTCCATTCAAAACTAGCAGAACTTGTTAAAAAAACACCAGCTTTTTAAGACAAAGGATCCGGCCCCATATCCTCATCCGCTGAGACCCTGCCAAACCGCTTTCCTGCTGAAACGCCTGTTTGGGTTTCGAGCATCCCCACCCCAGCCACCCCCCTTTTATCCAGACCCCCCCGTTCCAGCGTCGCACCTCGAAGAGGCAGCATCATCCGCAGCGCAGAGGGAAAGGCAGGACAAATAAACAGAGGCGCGCAGCACGATGCCTGGCCCCAGCCTTTGGCGATAAAAGGCACTGTTTCTTCTCCACCGGCTGGGCAGGCGAAGCCGGAGAGACTCGCAGGAGAGGGAAGTGGTCTCTTCATGGGGCTGCCTTTCATGTGAGCTGCTGATAAGGTCTTATTTTAAAATACCCTTGCTGTTCAAAAGCATCCAGATCCTGGTGACTGTGGGATTTGTGTAGCCTGATGCAGAAATGGCTTTGTGGACCCGATGCTCTTCGGCACTGGGGGTAACCGCATCTCTGGGGCTCTGCGGTCCATCTGCTCCAGAATAAACCAGAATAACACTGGCTATGGGTCCCGTCCATTGCGTGGTCCCGGCTGGCTGCTCAGCTTCCTCCTTCTGCCATTGACAGCGGCTTTTTGCAGTGCCTCTGCTATGCCAGTGGGGAACATACCCTGTGGTCGTACTTCATGAGCCTTCCCAGCTGTTTTAACAACTGAAAGCAAGGTGGAAACACATCCTTCCCCTCCACGCTGAGGCCCCTTCTTTGTTGCAGCCACTTAGAAAAACTAACAGCACTAAGAGGTCCTACAAAAATAATTCTGAGCAATTACCACTAAAGAATGTGAAATATTTTCATTTGCTTTTCTTATAAAGTTGACTTTGTTGCATTTATTCACAGGGAGTATTTTTCTTTCTCTGTGTAAAGGCCCATGCAAAAATCCCGGGAGAATTTTAGGAGTGTGATATTCCTCAGTCTGACTTAGGACAACCTACTGTAACCCAAAGGGAATTCTAATATACTTGTTGATAAAAATATGTAGAATAAGGTTTATAAATCTATATATAAAGTATGCGTATGTGTTTGTGTGTGTAATATCATAATGTGTATATATATACATATAAATAATAACTGAAGAGGGTATATATTTCCTGCAAATACAAGTATTACATTAATGAATAAACTGTGGCACCAAGTCCCCTTGTGACTGTGCTCTGTCCCCCGAAACGCAGGCTGCATAAGCTTAGCCTGTGGCTGAGTGACACAGCAAACCAAGCTTCTAACTTCATCTGCAGCTTAAGAAGAAGAATATGAGGATGAGACAACAACCTGGTGAAAAGGCACCCCCTCCGAAGGTGAGACCCCCCGTGCTCCCCTCCCATGGACATTTTCTGGTAGCCGGCTTTGGTGCTCGTGGCTGTTTGCAAAGCCTTTCTCCATCTGTCCCGTTATGCTCCAGGTTTTGGCAGTGGTTTTTCTTTTTTTTTATACCCCCCCTCCCTCCTATTCAACGTTGTTTGCTTTTCTACTTCCTTCCAGGCATTTTTAAATAACTCGCAGGGTCTCCAGCAGCTTGGCTAAAGCGTTAAGCGGACGGCTTCGTGCCTCCTGGTGCTCGTCTCAGATGGGCTCCTGGGGCTGTGCTGACCCTGCCGGGGGGGCAAGCCTGGCAGAGCAGGGGCAGGGAAGGAGGAACACCTCCCCGTACCCATCTGCATCCAAAAAGTATGTCAGAAATGGTTGCTTTGAGTTGCTGAACAAGCAAGCTAACAACATGCCACAGCTTCATAGTTATGAGACCCTTAACAAAAATCAGTGTTCTTCTTTACCTGACTCCAAGACATGCAAGCAAAGGCACCGACTGTTGCTATAAAGATAGTAACAATGGTAGCTAGAAACTAAATAAAGCAACGTCCTGTTCCTGGTAATTTGGATTTCCTTTCCGTTAACAGCCCTGCTAGTTCCTGCTTCTTAGCAAGGGACTCCAACACCAGCCAGTAAGCATCAACCTTCAAAAATATGTAGCTGGAAAATGTTCCAGTCAGCTCTGATCATATTTAGATTTTCTTGCTTTAAAAATGAATGTTAAAAATCTTAATATCCAATAAGGTGTTGCTGTAAATCATCAAAACTAAAGTGCACTCGAGCAAACATGCAGCAGCATCTCCCATGCCAATGTTTGGCATTAGCAGGAGTCAACCCAGTTCCACATTGCCCAAATTCCCCAAAATTTCACATGCAAAAAAATGTTACCCCATCCCAAGAGCCTGCTCACTGCGCAGGGGCTGCCAGGCCCCGCTCCTCGCTCGGGGAGTGGGTGGTTTGCTGCACACCACCGACCCGACACGATGTCCTTGAGGACGTCCCCAGAGGAAGCCCAGTTCCTCCTATTCTTCTCCGGCTGCTGCTGGCGCAGGTGTCCCCCCTCCCCCGGCCCCATTGTGCCTTGTCCCAGCCTTGGGGTTTTGCACAAACAGCCGTTGCTGATGTCAAGCAGACGGTACATGTTTCCTTCTTTGGCCTTGGAGAAACATTTTTTAACCAGTTCCTTCGGCAAGCTGATCTTTTAATTTTTTAAATTTAATTTAATTTATTTATTTTTTTGTAAGTGCAGCATGCCATTCGGTGGGATTTCTGGTCTCCAGAAGATGATTTGGTTTTGATTATTATCTGAAGCAGGGGTTTATAGACGTGTTCAGCCGTGGGGATTGAGAAACAAAACCCCTTTTAACTTAGGAACCACAACCGTGATTGATTTTCAAATGGGAACATCAGCCCAACTGAGAAGCAAATTTAAAAAGCATGGCATATTTAATAAAAAACAATAGAAGCGTGACGTGTTTTTAAGTTACCAAAAACTACTCTTTTGCCAAAACTGTGGGTAAAAATATTAGCATAAGCTTTGCAGATGAAGATTTCACTAAAAAGTGGTGTGGGGGGTGTTTTCCTGTCCATGAAATTGTAACCAGCCTGTAAACAGCTCTAGCAGGAACATTCAAACATCTATTGGGGGAAAAAAAAATAAAGCCACTGGAAAAAGTTATTAGCTATATTCTTGCAAATCAAAGGAAAGGATCTGACACCCCAGTCTTGAAACAGAAGTTCTCTTCCCTGGGACAGGAGCCCTGGCTTCTGCCTCATACACATCCTAATGAAGACTGTCACCAGCAAGTCCTTAATTACTCTGCTGGAATGACCTCTCAAAAATAATTTCTAGCTGCATATCAAAGTATTTTTGGTTTTGTCCACAACCCCAGCTTAGAAATGTCCGGAGGAGCTATAGCTAGAACTGGACATTTTTTGTCCATGGAACTTTGTTGGGCAAAAAATGCTCATTTGGGTTGCTGAAATAAATTGTCAGTGAGCACTCAGCTTGGCTGACCATTTCAGCTGGAAGGAGAAAACACCAGCAGTGTTTTTACAAAAGCAAAGACACGTACTGGTTTAGAAGAAAGGAAATACTTTTGTGTTGAGCTCTCTTATTTTGTACAAGTCCAAAGAAAATTCCCCCCATTTCTTCCCGTATGAAATTCTGAATAAAACCAATTCAAGATGGCATCAAAATATTTTTTTCCTCCCAATGCAGCTTTTTGGTGTGGCCGCTGACCCACAATGCTTCAGTTTCGGAGTATTAGCTGTGAATCTCTGCATCTTATTCTCAGCTCAGATAGGAGTGCCACCTCTGCATCACCCAAATGATGCTTCTCTCTTTTTTTTAGTGAAGCCAGTGCCATTCAGTAGCTTGCCAAACCGTAGGGTGCAGGAGAGGTTGGTGAAGGGGCTCCAGCTCCTTCCCCCTTCTCCTTTGCATCCAAGGTCTTTGCAATCTTCATATGTTCCAAAACCCAAAACCCAACCCCAGTCCTTGCTGCCGGCCAGAGGACATCCCAGCGCCCAGGGCTCTTCCAGGAATGCTGTACAGAAACAGGTCTGGAGAAGAACAACGGAAATCTGTAGTCTTCAGTACTGGGATTTTTGGAAACTTTTCTGTATAGAGGAGGGAAGAAAACAAGGGGTTTTCTTGTTTTGGTTCCTCGGTTGGATTGCTGTCACTCAATACCGCGTTACTGAGTTAAGTCAGCACACAAAACCCAGATAAATCAACAAATAGGAAGATTACTGGAATGAACATTGAATTAATGGTTATGACGGATGCCTGCTAAGTGGGAAAAGATAAGACAGACTTGCAGGTCAAGTGGTTAAAGTCTGAATTAGCTGCTGCAAGAGAGAAGCTCCAGGAGAAGATCCTGGGGATGCAGAAGGGCGGGCAGACCATCAGTGAGGGAACTGGGATTATTTTTTTTTTAACTCATTAGCTTTTTGCTCATTTGCTACCCTCCACTTCTTGCTACTGTGTATTCTGATGACCACCCCATGCTACTTGACATGTGTAAAATCTGTGTCATCAAACCATTCTACCTGCTCATCTTCATCCAGGGGTCTCCAAATAGCAAGAGCAAAGCGCAAGGAGCACTGTGTCTGGAGACACCATCCTGCAGTCCTCCCTTCTTCGGGGCAGTCCATTAATCTTCACCCTCTATAACACTGTCACCGTCCTGACCTCTCTGCAGACACTGCTCTGCGGGCAGGAATCGGCTTGAAAAGGACAGCTCTACAGTATAATAAAAAAATGATGGGTCCAAACTGGGACATGCCCTGGGGTGCTCAGATGTGCAAAATACTGGTTGGCATACATGCACGGCCGGTTATGCACGTGGCTGTGGCACCCAAAGGTGAGTACACCTGCTGCAGTGCAGGGGCAGAAAAGAAGTCACTGTGTCGCTTGGCATCTCCTTCCTGGTCTGAAAAAGGAGGAGCACAGCAAATTCAGCACCAGTAAATATTTAATTTAAATATTTAAAGTTATTTAAATTTCAATCGTGGTGCTAAAATGCTTTTGAATCCTAACACGCTGTTGCAGACAAGTAGCTTCAAGCCCTTTTAGGGGCTTTTGCAACATTAATGTTTGTTTAAACATTACAGTGTGCTATATTAATGCCTTTGCCCTTTAATGGCCTTCTACACAGCCACCGACATCAGCCAAGCCCAGCTGATTCTCTGCACTACACCGGATCAGGGTCAAGTGATTAGCGACTTATTAACACGGAGCATCGCAGCATCAACCCTCACCCGCGTGCTGCTGGGGCAACGTCTGGCCAGCGCTTCCCCCGGCATGGAGGGTTTGCTCTGGACGGCATCGGGGACTGGCCGAGCTTGGCTCCGTCCTGGCAGCCTGGACCTTCCCACGACCTAGCTCCTATTTCAGGGCTTGTCCTTCTATTTAAAGCGCACGAAGAAAGGGAAAAATGCACTTGAAATGTAGCGTGCACATGAGACACCGCGCCAAATATTCAGTTTCTTTTAGAGGCTGATAGCAAGGGATCCCACGGCTTTTTTTTTTAATTTATTTTCTTTTTTTCTCCTTTTAGCAATACATGCTTGAAAACTATCAGGCCCTATTAGGGATTAGAAAAATCATCTGCTGGGTGAGTGAGCTGATCAAGCCCTCGAAAACCATAAAAAAAACCCAACCCAAAACACAAAAGCAGGAACCCAGCTAGTTTCTCCCGCAGAAAAGCATCGCCAAAGCTTGAGGATGGGAGCGAGGAGCCGGCTGCGCCGGGGGGAAGGGGAAGCCAGCGAGGCGAGCGCCTGGGCCGTCAACAACAAGCGGCCAGCCAGACCACGCTACAGGAAGCCGTAGCCTCCGGTGATAAATAGGAGACCCGGCAGCACAGGATGCGTGCAGGGCGAGCTCAGCGGGACGAGGGGATGTGAGCCGGCAGCTGACGAGTCCCTCCGTCCATCCGTCCGTCCGTCTGTCCGTCCGTCCAGCCGGCGGGGATGGCCACCGCCCGGCTGCTGCTGCTGCTGGGGCTGCTGGTGCGGGGGTCTGGCGGGGAGGAGGCCGAGGTGGTCTGCGCCGGCACTGCCTGCTACACCCTGCACCGGGCCCAGCTGGGATGGAGCGACGCGCAGAAGCGCTGCCACCACAACGGCGGCAAGCTGGCTCCGGCCCGCAGCCCCGACGAGGCCGAGCGGCTGCGGCAGCTGCTGGCGGCGGCCGGCTGGCCGGGCCCGGCCTGGATCGGTCTGTCGCTGCAGCGGGGCCGCTGCGTCCAGCCGCAGGAGCCCCTGAGGGGCTTCGCCTGGGCGGCCGGCGAGGAGGCCGGGAACTACTCGGCCTGGCTGTCCGAGCCCGCCGTCACCTGCCTCAGCGCCCGCTGCGTCAGCCTGCAGCCGGCCGGGCCCTCCGGCACCCCCGGCTGGGCTGACCGCCCCTGCCGGGCCCCGCTGCCCGCCTTCCTCTGCAAGTTCATCTTCCGGGGGATGTGCGGGCTCTTGCCGCTGGCTGGGCCCGGCCGGGTCACCTACACCACCCCCTTCGGGGTGCGCAGCCCCCAGCTGGCGGCGGCCCCCTTCGGCACGCTGGCGGAGGCCGACTGCGAGGGGGGCGAAGGCCCGGCCTTCGCTCTCTGCAAGGGGCCGCTGGAGGGGGGGAACTTCGCCTGGCACCCCCCCGGGCCCCTCTGCCCCGCCGCCTGCACCCACCGCAATGGGGGCTGCCAGCACCGCTGCCTGGAGGCGCCCGGGGAGCCCCCGCGCTGCGCCTGCCACCCCGGCTACACCTTGGCCCCCGACATGGCCTCCTGCCTGCCTGAGGACGCCTGCCACCCCAACCCCTGCCAGGGGACCTGCCGGACCCAGCCCGGAGGCTTCGAGTGTGGCTGTGAGGCTGGCTACACCCTGGCACCCGATGGCCGCCACTGCCTGGACGTGGACGAGTGCCTGGCCGGGCCCTGCCAGCATGAATGCCGCAACACAGCCGGCAGCTTCGTCTGCCTCTGCCGGCCTGGCTACCAGCCGACGGGGCCTAGTGGCCACCACTGCCGCGATGAGGATGAGTGCGCCCAGCCCGGCATCTGCCCCCAGCTCTGCCTCAACGTCCCCGGCTCCTTCCACTGCGCCTGCCGACCCGGCTACCAGCGCCAGCCCGGCAGCGATGCCTGCCTGGATGTGGATGAATGCCTGCGGGACCCCTGCCCTGGGCCCTGCCGCAACCTGCCCGGTGGCTTCGAGTGCCTCTGCCCACCCGGCTTCCTCCCAGAGGAGGATGGACATGGCTGCCGTGCTGCACCCACCGCCGGAGAGGAGCCCGCGGTGGTCCCCAACAGCACTCCACAGACCCCACAGCACCACGGAATCCCACGGACCACGGGTGCCTTGCGGACCACTGGCATCCTCCAGACCACGGGTGCCCCATGGACCACGGGCATCCCTCGGACCCTGGGCATCCCTATCGGGGCAACACTGCCAGCCCCCACGGCAGTAGGGTCAGCGCCTGGCCCTGAGCACAGCGCTGATGGCCCCAGGCTGCTCCTCTACTACATCCTGGGCAGCCTGGTAGCCATCCTGCTGCTGCTGGCCTTTGCCCTGGCCCTGGTGGCCTGCAGGAAGAGGGCAGCCAAGCGGGAGAAGCGGCCGGCCAAAAGCGCGGCGGACAACTACTGCTGGGTGCCGGAGCAGCCGGAGAGCCGCGGGGCGGGCGGTGAGCGCAGGTAACAGCACCCGGGGCAACGGGAGGGGACACAGAGTTGCGAGCAACGCAGAGAGCGTTTTTGCAAATTAAAAAGAAAAAATAAAAGGTGGAGGGGGGGGCGTGCTATCTGTTCAACATGGTTTTACATGTCTGAGAATCTGTCCTGGGGTTCCTTGCAAAGCGGGAGCTGATCTCCCCCCCAAAAGGCAGGTCTCGGCACTGGGTGGGAAGGCAGCCCAAATCAGTCCTGCGGTTTACAAACCAGCAGCTGCTCCTTGGAGGGAAGGGTTAACAGGGACAGCGCTGCGAGGTTGGGACTGGATGGGGTTGAAGTTGCCTACCGGGGCTGCTTCTCAGCTCTGCAGAACCTCACCGTGCTTAAAAATAGCAAATTATAATTAAATTTGTCTTCCTAAAGGAAAACGGTTAATTTCATTTTTCATTTGGTCTCCTCTACCTGTATTTGAAACACCGACATGCAAAAGCAGCAGCTTCTGTGCCCTGTCCCCACAGCCCCCCCAAACCTTTGCCATCCCAAATGCAATGCTAGTCCCCCCCTCGCCTGCCTGGCAGCAGACAGCCTGCATTCAAACCATGTTTTTGCCTTGTTCTCATTAAAATGGGTTTGAAAATGTGTTTGAAATTCTTGCGTGTTTCACCAGGGCAAGAACTGGTCTCTGCAGCCACAAGCAGGGTTTTTTTTAATGTTTGTTTTTTGTTTGTTTGACCATTTGTTTCTTAAAAATGTCACATCAGAGGTAACTGAATAAACCTTTTTAAAACTACAGCAGCAGAGAGCTTCTCAAGGGGAGCAGACATCGTAAGGTTAGTGGAGCTATCATCCCTGCAGCTCCCCAGACCCGTGCGGAAGCCTGTGCCATTGCACTGGATTTGGAGCAGGGAGACAGCAATTCTTTCCCCAAGGCATTGAGCCCCGTAAGGGTGAGACCTTAATCCACCCCCTGAGCGCAGGAGGTGCACAGCACAGGGAAACCTGTTCAACTTGTAGACAAGGGGCCAAGGCAGAGAATATATGGTAAAAAGGTATGAAAAGCTATGTTTAGAAGAACTACCTACCTGTTTCCAGTGTATTCAGTTTAAAACCACTTGCAAAACACAGAAAACAACTCTCTCCTTCAAATGCAGCTGGATGAGAGACCAGACTTTTCCTGATGGATCATACTTTTTGGGTAGGACCCCTTCCCAACTGGTTGGGGCTCAGACTGAGTGTGTTTTCCATTCCTCCCCATGTAAAGAATACACTGAATGTTGTATATTTCCTGATTGTTATATATATAAAACTTTTAACCCTGCTTCAAAGCAAATCCTTTCTCAGGGCAAAGTTGTTCCCCAGTCTTCCTCAGGTACCTAACTTCAGAGAGCTGTTTATACTTAGCCACTCTTGACAACAAAGCCTCTTCGAGCTGTTTCAGCATGTATCCTCCCCAAAAAACTGAGGGGCACAGGGGCCATTCCTGCTTCCCATCAAGCAGTGCTAGCTTCATTATTTACCCATGCTCTACAAGGCAAAAAGGTGCTGGAAAAGAACGGGCATGTGATTTGAAGGGTACATCAGTTTCCTGAAGTTTCTGCTGGTTTTATTGTATACTTGAGGCTTAATTGCTACAGAAATGGGAACTGAACACAAAGGAGTTTACTGTAGGCAGCGACCTGCATCCTGTTCTTCCATGTGTGGAGGAAAACCCTTTCCTGCTGTTTTTTTTTTTTTTTTCATTTTTCCTTTGTAAAATAGAAAAAAAAAACCCAACAAAACAACACAGGAAAATGTAGCTGATAGAAATGTTTTTAATGTTCTGTCCATGCTTCCTTTTCTCTGCACAGTGGCTGGGAGAAGCAGTGAATGCAGCAGCAGCATTCTTGGAAGTCCCGCAGAAAATTCATACCCTGTCTGTGTTATGACAAGCCAGCAAAGCATTTTGAATACATGAATAAATTAAGCAAACAAACAATCCGACCAAAATCAGTGGGACAACCTACATACATAAAATTACGCCTGCGCTGTCTGGCTATTCCGGCTCAGGGTCTGTGTGGGGAAAAGGCAATCACAGTGACGTGCCTTGCATTGCAGGGACGACTTGGTTTGCTTTATCGAAAGCTGAGGTATTTTCCAGATGTTAACAGTCTCAGGAGTGTTTCTGCCTTATTTTTCAGTTAAGGTATCAATTACTTGTTGTATATAACACTTATTCCACTATGAAAAAGGGAAAAGGAAGCATAAGTGTGGGCTCAGAGCTGGTACAAATCTGAGAGGTGTTATTTATTCCAGAAATTCCTCAGTAAAACCTATAATCCTGATTTCTGTTACGATCTTTGTGTATTCTGGTATGTGTGCTGTATTACCAATCAAGTATGGTAGTCGGTCCAGCCTAAGGAAGACACTAATTTGTGCCTGGGTTTAGTTTGGGTCCTCTCTGATGGAATATTTCCTGATGTAGCATCCTTCACCCTGGTGCAATTACACCTGGATAATCTCGTGTCTCCGTTTCTTCCTGCCACGAACCCAGCAGGAATGTTTTGATGCGTGTCCTCCTTAGGGAGTTATCCAGGGCCTGGTGAATCCCATGGGCTAAAGCAAATAGGAACAGGACCAAATAGTTTGGTACCCCGTCTTACAGTCAGAGGAGACGGGATGTTCATCCTGGTCCAAGGGTTTACCGCGGTGTCCGGGGCAGCTACCTCTGCTCCCCGTTCCTTCTGTATAAATGAGGTGCCATCAGAAGCAAGAACTATAACTGTTGTGCTGTCACCATGGCATGTGATTCTGTGACAGGCTAGCTAACACATCTGAAATGCTTTGTACATATCAACTGGTTTGTAATGAAGTAAGTGTTATATTTTTATGGTCCAGAATTAAGACACGCCTCAACCTTTGTGGAAATGGCACGTCAGGATTGAATTTTACTTTGTCACCTGCATGGCAATGCACAGCACCACGTCCTTGCAGTTGTCTTTGACTAAAAAAATAAGGTTATCCCACATGTTGAATAACACTGTATGTTGCTTTTCTGATGAAACACCAATAAAATCTAAACAGAATGTGTTTTCAGTGTTTTTTAATAAATATATACAATACCACAGAATCACAGAATGGTCAGGGTTGAAAGGGACCTCTGGAGATCATCTAGTCCAACCCCCCTGCCAGAGCAGGGTCACCTACAGCAGGTTGCACAGGACAGCATCCAGGTGGGTTTTGAATGTCTCCAGAGTGGGAGACTCCACCACCTCTCTGGGTAGCCTGTGCCAGTGCTCTGCCACCCTCAAAGTAAAGAAGTTCCTCCTCATGTTAAGATGGAACTTCCTATGTTCAAGTTTGTGCCCATTACCTCTTGTTCTATCACCAGGCACCACTGAAAAAAGACTGTTCCCATCCCTCTGGCACCCTCCCTTTAAGTATTTATAAGCACTGATAAGATCCCCCCTCAGTCTTCTTTTCTCCAGACTAAAAAGACCCAATTCCCTCAGCCTTTCCTCATAAGAAAGATGCTCCAATCCCCTAATCATCTTTGTAGCCCTTTGCGGGACCCTCTCCAGCAGTTCCCTGTCCTTCTTGAGCCGGGGAGCCCAGAACAGGACACAATATCAAAACCTATTGATTTGGTACATGTCATCCTTGCATTTTCTACAGTGGTGGACAGTGCTAACAAATCCTCTGTTGGTGCTCATCCTGCATGTAGCGGAGTCAGTGGGGTCTCAGCCTTTCATAGGCACTGCTGTCCTGAGTGAGGGCTGTTCACTCCATGTCTACCAAGGCCATGGGGTGGGGGCACTGGGATGATCTTGGTTGGATCCTAAGCCCACAGACAAGGTCCTAAGCCCACAAGCAATCCTGCCGATTTCAGCATAGCTCTGTATGAGGGCAGAGATCTGCTTTTCTGGCTCGGGTCAGCAACCGGGCACAGTATTCACTCAACGAATCCCAACTGCAGGATTGCTGGTGGCTAAAGCTGCCTCCATGACATGCACCACCACAGAAAGGCTGTCCTTAAAGGAAAAAGGTCACAAAGAGGGAGGAGAAACCTCAATGACACAAAAATCCGCTCATATCACCTATTTCTGCAATAGCATTCATGTGGTGTTTTATCAGTCACTGACATTTGCCTTAAGCAGTGTTTAAAAACAAGAAACACCCCCTCCCCCCCCAAAAAAAGAGGACTTTACATCTCATGACGAATGTTTGGTGCCTCCATGCGTCAAACTACAAAGAGCATTCCCAGAGTTGTTGTGCCTGCCCTGGGAAGTGCCCGTGGGGGTAAGGCACCAGCCATGCAAAATTTGCTGGCAGAGTCCGTGCAGGGAGCCGGGGGTCCCAGCTGAGCGCAAGGAGCTGCCAAGGGTGGGACGATGGCTGTATTTTAGCAGGAGCATTGCTCCCAGATGGAGCGTGGTGAGAGTCCGCCAGCCTGCTGTTACCTCTAGTCATATTTATTTTGCCCTGCTGAGGTTGGGGCAAGTTGGACGGAGTTTCCCCTGCAAAAGCCTCACATCTAACCCCATAAAGGAAAGTGAAGGAGCGCAATGTGGTAATTCAGCCACCCCACAGGATATAATTTTTCCCCATTTCTGGGAAAGGTGCTGCAAGGAAACACCCTCCACCAGAAGAATTTAGGGAAAAGGTACTGACTAATGTTAAAATATAATCTACAAAATACCACGCTCCTTCCTTCGAATACCACAAAGAGTCAGCCACTGCAAAAACAAATGCTTTAAATGTCTGCTCATTTCCTCTTTTTATTATTTTTATCTTTTAAATATTTCTTGGCATTTGGCTCTCCCAAGCCCTTTCAAGGCTGCTAAAGTGAAGCTTACATCTTGCCGAGCAGATTTGAGCAGTGCTGGTGACAACGTGACAGAGGGTGTCGTGGTGTCCCCAAACCAGGACAGAGGGAAAGAGCCAGCCTGCGGCAGAGGGACGATCCTTCGACTTTCCTAAAGGAAAAGCCAGCCTCAGGTGTCTCAAGCTGCTGGGCAAGTGCACGTCTTGGAGATGTTGCAAGGCTCAACAGAGAACTCATGGAGAAGGATAAGAGTCTAAAGCCCCTGAATAAGCAAAACTTTTAATATTTTCCCTGCCAGAGTCCTGAGAAGGTTTGTCTAGATGAGCACAGAGGAACTCAAAAGCCTCTCCAGCCTCTCTAAATTGGGCTACGCGTCAGCCATCGCTTAGAAAAGATGCCAATTAATTCAGCTCCGCTGCCTTGGGGCAGGGGCACAGGGGTAGGACAGGGTGCAAAGGCAGGGCGCCAGGTGGAGGTGATGGTAGGAGGAGAAGTCACACACTTGCCATGCCAGATGTCGCAAACACCCAGCCTCGGCAGGCTTTAATCCCTGTGGGAAACAGCACCGGCTGCTTTCCCTGGTTGTAGGCCAAGAATTAACGCAAAACTACAAGCCAGAAGAAAAAAGCAGTACCAGGCATGCTTGCAGGACCTAATTCAGCCCTACCACCACTCTCAAATCATATTTTTTGCACCCAGACTGACAACTGTGGCTATAACAGACCACAGAGATGCGAGGGCATAGAGAAAACCTATTTTCCTAGTTTTAATAAGAAAGAAGATTCAGTCACCACCTGGCGTGACCTCCCCAGCCCTCTCTGCTCCAAAGCCATTGAAAACAAAACTCCCTCCAGGCAAAACTGCCCAAAGTAGTGCTCTTAATTAATACGCAGCATATTAAGCATCCCGAGTGCAGCTGTGCAGCAACACCCCCTTGCAGGTCCCTACCTTGCCTGGGTGCCCAGACAGGCATTAGGTCTTATTTTTGGGTGTATTTATGTGTCTGGCACTTCCTGACCTTGAGATATTTTTCTCCTTCTGTCTGCACAGGGAAATTTGCCTTTTCTGCAAGGGATTCCTGCCCCAGACCTGCAGGAAGACAGCTTGTACGCAGCCGCTGGACACCCCAAAACCCCAAGCAGATCACCCAAATCTGGGAGGAGGGAACCCTGGGCAGTTTTGATGATCCCACGTGGGATCGCACACAGACCATGCATAGATGGGGGAACACCTATATACTAATTAATGGTCTGCTTTTAATTTTTTTTTAATCTTGACATAACAATTTAATATTGTATTATTCTATTCTGTTCTGTTCTGTTCTATTCTATTCTATTCTATTCTATTCTATTCTATTCTATTCTATTCTATTCCGTTCTGTTCTATTCTGTTCTATTCTTTCTATTATATTATATCACATTACATTATATTATATTACATTATATTATTTTAAGTTGCGTATAATTGTCAGCATTCTGACATTAGGAACCTTGTTTCCAAAATCCAATGAACAAGCAAAAAAAAATCTGTGACACATACCCCCATAACCACAGGTCAAGCGAACTGTTCAAAATACCCGCTATCAGCATTCCTCTGCCCGAAGGGTGACAATGACATTTCAGATGAGTCAGACTCAAGTATAAGCGAAAGGTCTCCCTCCTGTTATCGCAGCCGACAGCCGGTAATGTCTTGCAATAACTTTGCATTGCAGAGGAGCATGATTAATCAACTTTTATAAAGGAAAAGCAGTATGTCAGCAGGAAGGGCATTTCTGGATCTGTGACTCAGCCCGTCAGGGCCACATCAGCCAACGCCTGTCATGCTTTGAGGCAACGGAGGGAAAAGATCATCGGAATAAAAAAAAAAGAGTTATTAAAACATGGTTAATCTCGTTTCTCCTGCCCTGATTATCTTTCCCTTCTACTGGCATGACCAACCCTGCAAACTGGTGTTGGCGGGGCAAGGACACCAGAGCGATGACCTGAGAAATCATTGTTTTGGGAGTACGATGTATTTCCTGGAAATTTTCAAAATATTTCTCATCATGTAGCCTTGAAAAGGGAATTTTTTTCTGTTTTTACAACTACTTAAAAAAAAAAAAAAGAACAGGAATCTATTGGTGTTTTTCTTCTTTTCTATTCATTACATTCTGTCTTCTGTTGTTTGCCCTGACCATTCCCCCCTTATATTGCTGTTTTGCTTCTGAAAACAGGAAAAGAAGAAAAAAAAAGAACAACAATAAAAAGAAGAAGAAAGAAGAAGAAGAAAAAGCAGAAGAAGAAGAAGAAGGAGAAGAAGATAAGGAAAAAGGAAAAAGAAAAGGAAAAGGAAAAGGAAAAGGAAAAGGAAAAGGAAAAGGAAAAGAAAAAGAAAAAGAAAAAGAAAAAG
>VUYV01000016.1:271252-284466 GCA_008711295.1 Anarhynchus alexandrinus | reverse complement strand
GACGGGGAGGGGGGGAACGGGTGGGCGGCGGGGGGAACGGCTGGACGGCTCCTCCCGGAGGGGGTCCCCCGCCCCGCCGCCGGGATTTACCCGCCGCAATCACTCCCCACAGCGGCGGCGGCGGCGGCCCGTCCCCGGAGGCGCTTCCTTCCTGCGGGGAGGGCCGGAGCGCTTATAAAGCGGGGCGGGCGGGCGGCGGCATGCCAGAGATTTGCCGCGCCGGCCGGCCCCTCCGCCGCCCGCCATGCGGCGGCTCCCGCTGCCTCTGCCGCTGCTGCTGGCCGGGCTGGGGCTGGGGCTCGGGGGGGAACCGGAGCCGGAGCCGGTCGCCCCCTCGGGCGCGCAGTGCCTGGAGCACGACTGCTTCGGCATCTTCTGGGCGGCGCGGCCCTTCGCGGAGGCCAGCGCGGCGTGCGAACGGGGCGGCGGGCACCTGATGACCGTCCGCTCCACCGTGGCGGAGGACGCCATCGCCCTGCTGCTGCAGAACCGCAGCGGGCGGCTGTGGCTGGGGCTGCGCCTGCCCCAGCAATGCACCGACCCGGCCCAGCGCCTCCGCGGCTTCCAGTGGGTGACGGGCGACCGCCGCACCGACTATTCCAACTGGGCGCCGTCGGGGCGGCGGTGCGGGCAGCGCTGCGTGACCGTGTCGCGGGAGCTGCGCTGGGAGGAGCGGGGCTGCGAGGCGCCGGCCGACGGCTTCCTCTGCGAGTACAGCTACGGGGGCAGCTGCCCGCGCCTGCCCCCCGCCGAGGGGCTGCCCGTCACCTACGCCACCCCCTTCGGCGCCCGCGGAGGGGACTTCCTGGCCCTGCCGCCCCGCAGCACCGCCGTCGTGCCGGCTATGGGGCTGGAGCTGCGCTGCGACGAGGAAGGGGACGGCGGGGGGCTGCGGTGGGGTCGCGCCACCCCGGGGGCTTGGCCCTGCCGCCTGGCTAACGGGGGCTGCGAGGGGACGTGCGGCGAGGAGGGCGGCCAGCCGCGCTGCTCCTGCCCCGACGGCAAGGTGCTGGGCGCCGACGGCCGCAGCTGCAGCTCGCCCTGCGCCGGAGCGCCCTGCCAGCATCACTGCGTCGTTGCCGGGACCTCCTTCCTCTGCATGTGCGAGTCGGGGTACCGGCTAGCCGCCGACGGCAGCAGCTGCGAGGACGATGACGACTGCGCCATAGTGCCAAAGCTGTGCGAACAGGTCTGCGTCAACACCGAGGGCGGCTTTGAGTGCCGTTGCCACAGCGGCTACGAGATGCTGGAGGGACGCTGCCGGCCCGTCTCCCGCTGCTACGAAGCACCCTGTGAGCAGCGATGCGAGGACGTACCCGATGGGTACCGCTGTGGATGCTTCCCCGGCTATGCTGTCAACCCGCAGGCGCCTGCCCGCTGCGTGCTGCACTGCAACCGCAGCCAGTGCCCGGCCGAGTGCGACCCGCACACCCTGTCCTGCGAGTGCCCTGAGGGCTTCTTGCTGGATGGTGATGCCGATGGCGCGCAGGTCTGTGTGGACATCGACGAGTGCGACATGAACTTCTGCCAACAAAACTGCACCAACCACCCTGGTGGCTACGAGTGCCACTGCCATGCGGGCTACCAGCCCCTTGACAAGAACCACTGTGTCAAAATCGCAGAGGAGGATGGGGAGGGAGCGTACTCAGGGGATTTCGGGCCAGGACCCCAGACGCCCATCCCCAGCCGGACCCCGCCGAAGGCAGAGCACCTCCACCCTGGTGCACTGGTGGGCATCACCGTGGGCGTCCTTTCTGCGGCCCTGGCCCTGCTGGCCCTGGGGTACCACCTGGCAAAGAAGCGCTGCAGGTCCCCCGCCAGCATGGATTACAAGTGCAGCAGCCCCCATGAAAAGGAGATGGGACTTCAACCAGTTGCCTCGGGGTGTGCCACCTCCGGCCAGAAACTGTAGGGAGGCCGGGATGGACGGAGAGAGGGAGGTGGATGGAACTGGGTAACATTTACTTCCTCCCCCTGCCACCAATTTTTTAATGATAAAGAGAACTTGAGAAGAGCTGTGATCACCCCCAATTCCAAAAATACTCACTTCTTTCCAGCTGGCTCTTGCAGTGCTTGCACCAGACAGCAGGGAAGGTGGAAGGCACAGAGCGCTTCTCCGTTTCTGCTCCCTTCGCAGGCGGCGGAGGGCGTTCGGCTTTCCTTTTCCCAAGCCAGCAGCTGGGGGGGCTTCAAGGAAAAACCGTGTGAGTGTGTTATAGGAGGGATGTCTCTGTATGGAACTGACTGTTTAAATCCACATGAGGGGCGAAAGCACGCGTGCCATGGCCAGCCGAGTTGTCGCGGACCATGGAAGGTTGCCTGGCCCCAATTTCCCCTCTCCTCTGCTGGGAAGCGTGCTGCCGGGCTGGAGATGACAGTTTTCCCGGGGTGGCTAGGGGCTGGGATGCTCCCGTCTTTGTTTGGGTTCTGTTTGTTTTTTTAAAACTGATGGGTGATGGAAGAAGGAGCAAAGATCTTGTGGTCAGCTCTTTGCCTTGCTCCTCTGCCCCTGTCTGCCTCATCGGCAGAAATCTCGGTTTTTGTTCCCCCATCCCCCTCACCCCCCCTCCCCCCCATCTTTTGCCTCTCACCTCTGGCAGCTGAGCACTTTTCACCTTAAATCGCTTGTGACAGTGCTGAGTGTCACCATGTGAGGGCTAAAATGCCTGATTTCTATACCCTCTTACCGTTTCAGGGCTTTTTTTGGGGGGGGCACGGATGTTAAATGGGGATACTGAGACTACCGGGATAATTTTTTCCATGGTAGGAAAGGTCGTTTGTAGCGCTGGGGAGCCTCATGTTCCCCACGCAATTTCTTCCGTGATTTTCTGCCGCTGTTGGGTTAAACTATTTGGGTTTTTGGTTTTTTTTTTACAAACCCGCTTAATCAACCCCTCCTTGTCCACCGAGTTTTTTCCTGTTTTTCCTTCAGTCTCGTCCGGGGCTGAGTTTAATCCATGTTGAAGCTTGTGGCAAAACTTGGGGCGGGATCCGGCCCACTGCTTGCTTCTCAGCCGCGGACCGAGGGGGAAATCTGAGAAACTATTTTATGTGTTTTTCCAGCTCCGCCGAACGATGGGGGAGACAAGGGGCAGCTCCGCAAAACCAGCACGCTGCTGGGCAGAGCTGGCGGGGCTGGAGGAGGTGGTGGTGGTGGTGGTGGGTCCTGCTCCAGCAGCCGCGGTGGGGTGAAACCAGTGGCTGTTGGTGCAGGCACAGGGCGAGCAGCGGAGCGGGTGCTGACAGCTTTATGCCTGTGAAATATCAGCCTGCAGCAGCGCTTGGCTTTCCCGCGGGAAGTTTGGTGAGCCTGGGGTCAGAGCTCGGGAGGGCTGGACGCCGCAGAGGGGCTGCTGAGCGCGGGGTGGTTGTGTCCCCCCCCGTGACCCCCCTTACGTGCTAAGTGAGCTTGCTGTCCCGCGGCGTTTCCCCCTCCCAATATGATAGAGCTACATTGCAGCCTCCAAGGAAAATAAAAAGATATGCCTTGTACGAACTGTAGCTTTCCGAATGTAAATGGTTCAACCCACTGTTTTATACACCCGGCACATTTGTAAATACTTATTTATTTATTGGAAATATACCCTACGCAATGCACAATCACATGGTGATTTTGTGTGTAGACCAATAAAGCTTTTACAGTCTGGTTTATAGAAAGCTGCTAATGAAATATTCTTTCTCCCCCCTCCCTAAAACGACGGGTTTTCCTCACTGAGCACCGGCCCGTCTCACAGCCGGAGCTCCAGAAGTCACAAACCGCGCTGGAGCACAAAAAGAAAAGGAGCTGTGGGCCCTCAGCAGAGCATCAGGCTGAAAACCTTGCCCTGCTAGTTATTCCACCAGTGTGATTAAAATAGAAGGAATAAGCCATAAATAATGGAGAACAAGAATAACATTAAAAGGACAAAGTTAAAACCAAATAAGCTGGAAATGGCTAATTTAATGCTACCTCAGTGCGGCCAAGCCAGTATAGCCCCAGTGCTGTTCTTCAGCTCAAGTTTCTATGGTACCATTGATGTTTACCTGTGGCAAAGAGAGTGAGATTTGTTTCTCCTGGGTTTTCTTGTGGAAAGTACAATTTTGGTCTCGTGTGTGCTAAAATCCCTTTTCCTGGNTGGGTGGGTGGGGAGGAGGGGGTTATTGGTGGGACCTAAGTTTTTTCCTTTCCCCGTTAGTTGAAGGGAGGTTTGGGACTTCCTGGCACCTGCAAAGGCTCAGTTTGCGTAGTCTCAAGCTCTGATCTCAGCTGTTCAGACATCCCCCCAGCCCCCTTCTTTTTAACATAAGAGGAACCTGAAGGAGTCAAATTGATCCTGTGCTCTCCACACCCTGCAGAGCTGATGTAGAAGTCCACTCCGGTCCTACCCCCACGCTTTGCTATAGACATAGCGGGGCTGATGGGCTTTAGGACTGTTCTCCGTCTTTCAGAGCAAGTCTTGGAAAGGAACGGGAAGTTTGTGTTTTATTATTCCGGAGGGGCACCCGCCCCATGGCTCGTCACTGTTCACTAATGCATTTTGAAATCCTCACCATCCCTGATCCCAGCGAAGGCTCCTTGCTGCCGAAGGTAACGGCAATAATTACTCAGTCGATGTAATTAACTGTATCACGGGCCAGTCTTATGGCTTTTTATTTTGTCGAACTGCACAGCGCAAGTGAGGACTGGTGGCACGGGGCTCAGCAGTTTGCCCCCTCTCTGGCCAGGGTTCTCTTTGCCCGTGCCTGGTGGAGACGCCTGTTGGGGGTCTGGCGAGGCGTGGGGCACCCTAGAAGGTGGTGGTCTTTGTGAGGAGGGGTCCAGGCTTGCAGCAGGGCTCGGGGTGCACAGGCTCCTGCTGGCAGGGCAGGGGTGGGCACATACAGCCCTTGCCCTTGTCGTCCCCCCGGGGAGTGGCGCAGTAGTCGAGGGGCTCTTCCTCCTCCTCCTCCTCCTCCATGGCCCCCTCCCCGGCGTGGCAGCAGCAGAGGCTGGCGTCGAGGCAGCGGTGCAGCACGCCATGGAAGGAGTGCCGGAAATTTTCAGAGAGGAAGCCGTAGAGGATGGGGTTGGCGCAGCTGTTGGAGTAGCTGAGGATGAGGGAGGCGTTGTTGACGGTGGCATCCAGGCGGCCGGGCAGCAGGAGGTTGACCAGCTGCACCACGTAGAAGGGCATCCAGCAGACCACGAACATGGCGACCACCATCAGCACCAGGCGCGTCAGCTTGCCCTCGGAGCGCCGGCGCTGCTGCCAGCCCACCCGCTGCGCCACCGCCCGCATCTTGCCCACGATCAGCAGGTAGCACAGCCCCATGGCCAGCACTGGCAGCAGGAAGCCCAGCAAGGTGGTGTAGACCACAAAAGCGGCTGACCAGGCCGGGCTTGGCCACAGGAGGTTGCAGGCCACTGCTTGGCCATCGCGGGTGGTTGCTGTACCAGCAAAGATGGGGATGGGTGAAGCCACCAGCAAGGAGAGGAGCCACACACCCCCATTGACCATCTTGGCCACCCGAGGACGGCGGTAGGTGGCTGCCCGCAGTGGGTGCACCACCGCGATGTAGCGGTCCAGGCTGAGGACGGTCAAGCAGAAGACACTGGTGAACATGTTGAGCCCATCAACACCCAGCACAGTGCGGCACAGGGCCCGGCCAAAAGGCCAGTGGTGCAGGGCGGCTGACGTGGCCACAAAGGGAATGCTGAGCATGAAGAGTTCATCGGCAATGGCCAGGTTGAGCAGGTAGATGTTGGTGGCTGTCTTCATCTTGGCGTAGCGCAGGATGACGAAGATCACCAGGGAGTTGCCCAGCAGCCCCAGCAGGCACACCAGGGCGTAGATACACTGGATCACCACCATGCCCACGATCTCACCCGTCTTGCCGCCCCACTCTGCCTGCCCTTGCTGCCGGCCGGCCCCCCCCGCAGCCACGCTGGTGTTGGGGGGCACTTCAGAGGCAGCCCAGCTGGATACGGTCCAGAGGGGCACGCCGGCCGCCTGGGCCCCTGCCGGGAGCTGCTCAGCATCGGCGCTCATGCTGGGTGGTGGTCCATGGACTGCAGGAGATGGGGACCAGCCTGCAGGCAGGGCACGGGCAGAGAGAGAAGGGGATAAGAGCTGCGGCGCACGGCAGATGCAAAGCATGCTCCCCTGCCTTCCCCCTTGGGTCACGGCCACGTGCTTTGGCCAGCTCTGGTCGTGGCCCCCCTGCTCCCTCCATCCACCCCCCTCCCTGCCTGGGCACCTTCATGTCAGTCCTCAGGGCAGCAGCATTGCTCTCCAGGACAGAGCATCCTGGCTGTTTGGGGTCTTAGGGGTTGGGGGCCATGCATTAACCGTGTGTGTGGACACAGCAGCAAACCGGTGGCATGGCCTGAGAATCAATGCCGCCTTCCGCCTTAATGAACCTCTGCAAATCTCAATGGTTTCATTAACCCCTGCAGGAAAAGCAAGCGGAAAAAGCTGAGCTGGAGATATTTTACCTCTCAATCCTCCAGGGATTGAAAGAGCCTCCCTCCTCCCTCCCGGGGTGCAGCAGCGGGCACTGGGAGATGCTCCGGTGGGTTCCGCGGGCTGTTGGCAATGCAAAGTCCTGCTTGACCTGAATCAGATGACCAGAAGGATCCGGACCTTTTAAAGTGAAAGACAGACCACGCTTGCCGGATGGGAATACAGGCTATTCTCCGCCCTCCCCCCACCATCACCTATGCCACGAAAAATCAGCTTCCCCATTAAAAATAATTAAATAAAAATAATCCAAGTTTCTGATTTACCCTCCCCGCCTTCCGACTGAAAATAAAGCAGCAGACGTACCCTTCCCCCTTCTCTCTTAGGTGTGCGGTGTTCCGCTCGCGGTGGCCGTGTCGAGGGGACCCCCATCCTCCGGGGCTGTGCCGGCGCGGAGCCCTCCCGCCGCCCCGGCCGGTGGCGCGGCCCGGCCCCGGCGCTGCGGGCACTGCGGCGGGCGGGATGCTGCAGTCCGGGCACGGCGGCGGGGCGGGAGGGACCGGGACCCCCACGCACCCCTCCTTCGCATCCCCTTCGCCCCGCCGGGTTCCCTCCGGGGTGTCCCCGCCCGGGCAAGGCAGGAGATGGAGGCAGGTTGCCCTGGCGACTGCCGGCAGCGCGCCCCCCCGCCCCCCTCCGCGCTCGCTCCCGCATCCCTTCCCCGCATCCCCCCTTCCCCGCCACCTCCCCCCTCCCCTCCTCGCCCCGCTGCAAGGCGGGGGGATGCAGGCAGGGACCCCCGGCTGGCCGACGGTTCCCCCCCTTCGTTGGCAGGAGAGGAGCATCCCGCAGTACCGGGCCCCCAAAACCTGGGGACGGGGAGGCGGTGGGGTGAGGACCAGCCCGAGCCTGGCCCCGAAACCGGTTATGCACCAAAAATCTCACCTCAAATCCAAGCCTACATTGAATTTCGTGGTGCAATGAGTAAAAAGGGGCAGAGATTTTATCTTTTTGGGGCTGTTTTTTGTTTGTTTGTGAGGGTTTTTTTAAGCAACTCTTGGGTTTGTTTTGGTTTTGGGTTTGGTTTTTTTTTTGGTGAGAGGGATCAAGGACATCTTTGTGCCAAGAAATCACAGGCAGCAGCTCAGCTCAGTGACAGCCCAGCTCTGGGGAAGGGAGGACCGCTTTTAGTTGTTTGTGGGGCTGGGGGTTTTTTGATGGTGCAGCCCTAACCCTACACTCCATTGCTCCCTCCCAGTCCAGGCCATCAAGTGATGGAGCAGAGGACCTTTTTCTCAGTTTCTCACGCTCCCGAGTCACGAGTCACGACATTGGGTGAGCGCCTGTGGGTCATGGAGGTTTTGGGAAGTCAGGGTGGAGATGTGAGCAGACAACGAGTTGGCTGAATGAGCTCATTTATGCGAGGAGCGGGTTCTGACCACACTGGTGGGAATATAGATAAATGCATATATTATATTACTGAGAACAAGCTCGACGTGCATGGGAAAGCAGGTGCATTTTTCCTCTTGGTGCTTAAATATATAACCATAGTTAATTGTGCAGCTGGCAAAGATGTTTTGGCTATGATATCCCGCCTTAAATATCGTGGATGTGGAGAAGCACAGAAAGTGCTGGTACCCAGAGCTGCAGGGACCGTGGCACCAGGAGCAGAGCACCCCGTTTCCGCATGCTGCTCCCCTCCCCCCACCCCCCCATCTCTATGAGGTGTTTTACTGGGGGAAAAATGACACTTGGGCCCGCTGTGACGACACAAAAGTTCCCAGCGCCGGTGGCTGCCAGGCTGGGCGCGGGGGCCCAGAAGGGGCATCGTGCTCCAGGGGTTCCTGTTGCAGCCGGCGACCGGAAAATGTGTAATAAAACAATGAAAACCGCCTGCAGATTACATCGACCCCCTCCACCTCCCAGGAGGGACAGGAAACTTTTAAATGCTCTTTTACTGTAAAGGAGGAAACTCCTTCGCAGTGAGCAGGACTTTTGCCCGCATTGTACTGCTGGTACTTGTCCTTCCATGGAAAACCTTTGGGTGGGGAGACCCAGGGATGAATAGCAACTGTGTTGGCTGCAGGGGAACATTTTGTGGTGGCTGGTGCCACGAAAGCCTCCTTGTTGGCAGGTGAGGGTGCCCTGGGAAGCATCACTCCAGCAGCTTGGGAGCACCTCTCCTGCTTGGTGTGATCTCCTAGGGGATCCTGCCCCCAGTGCCTGTAAAAGATGAGTTTTTCTAAGCCAAAGTGCTCCCCAGGGCTGGAAGGATGACCAGCAGTAACAGATTTAAACCCTCTCCTGGTGCTGCCCTCCATGCCGAGCTAACCAGCCTTTACCTTCCCTTCCTCCTTCTTTCCAAAACTCACAGAGCTGACAGATTTGAGATGGCAGACTCTTCACTGAGAGTCAATTATTTCAACTGCATTGCCTAAGAAGCAAAATCAGCCTGCCTTCCTTCAAGTGAAGCTCTCCAGATGGTTAATTTTAAAACAAAATGCAGGTCACTCCCCCTGAGATAGCATCAAATGGTATTTAAATAGGTTAAAAAAACCCTAACCTCAACACCCACACCCTGCAATAATAAAAATTGGCTTTGCCAGGTGAAATCTGAAGCCTGCCCTTAACAGTTTATTGGAAACGCACGACAAGCTGGCACATGGATGTGTTTTTTTGGATGCCACGTGTCCAGGCACCTGAGTCTGCGCCCTATTGCCTTACAGGCGTGTAAACCCGGGTGTGCAAGCGTGCCCTTTCCTGCGCCTGCCTGGTGTGAACGGCATGTAACAGGGACTCTGTGCACGCGCGTGCTCACCCTGGCAACTTTCCCTCCAACAGCAACCTGCAATCGCCGCCAGCTCAGTATTTGGAAACCCAAGCCTCACCCTGCCCTGCCAGGTCTTCCAGCAAAAGGCAGCTGGTGATAGCTTTTTTTTTTCCTTTATTTTTTTTTTTTTCCTGGCTGCAACAAAAAAATCCACCTTGAAATGTGGCCAGTAGAGGTAAAAACGGCCAACAAAAATGCCTTGTTCTTCTCTGATCAAAATGAAAATCCAAAGTGCTGGGCAGAAAAGACTGTGTTGGGTTTTTTTCCTTTTAGGCTGTTTTCTTTTTAAAATCTTTTGAAATTTTTTCCTAGAAAAAGAAACGTAGTTTTGACACGGAACAGGTGAAACGTTCTAATTTGAAAATGTCTGAAAAATATACTTTAAAATGGCACCCAGCGACTACCCCATGGTGGAAAGGGGGTTTCCAGCCCATGCCGGGCTCTGTGGCGTGGGTGGTGGAGCTTGCACCAGGGATGCAGCTCTGGATGAGCTGCATATAGATGTGCCCAGCGGGAACATATACATAGGCAATAACATGAGGCTGTGTCGAATTAGCCCCATTTCCATACCTCGGCGTTGATGTAAACACTCCTCATGATGAGGAACGTATCATTTCCTTCAGTTAATGGTCCCCATGACTGATTATCTCATTATTACCAATTTACATCTGGTTTCTAATCTGATTAGATGCAGGGACACGCCGAGGGCTTTGCAGGGCTAAAGCCGCCCCGGGAGGGCTCTGCTCTCCTGGGCTGGACCCTGTGGGCTGCCGGGGCTGAAGATTTGGGGGGTTGCTTTGCCCTTACAAAGTGCAACCACTTTGTCAGCATCCAGGAGCTGCTTTCTCAGCTAAAAATAGGCTAATCCCTGCAGTAAGAGCTGAATGAATATAAATATGACACCGCCAAATGTGCATTTTTCTCCATTCTTAGCCTTCCAAGCTTGAATAGAAAACCTGCACATCTCTGCGTTGCAGCCTTTAGATACCTTCCCCTCTGGTTTTAGTTATGCAGAAGCAAAAAACCCTTTGCATACCAAAACCTCCGCTGGAATATTGTGCAGTTGGGAAGGAGGAGTGGGGAAATTGGACTCAAAGGCCAACTTTAATTTAAGGATTATGAAATTAGCGGTTGCATCGGTTCATGAAATAAGCACGATCTCCTAAGAGGACTGCTCAGCAGAAGACCCCTCGTCATCTTGGAAGGCGGCAGTTGCCCCCGAGCACGTGGCCCTCTGAGGGCCCATTGCACCCAAATGCAGTAACAGCATCACAGCAGGCGGCAGCGATTGCCATCAGGGCTTGTCGGTAAGAGTTGTCCAACTTTGCTTCTTGCATCTTTCTGATCAGAAAGAAAAATATGTCTAAAACACCCTACTGTCAAAGGAATTCCAATTAAATTTCAATTCAAAACATTTCAATTTATTTCACAATTTCAATTTAAAAATAAGTCACAAAATGAGATAATGTCGTTACCACTGGAGCAGAATAGTCAAGCACATGAAGGGAGAGAGATTTAAAATGTGTTAAATCATATTATAGGGTGGTTGGGTTTTGCTGCTTCCAGTTTTGTGCAGGAGCAGCCATCGCACTGCATATCCCACCCTTGCCCCTGGGCATATATGTGTCTTCTTCAATCACTGCTTTCAAAAAGAGTTGACAAAAATGTGTTGAAGCCAAGGAAATTCAAATACAGGCTCTGGGCTTCTGCTTGTGCAGTGGTACAGAGTAACACAGGGCTCCTCCTGAACATCTCTGGCTCTTACAAAGAAGATGCGAGATGTTTCACGGCTGTGTTGTGAGAACCAGCAGCTCAAGGCAAAGAGCAGCATCAGAAAAACCCAAGATTTTTCCCCAACTTCAAAGCGCCCATAGTGGCAGCATCACCACTGCCCTTTGAAGCCAGGGGAGAGGCTTCATCCCCACCCAGGCATTTGCAAACTGCCATTTTAAGTGGTATTACTGTTACATTTTTCCCGGAAAGCTTTCTCCTGCAATTAGCTAAATGCAAAGCAAGTGCTTGTCCTGGGGAGAAGTACTCCAAAAACCGACCTGAGGGCTGGGTACCCCCTTGCCNCTCTGGGCTTCTGCTTGTGCAGTGGTACAGAGTAACACAGGGCTCCTCCTGAACATCTCTGGCTCTTACAAAGAAGATGCGAGATGTTTCACGGCTGTGTTGTGAGAACCAGCAGCTCAAGGCAAAGAGCAGCATCAGAAAAACCCAAGATTTTTCCCCAACTTCAAAGCGCCCATAGTGGCAGCATCACCACTGCCCTTTGAAGCCAGGGGAGAGGCTTCATCCCCACCCAGGCATTTGCAAACTGCCATTTTAAGTGGTATTACTGTTACATTTTTCCCGGAAAGCTTTCTCCTACAATTAGCTAAATGCAAACAAGTGCTCGTCCTGGGGAGAAGTACTCCAAAAGCCAACCTGAGGGCTGGGTACCCCCTTGCCAATGCTGTCCATGGCTGGGGATGCCCTGACGCCCGCGATGCCCGGCTCTGGCTGCTGTTTGGCATGGAGAGCCTCGGGGTACCGAAGAGCAAGGAGGGGAGGACACGCCTGGCATCAGGCCGGGTCCAGATGTCTCCGGACATGTCCGCGTGTGGCAAGGGGGAGCCTTCCTCAAGGGGTTTAATGGGAACAGGTGAATAAAATCATCTCGCAACATCGCGGTTGCTGTCTGTGTTTGAATATTTATTTTTTTTTGTGCATGCTTTTCTCTCAAAAAGTAATAGAAATGAAAAAAAAAATAATTAGGAATTTGCACCAGGCTGTGCCCTGAAGGCTGTTACGGCTGTCTTTCTCACCCTCCAAAAATGTTCGCTGAAAAATTCAGCCCGGCTCCGTTGCCAGAAGACAGGACATTCGTTACACAATGCGTTAGGGGTATTTTGCTCTCCGGCGGCACGCGGCCATTCCTACAAATTGTCTTTGTAAAAAAAACAAAAACAAAAACAAAAAAAAACAAACCAAAACCCAAAACAACGTTTCACACAAACGACAATAGGGTTCGTGGAGATGCGGCCAGTTTCTGCAGGGCTGGGGCTTTCCTGGCAGAGCGCACATATCCTTTGTTACGGAAAGCAGACATCAGCGGGAACACCACACCTTTGGGGGGGCCCAGAGAGCTGTACCCACACCGGGAACAGCCCGGGCCCTTTGGGAGCCCCATCCTCGCCCAGGGCAGACCTGAGCTGTGACTGGTGGGGTACCGCCTCTCTCCTGCCTTCTCCTTCATAATGCAGACGAAAGCAAACATCTTGCTTGTCCGGGTTCTTGCGTTTCCATAAGAATCCTTCGTTTCCAGCCATCGCGTCGCAAAACCAGGGCTTTTTCAAAGTAAGCAAAAGCTCCCCTGTGCATGAAAACCTCCCGCTCCACGAGATCCCCCCCAACCGTTGCTGACCTATTTGCTGCAAATATTCTGATATTTATAATATATATATATAATATAATATAATATAGTTTATTTTCTGGCCTTGGGGGCCTAGTTATACCCCCAGGCAGGGACCCACTCGGTTGCAGAGCCAGATCCAAGTCCCCCAAAAGATGCTGTGCGGAGTAACATGTCTTATGCAGAGCCAGGGAAGTCACATTGGGGACTTTTCATCAGGGTCCTGAAAAACCTGCTTAATTTCCCAGGTGCAGCGAATAAAGCGGATTCTTGACACCGCATTTTGGTACCCCCACAGACGGGATGATTTCCCCGCCACTCTTTCCAACGCGTCCCGAGATGCCTGCAGCGCTCGGTCCCTTGAGCAGGGAAAGGTCAGGTCCCGGGAGGGTGGGCAGTGTTGCAATAGCTTTTTGGATGCGTTTGCTCACAGAAGTCTCATAGATCAGCAGGACATGAGTTACGGCTGTCCCCCTCCCGAAAGGATGTCACCCCCACCCTTCCCTTCGAGCTCCGGATGGGATGCTCCTCCCGGCCACCCCGCTGCCAGCACCCGGCTCCTTCCCCT
>VUYV01000016.1:241878-271223 GCA_008711295.1 Anarhynchus alexandrinus | reverse complement strand
TGCCGCAGCATCCCAGAAAAAAAAAAGAAATCAGGATCTTAAATAAGACTTTGGGCTTTAAGGACGGAGCCCACGGGTCCGCAGCCCGGCCAGGGAGCGGCAAGCAGGGGCAGAGGCAGGCAGTGGGCAAAGAGAGGGCAAAGATGGGAGAAGCACACACACCGGAGCGATGCTGAGCTCCGGGACGTCTCTTTGAGTCTCACCACCATCAGGAGGTGGGGGATGCCTTTTCAGGGATGCCGGGAAAGCCAACCCAGGCACTGCCTTATAGTTTGGGCGGCACCAAAAGTTGGTGTCTGCAGCCTTTCCCCTCCCTTGCAGCCCCTTGCAGCAGTCGGACGGCTGAGCGGGCAATGCTATGGGAGCAGTGGGGCAGGGAGATGCATGGTGGTGTGTAAACACTCGGGGAGCGCCCGGACAGGGTCCCCTCCCACCCCGAAAGCTGCGAGATGACAGATGCTGCATCCTGCCTTTGTTGGCAGTGGGCGGAGGGGCCGGGAGGCGCTGATAGCATCGTCCCCAGCTCCCCCAGCTCCGGTGAGACAGCCTCTGCGGCAAGAAAAGGATCGTTACTTTTATTTTTCTCTGGTTTATCTCAGGAAATCGGGCCGGGGACACACGTCGGAGGTTTAATCCGACCACACACGCATGAAAGGGAGGTTTTGCCTCGTGGGTGCGGGCAGCGCAGGGTGGGAGGCAGGTGCTGGGGGGCTCCTGCCCGAGGGCAGCATGTTCCGTATACACCTGCTCTCCTGCCCAAGTCTCTGTGCTGAAAACATCGTCAAGATATTATCTTAATGGTGGCTTGTGCTGTGGCGGTGGGGAACCCCAAATCTTGTTTGCTCCTCATCTGAATAACTGCTCGAGTGAGGTACAAAAAGGAAATCCGGCACTTTCTAATGTAGACTGTTAACCACTCAGAGCAAAAATGCAGAGGAAAAGTCCCTTTTTCAGGGAAAAAAAAAAAGCAAGTCTTTTACTCTGAAAAAGCCTTCACTGTCATACGAGGTGGGGCCTCTGAAAAGAAAAGCCACTAAAAGTATCTTTGCCTATTGATGCCCCCAAGTTTCAGGTGCTTTAGTTTGGCTACAAGTTAAAGTCATTCTCAAATTTAAATTGAGCATCAGAGGGCTTAATGTATTGCTGCAAATGCTTCCCATGTATAAATGACGATTTTAATTTTGGAGGGGCCTGGAAATGGGGGGGGTCTCTGAGCACCTTTGCTTGCTGAAGGCACCCAAACCACCACAGTAGCTGACGTAGAGAAATGTGGGGTATGAAAAGCGGGGAGACGGTGTGATGGGAGCCTGGAAGGAGTGCTTTAAACCTGGAAATTGAACCCTGGGCCAACAGTAGGTGCTGAACATCTCTCCTGCTTTCGCTGGGTTATGTTTGCTCACGTACATGAGAAAAAGTGTAATGGATTGAGATCAGCTGGAAATGGGGTACCGCTCGGGACCGCGGTCTCAGCAGCAGCAGCTCGTCTTTCTCCCTGGGAGGGGAAGTCTCGGCTTCAATCTGGAGGTGATTTGAGGGGTAAAACGTTCACATTCAGGTTGTGCCGCGGGTTGCACGCAGCCCAGCAAAGCCCCGTGCTCCCAAAGGGAGCTGGTGGTTGGGATGGGCCCCTCCGCACCGCCAAGGATTGTGCAAGGGGAGGAGGAGGCTCGAAAACCCCTGCCTGCGCGATGGCCGAGCTGCCCAGGGTGTNGGGGGGGGGGTGTGTGGGGGGTGAACACTTGGCGTGGGGAGCGGGGAGGAAACCAGCGTCACTCTGGCCATGAGCAATCTGACGGTCTGCCGGGGGCGAGCAGAAGGGACAGGGAGCCTGGATCGCAGAGGATGTTATTCCATGTAGGGGAGGGGTGGCCTCCGTCGGCTTTTTTGGGGGGGGGGGAAGAAAAAAGAAAAACTGATTTTCCTGATATTGTTCTGCACCTCTAAAGGAAATTCCAGGACTGGGAACCTTCAGGGAAACAATGAGCAGGGCTGGGAGCAAAGGTGGGCTGCCCCAGGTTGCTGTGGTCCTCCTGCAGCCAGGGCAGGTCCCCGCGCCCCCACCCCAGCCCTTTCGGACACGGCCAGGGCCTCTGCCAGGGCCCCCACCCTATCGCAGGTGGAGAAGGGGTGGCCACGCGAGAGCTGCACTGCCGGCATCCCGCTGCCCGCACCCCGCATGGGATACAGGGCTTGGTTTTTTCCTTCACAACTTCCTGCAACCTTGCTTTTTCAGAAAAACACCCAAATTCCAGAGCAAGTATGACATGTTGGGATGCTCCCTGGTGTTTCATGCACGGGAGAAGTCTCTTTTCTTTTTTTTTTTTTCAGAGGGGCCAATATTTCAGCCTCGCTGAAAGCGTTTCTGCTCCAGGGGTTAACCAAGCACATCCATATCACTGCACTTTCTCCTGAGACACGACTTTTAGGAGAAAATTATTATTTCTCTCTGCTCCTTCCCTGAAATAACAAAGGCAGCTTTTATTTTCAATGCAACAAGCTTCCAGGGGAGCACAGCTCTCCCCTCTCTTAGCATCAACCGGGCTCTGCATCCCCGTGGATGGGGCCAATCTTGCTTAGTGATGCTTCAGCCCAGATGGTGATACCATCAGACTGATGGTATTGCTGGAGAAAAGCAACAGCATGCTGAGCCTGAGCGACCCGAGCAAGATGGAATTCCTGTTGGATCCCACAGTTCCCCTCTCCTGCGGCGTGTGAATGGTGTCCCACCGCACAAACCGGGGGACCACTGCGTTTTGCGGGGGGGGGTTGAGTGCTCTGATTGCTGCAGCTGCGGTAATTCAGCGTTGTGGAGGTGTCTGCTGGCATGCAGAGGTCTGCCCCGTCGCGGTGGCCACGGGCGACGCGTTGGGGTGTAATTGTTAATGACATTGTGTCAATCAGCACTGAGGTCCATGGGCTGGATGTGGACATGCCCGACTACTCCCCATCCTTAACAGGTTTGTTAATACGTGTTGGAAAGACGTTTCTCCCTTCCTCTGGTCTCCCCACTGCATCTCCCTTCCCTCCGCTGAGGCGCGAGTGTTAAATTCCCAGCTTAGCAAAACAGGGTTCGGTGTCAAATGCTTCATTTCAGGTTTTTGTGAGGAGCCAGTTCATTTGCAAATCACCAGCTGGAAGTTATTAGGCCCTTAAAACAAAATAAATTACTACAAAATTGTGCCTCCCTGCAGTTGGTCTGCTATTAATTTGTGCTGAGCGCTGGAGCCAGCTAAAACCCAGCCCCGCTGGCTTCCTCCTCCCCCTCTGGCATCTTTCTGCACCAGAGGGGGCAGCAAGACGGAGAAGGTGGGGAGGCGCTGGGATTTCGGGTGCCTGGTTCTCCACTGCTGCTGAGTCCATCCAACGGTAGCTGCTTTATTCCCTGCTTTGTGCTGAAAAGCAGGGTGTTTTAGGAAGCAGCGAGGATTTGCTGGTAGGAGAAATTAGTGTAAATAATGTGGAAAATTGGGCTAAACATATATTTAAAATATTCAATTATTTTTTATCTTTCATGTTTAAAGAGACCCAGGCCAATTTCCTCTGCTCCAAGCAGCGGGGCATCACCCCTGCACAGCCATGCTCGTGTGTCCCAGGGGCTGTGCAGGAGTCTGGCCGAGTCCTCCACCTCTGCCCAGTGTGGTCCCAGCTCTTATCTGAACCGCCGGAATATTGCGATAGCAGCTCGTGCGCCAGCACGTATCATTTCTTCCAGCTGACGGCAGAGATAGGGTGTTTTAGGTCAGAAACATGCCACATGGTCCCTCCTTTTGCCTTTCTCAGGGCCAGGCAAGCTTTAGCAGGTTGGGACCAACACCTCCAGTGCTAGAGCATCTCCCCAGGGCTCATTCTGGCCCAGTGGTGAAGATTTCTCCCAAGCAATGATACGGTGGATTTAGTACCTTCTGCGAACAAGTCCGTGCCTTTCCATACAAACTCCAGATTGCTTTTTGTGATCCTTTCCACTGCNAGTGGTGAAGATTTCTCCCAAGCAATGATATGGTGGATTTAGTACCTTCTGCGACCTGCAGAGCTAGAACAAGTCCATGCCTTTCCATACAAGACTGCCTCGAGCATAATCTGGGAGTCTCCTCCACCAGCCCAGGACCACAGATGCCCAGCGGCGTGGGGAGCGGCGGTGCCTCACACGAGCATCTTGGTACCACCTTGAGACCTCTCTTTAAAGTGATGCTCTGCATCTGGGTGGTATGTTAAGGGGAAAGGATGCTCACCGTGATTTCTTGCTGTGAAGTGGCATTGGAGCATCGGACACAGCACAGCTGGTGCCATGGCCTCCGTCCCCATCGGGAGCACCGCTGCCTGTGAGGAACTGGAGCTGTGGGTTAATTCATCATTTTCTGGCAGAGCAGAGGGAGTATTTGTCTTTTCCCTGAATCAGCTGGGAATGAATTTCTCCGGGCAGCCCTGAGATGTTTTCTAACATTGGGAAAATTCCCTGAAAGAAGTAGCCTGGGAACGACACCAGAACAACTGCTTTGGTACCAGCCTCTGCCATGGGCACTTTTCAGCAGGTTCCCAAGCCCGGGCAGCCTCTGCTTCTCCCGACGGAGCAGCGTTTCTCAACATGGGGCTTGTGCTCGAGGACAGGAGCCAGGAGCTGCTCTTCTCCTTCCAGTCACACCCCAGCTTTTGCTGCGATAGCATGGTGATAAAACCTGAGGCTCTTCCTTTCGTGGCTGCAAAGAAAACTCAGGGATGCTCTGCCAAACCAGGCAGTGCCCAGGCTGATGATGTGCCCTGTTAAAAGCCTCAAAGTCCAGGTCATTAAATGCTCCTTGGCACCTAAGTACCACCGGGATCCAAATTTCACTAATTGTTTACTGGTGGCCAACACACACGTTCTTAAGTGAATAAACTGTTTGCAAAAGTATTTCCTCGAGCTGTCCCTGTTGTGCCTGTGTCCTCGCCCTGCCCATATTTTCCTCAGCAGCAGATCCAATTTCTTTCTTTTCATGGTGAGTTTGCTCAGAATTACGAAGAAATAAATAAGCCCTAGCGATTTGTATGACCTCATCCTGCAACGCTAATTTGGACAGACGGTTTGAGTTCATTTTAACATCCCTCCAGCTCGGGAGAATGAAGTGAACGTGTCTTTGCCCTGCCTGTCCATCTCCGTCACAGCTGGAGGGACCACAGAAAACCACATCCCTCCTTTCAGGTGGGGGATCGCAGCACGCCCCCAACCTGCCACCCCACGTGGGGCTCTCTGGGGGGGACAGGGGACTCTGCGGGGGCTGCAAGCCGTTTTCTCCCTCCCAGAGCAAACCCCAGATCATCCCCACAGCCACGTTTGTGGGAGGAGGGTTCAAACCTAAGGGCAGCGGAAAAGCAGTGCAAGTTACTTTGTGTCAAATAATAATAATAATAATAATAAAAACTAAAAAAACCCCTTCTGCTTGTATTTCAGATTTCTGACAGCATTTACGCCTTCCCAGCCAAACTGGAAAGAAAACAAACCCAGGGTTCAATGACTGAAAAAATGCTTGATTTGCTAAACAGGGCAAAGTACCTTCCTCTCGCTGGAGGGAGATGGGGGGAGAACTGGACAGGACCCAGGGCAGCCCTCCCTCCCAAATAGTTTTGAGTTATCAAAAAGCCTGAAAAATTCTGAATCAGAACAGTTCCTGGCAGGCAGTGAGATGTGCCTCATAAGTAAAACATCCTGGTGCAAACACGTCGCATCGGCTCCTCTGCCAGCGCAGTTCATGGGGCTGCGACANCCCCCCCCCCCCCATCACGTCCCCTCCTCCTTTCTGTCCCCTCCGGGGAAGGTGCTGCTGCGGGACGGGGATTCTGAGCCCCTTGCTGGGGCTGCTCCCCGTCACCCACACCCTTCCCAGTCCCCCCCAGCCAGCACACCTCCCTTTCAATTTTTTTAGCCCGTTGATGAGGGGAATAACCTTGTATAGGATCTCCCTCAATGCTGTCCTGCTGCCTCTAGCAACACGGAGAAATTGCCTCAGTTCTCCCTAATTCACAGGAATTAAGTGTTGGGTTTTTTGCTTGTTTTTGGTTGGGTTGGTTGGTTGGGGTTTTTTTGAGATTTTACACCATAATAATAATATTATTAGAATCCGGATTTGGCAGGGAGAAGAAAATCAGTCCCCATTTTGTGGTGCTCTGGAAACTTCTGCTTCCTACCTGCTTTGTAGAAATGCCCTTGAGCTTAACCTTTAAATTCCCCCAAAACTCCACCTTTGGGGAGCTGCCCAGCCTTGACTGGCTGTCTGAGCCTGTTTTGGTGCAAAGGGAAGAGCTGCATTTGCTTGCAGGGCCTGTGTGCATCCCTGTGGGCGTGGGGATGCTGCAAGTCCCGGGCGAGATGTGGACCTTGGGATCACCAGGTTTGGGATTTTAAGGTTTGCAGCATCTGGTGTTTGTAGGAAACCTCTAAGTCAACATAACGCAAGGAAATAGTCCTGAGAGAGTTGCAAAGGGAGTCCCTGTTTTTAAGCAGTGTATGGTTTTCCCTCTGTCCTGGCATTAGGAAATGGGCTGATTTAGCTGTCCTTAGCCGGCATTTTCACAGGCAAGGGATCGGCCCCAGGTGGGAAAAGAGCAGGGAAGCCTGTGGGTGCTGAGAGCATGGCAGAGGGCACAGCTGGGGTGTTAATTAATGGCTAAACAAGAACTCCTCAGGTGTTTTTTTTCCAGGGTGAACTCTCATTTAAAGGGTGAAAAGAACCCCTTTTCTGGGGGATGAGAGTGTTCTTGGAGGAGGTGGGTGCTGGGGGTGTTTCTGGGTGAGATTGCCTGGCAGGGCTGTGGGGAGCAGAAAGCTGGCTGAGCTTTTTGCTGTTATAAATCTCAGCTGCCTCTCTCTGTGCATCCAGGGAGCCGCCACAACAGATGAGGGTTAGTGTGTTGCTCCTTGGCTTGAAACTGTCTGGCTTAAGTGCTCCTGTGAGACTGGTGGGCTGTATGGGGATGGTGCACTGGGAGCTGTGGGGAAAAGTGGTGTGCTTCTGTCCTCAGCTTGCTGAAGTGGATTTGCAGTTCTGGCTTGCTTTGTTCTGTGTCTGTTGCCCCAGTGGTTTTGGCTAAGGAGCCCTGGAAGGCTGTGTTGCCCATGCTATAGCACTGGCCTGGGCCCTGGCTGCTCTGCTCTGTTGCAGAGAAATCCTGTGTGACCTTGGAGAAATCCCTTCTTTTGCCTTCAGGCTAGGGACTTCCTTCCTAACAAGAGGAAGGATTTGGCCTTTGCTGTGCATATCTAGACATACTGCTGATGAAGTTGTTGGGAACTGATGCAATGCTGTCACTGCAGTGAAGCCCCTTTTGCTTTCTGCCCCCTGCAGCTCTGGCTTTTGCTTCATACCCGTCCTTGGCAGAGCTGAGAGTCTCCCAAAGCTGCTTTTCCACCCCCTGCCTGATAAACACTGGGGATGGGACTGTACCCTCCCTTCCTCCATGGTAGCCGGGGACTGCAGGGCACGAGCAAAGCTGGCTTCACCTTGCCATGTTACTTGTCTTGTTGCTGACGTGGTATTTCCTGGGCAGAAAAAAATGCTTTCAGGATTGTTAGGGAAATGCGGGTCTCCTATGGACAACCGCTGCCTGCTCTTATTAGCTGCCATGCTACGGTTCTGTGTTTTCTCTCCAAAAGCTGCTGTGACTGCGCCAAATGAAGAGGGTGCTGAGTGGAGCCACATGGCCGATGAAGTGAGGGGAGAGATGCAGCAACTGCTGCTCGTGCTTCTTATCGCATTTAATAGCTGGCAGGGGAAGCTGTGCGTGGACTGCTGCCACAAAACCCTGCCCAGCTTCTGCTGGTGGGCTTAGCTAAGCCGGGCTTTGCGATGCTGCTAACTTAACCTTTGCTGCCCACTTGCATAGTCTTGAGGGCTGGTGACGAACAGCCAGAGGAGGTGACACTTTAGTTGGTGCCAACTGCTTGCAAAATGAGCACGGTGCTGCTCCCCTCTTCCAGTAAACCCTCTGGGCCAGGCGGCTCCAATCACTTCAGATGGGGCTTTTTGACAGCTTGGGACTTCCCTGGGCCTCGTGTCACCTCCTGACGACTCTCTGAATCAGGGAAAGCTTTGTGGTTTCCCTGTGACTAAGTGGCTCTCCTTGCAAAGAGAAGCTGTGTGCGTTCAAGATCTCCCTTTGGTGGCTGTGCCTGGTTTTGAGGGGCAGCTGCCTGCAGTGCAAACTGGTTGTTGGGGTCTGCGTCCCAGGAGAGACCTGGGGGGACGGCTGTTGGGGTCTGCACCCCAGGACAGACCTGCCGGGCTGGCTGTCGGGCCATGTCCCCACGCTTGCGGAGCAGCCGACGTGCGAACGGGGCGGCTATGGGTGATGGAGCGACGTTTATCCCTGCATCCCTGGCATTTTTTGCAAAGCTGTCCCGGTTTCCCTGTCTGCCCGCCTCTCCTGCCTGCCCTGCCCTGCTCCGCGGCCCCGGCCAGCTGCCTGCGAGAGCCCGAAATATGAATCTCTGCTGCCCTCTCCTGTTAGCTCTGCCTGGGAACCAACAGCCCCCGGCTGGCCACGGTGGGAGTTGGGGTGGTTATAGGTGTGCTTCCATCCCTGGTTGGCGAACCAAAGAGAGGGAAGCTAGCTGGAGGCGTATCGATATTTTCAAAGGGAATTTTCCATATGCATAACCGTAACGATCAGGGCTGCTGTGCCTTCGAAACCCCGCTGGCGTGCTCTGCCAGCAGGTTGGGCTGCAGGGCCGAAACCCCGCAGCACCTGCGATGCTGTACCGCTGCAAAGAAAGGCAGCCCGGCTCCAGCCAACTGCTGGGTTTGGCACTTTCCAGTTATTTTATTTTTACACTTTAGGAGCTTTTAACATGGCTTGCAATCTCAAAGCAGAAAATCATTTCCAGTAAAGGAAGCTGATTTAAGAAGCATCAGAATAGGATCCTTCCAAAATGCCGAACAGGCACGTACTGACCAACTTGAAAACGTCTTTGCCTTTCCTGAAATACTGTGTTATTGGGAGATGTGGTAAAACTACACCTTTGATTAGGAACAGTTTTCCGGCCAAAATGTAACCGACTAGATGTTTTTGACCAGTGCAGTTAATGGCCAGTACCCTGTGGACATCTTTAGCACAGCTGCTGCCTTTTAGTTTTCCAGAAAACAGTATCTTTAAACTCTCCAAACTTTCACCTCTCAACTTTGGGGTTTCTGCTACCTCATGGGGAAAAAAAAAACAGTTTTCAGGAAAGCAACCAATTTTTGGCAAATTAAGGTGTTAACAACAAGAAACCCCATGTAGTTTAAAAGTCGCCTTACTATTGGAGAAATGTTTCAGGAGAGTCCTCAGTGTATGCATCCCCATACAAATGATAAGGAAAAAAGGCTTTTATTGCAGTTTGTGCATTAATAAAGTGAATGTCTCAAAAAATGAGGGGGAACCCAGATGAAGCTTGGGGGGGGTTGGTGGTGTTTCTGTTCATGTGGGCATGCTGAAACCCCCGCTCCTGCCGTCAGCGTGTGACCCCTACACAGGTCGCGTTTGAGCCATGCGAGGGATGGATGGAGCTGCCCACTCCTCAGCGCTGCTCGCGGGCAGTTTGCTGACACCTTCCAGGGTGTTTTGCTGCTGTTTTATCCCCAGAATACCTGGATTATATACAAATACTTGAATACCTTTTTCCTGCTGTGTGGGTGGGGAGGTGGTGTTATCTCTGCTCATAGGGAGAGAGGGCGACTGGGGCTCTGCGCGTTCCCCCCGATGCCAGCCAGCAGAGCTTGGATGGGGAGCTGGGTCGAGCAGGTATTTGTTTACACGGTCTGGGGAATCACAGTGGTGTTACTTATTCCTGCCCTGGCTGGTGTCCCGGCAGCTCCTGGACGCTGGCAGCTCGGTGGTGCCGGCCGGGAGCACAGCAGACACTGCCGCATTTCACAGCCCCGCTCAATGCCCCTGTGTCTGCTCCTCCAAATATTCACACCTCCACGGGAGCCTGGGGATGGGGGAGCTGTTGGCGTGGGGTGTATGGGATGAGGGACAACCCCAGGGCTGCAGGGGTGTCCCCAAACCTCGATCATCCTGGACACGCACACCCCCCCTCCTTGCAAACTGCTGCGGAAGGGGGCACACAACGTGGGTCCAGCCGCCAATTTGGGCTGGGGCCGTGGCCAAGGTACACAGGACATGTCTCGGAGTGAGCACTGGCCAGGGTCGGCTCGCTGCGCCCTGTCTGACCCAGCTTTTCAGCCCGCCGCTCCATCCGTATGCCTCTCACGTCCTCCCCGCGGGCTGGGAGACGTGGCATGGGCTGCAGGAGGCACAGCCTGGCTCCGGGGCGCAGCCGCCAGCCGGGCAGTGGGATGCCCCGTCTGCATCCCCTCTCTCCCTTCCCCAAGCCCTGGTCACTCAGGGCTGTCGAGTTCAGCCCTCGCTCTTATCTGTTAATAAGTTAGGCTTTCGTTTGCATGCATCAAAGTGCAGGGTTTTGTGCACGTGTTCCCTCTGTGTGCCCAAACCTTGGCTTTATTGGCATAAATATTTGGGTTGGTCTGTGAGCCGCTGAAGCTTATAGGGGAAAAACTACCCCGAAAAAGTGGGCAAGGGGTGCAGAGGCATGGCGTTGAGCAGGAGGGGATTCTTCTGTCACTTGAAGCCTGTGGATTTGCAGGTCTTACGCCTACAGGTGCGTTTAGCAAACTTAAAGCAAGATGAGTAACCCAGCAAGAGGGTGGCGAAGCGGGTACGTGTGCTCGGCCACGCAAGGCAGCAGAGCAGCAAAAGCAAAGAGCGGGATTTACCTCAGCTCCAGCACTAGGAAAGAATCCCTTAATCCCAGATCACCCAAGACTGGACCAACCTTTTAACCTAGGGAGCTGAGGATGGAGAGGGGAGCAATTCAGCTAATTACCCATTACCCTGCTCTGGTGTGACTCCCATGGCAAGGGGTTCCTTGGCTCTTGAGGGGTCTGGGGGATGGCAAGGCAGCCGGGCATCCCCTGGCACCTGCCAGCACCTGCCTGTTTGCCATAAACCTACTTGAAAAATGTCTCTCAGATTTGGAGGGATGAAAGCTGTTTGAAAGGATATGCAGGATGCGCCGGGTGAGAAATCTTAATTAATATTTAAATAGCGCAGTGGAATTTGTCTAAATCCTGCTAGATTAAATGCAGGCATGGTAATGGCTGAGCTTGAATTGCCGATGGAAATTGCAGCGAGCCATGCTATACAGAAATACAGCGGCCAAATGAGTGCTCAGAAGCTACAGTGCCTTCAGTATCTGGTCCAAATGCTGATGTACAAGGGATATGGTGCTTTTCTTCTTGATGGGAGTCATGTTTATAGCTTATCCCTTTAGCTATGGACAAAACCAATAGAAAGGGGAAAGCGCCGACAATAGATGAAACTCAAAAGGTGCTTGTGGTCAGCAGATCTCACAGTTCTCAAGTGCATCACTGGAAACGATGGGGATGTTTCTTAGAGCCCCTGGTTGTAGTGTACGGGTTTCTTTTCTTAGTACAAAAAAAGAAGAAGGAGGGTTACTGTTCCTGACACGAAAGGCAATCACGGCTTTGTGTTAAATCCCTTAATATTTCCCAATTTTTCCCTGGGTGCGTGCGTTCTCTGTCTCAGGCTGCACCTTTTCGTGGTGCCTTTCCTCCAGCCCAGCTGGGGCACTTCTGGGAAGAGTGGGATAAAGCCAGGACAGAGGGATGCATTTATCCCCCCCACTGCTCACCGTAAGGCTGAGGTGACATCACTTCGCCAGTCACTCACACCATATTAATTTAGCTGCACCTTATTTTGGAGAGCTGGAGCCTGAGGCTTTGCCATTTCCTATGGTCTCCTCAAGCCGGCTGAGGTTTCCTGGCTGCCAAGACAGAGAAGCAGGCAACTTTTATGGCAGGGCACCGCTGAAACCCAGCTGGGGATGAATAGAGCCCATAAATAGAAAACCTGGAGCAGCTCGCTTTGCGGAGCGGCTCTGCCCAGGCACGCTCCAGCCGGAGGAAATCGGAGACCTGGGAAGCATCTGGCCCTGCTTGCGGTCCCCCCCTCCGTATTGGGGCGGGCCAGCTCTGTGGGGACGGTGGCTACTGGCCACGGGGATGGGCTCTGACGCCCAGAAATGTCCCCGGCTGGCCTGTGGGTCTCCTGGCTGCGGAGATGTGCCCTTGCTGGGAAGTTGGGGCTGCAGGGTCCTGCGGAGCTCTGCATCCCCCAGCCCCCTCCTCGCATTGGGATGCAGCTTTTAATTGTTTGGGTTTTATAGTCAGACTGGAGGGTTGTCCCCTCTTGCGTCCCTCCCCGCAGGCGGTGCAGCCCGGATCACCTGCCGAGGGGAGGAGAGGCTGCTGCGCTCTCGCCGGGGTGGCCGGAGCACGGGACGGCTGCGCATCCCCCTGTTTGCAGCGGGTGAGGAAACACCCCCTGCGCTTTCTCAAGCCTCTGGCACTTGCAGAGGAAGGCCGCTACCACCTCAAAACCATTTGCAAATAGCTTCTGTTTGCTCAGACAAACACTGGAAAAAATATATAATTTTTTTTTTTCTCTCGCAGCAGCGTGTTTATTACCCACTGCGCTTGAGCGCAGGCTTAGCCCCCAGTGCTGCTGAGCACTCTTTCTAATTGTCTGCTTTCAAGCTGGCCACGGTTTCAGCAGTTTTTCACGAGTGATTTTTCTCCGAGCAGTGTAAATGCTTCCCTTAAACCTGCCTTCGGCTCTGCCTCCTGCCCACCCGCCGCAGCGAGAGGAGCGGGTTGGAGAACCATCAGTATTGTTTAAAATGATGCAAACCGGACTGGAGAGGGCATCCCCCTCGCTTTCCTGGGGGCAGGGGTGGGACGCCGGTGCATCTGCGAGCCCCCTGCCCGGGTCTGGTTGTGTGCTCTGTGGAGAGCCTGGGAACACACTTAAATTCGCCGTGGCGCAGGCTTAGCGTCGAAGTGCGAGCTTAGCGCCCATTGACTCACGGGCTTTACTTACTGTGTGCACAGCTGGAGAAGAAAATAACTCCTTGGTTCAATCGCGTAGTTAATGCCCTACCTGAGGAAATGTTTTTTCCTGCCTGAAGTTGGAGCGAGGTCTGGCAGCTGGGCGAGCAGAAAGAGGCCTTAAGGCTTGGCTGCTGTTTGCTCAAGCAAACAGCTGTGGCAGTGTCGGATGTTACCAGCTCTCCCAGTCGCTTCTCAGCATCCCTGCGCTGGGTCAGGAAGGTGCCCTCTCCTCCCTATTTGATATTCAGGATCTCCGAAGCGGGGATGCTGTGGTCCGGTGGCGCCTGCCCTCCCACCATCCCTGCACAGCATCCTCTGCCAGGGGGTCAGGAAGGCAGGCGACTCTCAAAATAGCTTTTTTTTTTTCCACCTTGTCAAGCCCCACAGCGTGGTACCTCCAAGCCACAAGCCCTTCTGAGCCCCGTGGCTTAAACCACCTGTGCTGCAGAAGGTGAATGTATGCGATGCAGCTCTGTTTGGTGGGGGAAGGCCCCCCTCTGGTCCCTGCAGCACGCTCCTGCTGCTGCTCCTGCTCCGATGCTCCTCTGTGAGCTGGTTCAACTCGCAGAAATCCAGCAGAAAACAAACCCTGCCAGGAAAAGGTGACTCTTCTGCTGGTTTAGTGAGTTAGAGCAGCTGGGCTGGAAATTGAAGAGAGGTGGTGCAAAGGAGAGAGGTAAAACCCTGTAGCCAAAAGCAGAGCCAGGAGCATCCTCCTCTGCTCTGCTGCCAGCTGCTGCAGGGCTTGATACCCCTGAGACAAAGGAAATGTGATAAATGTGATTATATTTTTTTTTTTCCTTTTAACCCAATGGCTTCAGCGGGATCACAGTGCTGCTGTGCCTTGATCCATGACAGGACTTCCTTCACTCTGTTGTGCATTAATTATAAATATTCTGCGAATTGCAAGGTGTTTATAGCCCCAGGGGAGGGGTACCATCTGCAATCGGAGTGATACAGGTGTGTATTTTTGCTGGCCACCTCCAGGAGCAGCATAGCCCAGTGGAAAGGGCAGAATTTTGGGCATCAGTTTGTCCTGGCTCTACTAATGGACCTGACTTCTCCAGACCTCAGGTCCTTCATCTGCAAACTAACATGATGCGCCTTGTGCCCTGCGGCTGGTAATGTGCCAGGTATTACTAATACAGATTATTACAATAACACGTGGTCTGGTGTGTAAATTTGGAATGCTTCCCTGAAGAAAACCACCCAGATACTAAAAGAAAACATGGGATTTTACTGTGTTAGGTCAGAGATTTCAAGGGAGTTTGAATTTGTCCAAATCCTGTGAAATTTCAGTGGGATTTGGGAAACAAATCTCTTAAATCCTGGTGAAAGGGTTTTCCACAACAGCAGTGGCTTTTTTTTTTTATTTTATTTTTTCTCCTCCTCTCTTCTATCTAGTGGATGAACAAATAAAAACAACCGAGAAAGTAACGGGAAGGATGATGCAAGGGGCAGGAGGCTGGTAGCTAAGCTATGTTATTACAGAGAAAATGACCTGGCACTGAAAGAATTAAAATAATGTCATTCCTGTTTGCTCTGGCTCATTTTTAATACGCCAGTCACCTTGACATTTCTAAAAGAATTTTTCAAGTATGTAAGTTCAAAAAATTATGCAACTTGACAAAAGCAAGGGGGATATTTGAGGCTGGTGGAATAAATTGGGAACCGGAGGCAGTACATGACCTACGCCCCATGTGAGGAGTGATGCTGGTGCGAGCTGGGCTGGATGGGGCCCGATCCTCCACATGCATCTGGGGGGACAGGGAGGTATAAAGGGGTGAGGTGAGGGGACAGCTTGGGGCTATCCCTGGGTGCCAGTGCCAGGCAAACTGGGACTCTTTGCTGGTGACATTGCAGTGGATGTGGTCCCAGCCCGGCTTTTCTAGGGATGTTTTGGGTCTTTAACATATTGCAATTAAAAAACAGTGTGTGAAAGCAAAACCAACTGACCAGTGGACTCTCTCCAGCACCCCACCAGCTGTGCTGCCCCAGAGAGCCTCTTCCTTGGGGAACATGAGTCGGGGAGGGGGGCCGGGCTGCCACGCTGAACCAGAATAGGGGGGATGGGGGCAGATCTGCACCCCTACAGCCCAAGCTGAAGCTGGGCGATTGCTCATGCAGAAGCCACGGAGGAGATCATTTGCCTGGGTAATTGTATGCTTTGCTGTTAAGCGTATTGATTCTGAAAAGTTAATCAGACAATTTGGAGGTGCTATATCTAAAAACATAAAATCCCATTAAACTGATTAAATTAAAACTGAATCCATCTTAAATAACCCCATGCAACTTAAAATTGTTGAAATAGCATATTGTATTCAAATAAAATTATTTCAGTCAAACAAGGCTGCGAGGAGCTCTCGCCCGCCGATGCCTTGTGCGTCTCGGTGACTGCCTGTGCCGGGATCCCCCGTCGTACAACATAACGTGTCTGCTGTGTTTTGGGACCCCGGTGATGTTGGTGAGGGTCTCTCCAGGACAAATCCCCAGGTGGTGATGCAGGGGACAGGGGTGTGACTGAACATGTGGACACATCTGCGTGAGGGATGTGGTACAGTCTTGATAGCCTTCTCCTCCTTGCAGCTGGGGGAAAATGCATCGGTCTGTTCCCAGAAACGTCAAGTTGTGTGGCTGCATCTAAGCTGTGGTGTATTTTCAGGTGTTTTATGCATCGTGCTGAGACCTGAAGAGCTTCTTAAATGATGCTTTGCCATGTGCTTTTCGAAGTGACTAGTAGTTCTGGGTGCCCAACTTGAGATGGTGTTTGGAGGTCTGCTCGTCAGCTTGGGAGTCAAAAGGACTTTGGTGTGGATGTAACGTGTATTTTACAAACCTGGAGGCTCCTGCCTGCAGGCAGAGCAGCATTGGGCCCAGCTCTTGCTCCAGAATCGGTGGTGGATCGGATGGGAGCGTGCCTGCCGTGCATGGCACACTGCCCCGATACGCTGCAGGTAGTTGAGATGCCTCGTGGAGCAACAGCAGGACCAACCATCCATGGGCCCTGCAGACATAGCTTGTGTGGGGTGAGAGGTTTGCCCTCGGGGCTTTCCTTGCCCTGGATCTCGCAAGCCGGCAGGGCAGAGGCCCTCTGACAAGGTCAGTGCCTTGATTTTTTTAGGCAACACCTAAAGGAGGAGGAAAGAGATAATAGCACAGGGCGGCCATGAGCTTGGAGCAAGCGCTGATCCCTGTGGGGCTCCCATCCCCACTGTCCCATAGGCTGCAGCTGCTCGCTGTGGCACAGGAGCCCCCCCAAATCAGCTCTTCTCTGAATGGATGCCCGCTCTTGACATGAGGCACCCGGCTTTGGAAACATCCCCCCAGCTCTGTCGAAAAGCCAGTGTGGAGTATCGGGCAGATGCGGCAGCAGGAGCTGATTTCACCTGACTGAGGGACAAGAAAAGGTTTTATCTGCCAAGAGCTGAGTTTGGATTGTTTCTGATTGCATCACTCTGCTAAAGTGCTGCGGAGAGCTGTATGCCTTATATTGCCTTAGCGATGTTATCGGCTGGCACCCGGCAAAGCAGGACTTGTGACTAGGAGATAAGTGGAGGATTGCTCGGTTAGTTTGCTTCCAAATTTGTTTATTTTCCCCTTTCTGAGTCTACCATGTCTCCTTCTTGATAAGTTCAGATTGCGAGCCAGCCTCTATTTATTTGTAAAGAAAGCACTCCTTTTCACCTTTACAAGGCAGCAATAGTAATAATCGCATCCCTGTGGGGGGATGAACACTGGCTCCCATCCGCCCTAACGAGGAGGTTCGTGCAGGGACCCATTTGTACCGGAGGGCTTCCCGAGCATCCTGCTCCAGCTGGCCTGCAGTTTGCTTTGGAAGGCACTTCCCCTTGCTCTCCTGCCAACCTGAAGGACTGCCTTTCCGAATAGGATGGGCACTGGCACACCGAGCTCCCTGCTATTGCAAGGGAGCAAACACACGGGGAAGTTTTCTCGCTGAGGATGGCGGGTGCCTGATACCCAAGCCCCGTGCATCGGTGTGCTACGTGTGCCGCTGCCTCCCTGCCCGTGGGCACGTTCTTACCCACACCTTTCTTTACATGCAGGGTCACCAAAACCTGTGAGAAAGGCTTTCTGTAGGCTTTTCCATAGGCAAATTGTGTCGTGTCACTGGTATATCCTCCAGAGAGTCTGAAGGCGATTGCAGGTGGCTTGGGACCGTGTGTAGGCAAGTCAGAGGGGTTTGAAAAGACCAGAGGGCTTTAACTCTTGTGAGGATTAAACCAGCAGAACAAGGTGCAGCGGGGAGGGCTATGGGTGTGTTTCTCTTTTCTCTGGGCCCTGGCTGATGTTTCTGCCTGAGCAGAAAGCATGCAATTCCTGAACCTTCCCCTGCTCCCTCCGAGAGTGTCTGTTTACCTTCGCTGGCCCTGCGAAGCGGGCAGGGGAGGTATCAGCATGCTAAATTTCCAGCCCTGACCTCTGCAGCACTGACACGCTTCTTTATCTCCTCCGCAACCGTGGGGCTGCTTTTTGCAGCATCCCGAACAAAGGACGTGCCAGTGGCTGCTGTTTTTCACGGTGTTGTTCATGGCTGCAAGCTGCCACCGGAGAATAAATCCTGTGTCGTCCCCCCCTCACCAGCAGCGGGGAACCTTCCTCCCAAGGCTGTCGGGTGTGTGCCAGGGGCAAAGCCCCCCCCCCCACCACCGTGGGCCTAATCCCATGGCCCAGCGAGAGGAGGGGAAGCATCCCCTTCTGCAGCAGGGGGACAGGGAGAATGGGGAGTCCATTAGCATCTGTATGTGGAGGGGCTAGGGAGCAGCAGGGTGCAGGGGCGCTTCCTGAATCCACATCCTGGCATCCCTGCCCTCCCAGGTGCTGTTTGCCCACCCGAGATGCTGGGACTGGAGGCAGCTGTGCCCCCGGGGCGGGAGGAGGAGGATGATGATGCTTCCTGGCCCCGGGGGCTCTGCATTACAAGGCCCGGGGTATTTCCTCGGCCGGGCGGGCTGTGTTTGCCGGGGTCCCCGGGGAGCTGATGAGGTGCTAATGCGAGGACTGCCGGCGGCTTTTCAGCCTGCAAACCGCCGGCGGTGCTGGGAGGGGGGTGCCCGGGGGGACGGGAGGTAGCGAGGGGCTCCCCCCGCTGCCGCTCCATTGCAAACATCACCCCCCAGGAGAGCGCAGCTGGGCCGGGGGGAGCGGCCGGCAGGGAAAAAGCCTTATTTTGCGGAAAATCCCCAAAAGCCCGGGGGCAAGGCACGGAGCCGGGCAGGGATGCTGCAGCCCCGGCTGGCGAGCGGGGAGGGCAGGGATGCTGCGGGAACGGGCTCTGTGGATTGGGAAGGATCTCTTGTAAAGTGGGTCTTTTGTGATGGAAGTGGAGGGGGGAAAGAGGAGGGGGGTGGTTAGTGAAAGTTGTGCGCTGCGGTGAAAGTTGTGATGCTCGGGTACCTTCCCTCTGCCTCCTGCAGCACCGGCAGGTACATAGCGGGGGGGCAAAAGCCTCCCTGCAGAGCGGGGGATGCTCGGGTGGAGGAGGCAGCCGCAGGTGGGACCTGCCAACGGGCTCTGGCTGGCTGCCTGTGCTGGGCATGGCTCAAACCCACCCGTGTTTGCAGTGGAATAAGGCCTGGGTGGGCAAAGTAGGGTGATTTGGTTGCTGTCGGCAGCGGTGTTGGCGCAAACCGCCCTGCTGTGCACACGAGCAGAGTTTTGGTGATGAAGCTTGGGAAGGGGATGCTGCTGAAGGCCATGTCCCCTCCAATGTGGCATGCAGAGCTTGTCGGTGAGGGCAGGCTGAGGTGGGGATGGGGACTGGGTTGCGGGCGCCTGCAAGGACCCACTGGGACCAGCACAACCAGCCCTTAGCTGGCACAGGTACTGGTGGAAAGAGGTTTGGCCCAGGAGGGTGCATGGGCTCTCTCTTTTCCCTTCCCCATGCAGGCACAAGCACAAGACAGAACCCAATTGCAAGGGCTCTTTCTTTCCTTTTTATCTTTTTCAGCTTTTTGCTGTCTTGCCTTTTCTTATATTTTTGTTGCTTGTTCATCACTGCACTTTCTGAGTTTTTTTTCTGATTAAAGAACAAACATGTTCTCTGGGGCATCTTTTGGTATGAAAATAAATGTGTGACATGTCCAGACACCCATTCCTACTGCTTTAGAGTATAAAAACATACTCAAAGTATAAAGCTCGATATATAAACAATAATCCATGTACTTAATTTAGTAAATGCTGGTGGATAAGGATGTACATGCAGCACATCTACAGAGGGGTATCTGCAGAGATAAGGGCAAGCCTTGCTGTTTGCATATGGAGCCGTGGCTGATGAGGTGTGTAGTGGTCCTGTGTCCCCACAAGAGTGGATTTAACTCCTGGCGAGAGACCTTGGGGAGTTCTGTCTCCTACGCAGAGATTGAATTAGCTGGGCAATGGGGCTGGCCACTGCAGCCGCAGGAAAAGATTGGGGTACGGAGACTGGGAGGCTGCTGCTGGAGATAAGCAGTGCCCTCGCTTCCCAGACGGGATGAGGACTGGGTGGGACCACATCATTGATGTCCCCAGGGAACCGGTCTCCCTAGCTTGGGAAGAGAAGGGAAACCAGCAGTCCCTCTGCTTGTTCCCTCCTGCTGCATGCGAGCTCGTCCAGCCCCTCCGACCATCACCAACACAGCTCATTTGGGCTGGCTCTCTCCCAAATGGATGAGGTGATTCGGCAGTTTGCACTCATTCCTGCAGCTTTGCATCTGCAAATATTTGGAGGAAAATACCCACAAATGCCTCAGATGTCTTTTTTTTTTTTTTTTGATATCTGTTTTCCAAGCTGTAATCATTTGGTTATTCGTGGAAAAAAAGAAAAATTAGGAAGACCTTGGGGATGCTCAGGTGCCTTTAGGACCAGTCCTGAGGTCCTGACCCATGGCTTCACCTCCGTAGGACTGGTATTGCCCACGGAGGCTCACAGATGCTACCAGACCCTATGAGGAGCTGCCTGCTCGCTGGGCCACATGTGTGGCACGTGCTGCTGGCCCGCTGGCTGCCGAAATCCCCCGGTGCGCACCTGGGCCGGGAGGGGGGCCGCTGCCTCTGCCCCGTTCCCAAACGGGCACTGCTAGCAGCAGATGGAAATAGCAGCAGCTCTGTTGATTTACAACCACAGCCCTGACTTTAATGGGCTGTTTTTGCTCCCCAACAGCTACGGATTTGGTCTTTTTTTTTTTTTTTTTTTTTTAACAAGCCTCTCTTTTTCCCTGCGTGCAACCCATTAGCTCCTCAAAACAAGGGAGGCGAGGGTCCGCCCTGCGTGCTGGGGATGCGCGCGAGCTGCTCTCGTCTCCCCTTTGAAAAAACAAACCCGAATCCTATAAACATAAAAGGCCTTTGTCTGCCGCGGTCCCGGCACCCCTGGGAGAGGCAGGCAGTGATTGCGAGCAGGCGGGTGCTGCTGCACCCCGGTGAAGGGCCGGCGGGCGGTGGCAACCCCAGAGCCGGCCCCGGGCACCCCAGCCGTGCCGCAGGGTGATGCCTCCCCACGCCAGCCCCGGCAGGAATGTTTGCTGTCACCGCAGCCTGCGGCGAGGAAATATTTTCCAAGCAAAAAAAGGCCTCCCAGTGTATTTCGCGCTGACGGCTTCCAGCAGCCCTCTGTAGCCGTCTTGTTCTGCCGCCGCCGGGACACCTACCCGGAGGAAGAGAGGAGGCGAAGGTGGGAGAGCTTTAAAAAGCTCTGGTTAAGTTTGTTCCACCCTGGCCGTCCCCCTCTAGAGCGGGGCTTTAGAGGCTGCGAAACACCCGGCGGCTGCTTGGGGCCGGAGTGGGGGGGGGAAGATGGTTTCCCGTCTGCCTGGGATGCCCAAAACCCCCTGCCCAGCATCGTGCCCCAGGGGAGGAGAAGAGAAGCCGAGTCCTGCGCGTAGCAAAGCGGGATGTTAAGGGATGCCCCAGCTCCTTCCCTGGCTGGGCTGCGAATGTAGGTCAAAGCCCTCTCCTCATTGAAATCCAGTGACGATGATGGTGTTACAGGTTGGGCTGAAATATGTACCTCCAGGTCTTTACTCTGGCACCGAAACAAAACGTACTCAGAAAACTGAAAAATAAACCCAGCTTGTGAATGCAGCTGATTGGAAGTTTTTCCAGCAGAAAGTGCTGTCCGACCCATGTAAAATCATTCCACGGGCATGTGTTGATTTGGGCAATGTTTCCTCTGAAAAAAAAAAAAAAGATCAGAGCGAGGGGGGAGAAATGTTTAGAGAGAGATGGAGTCGCCGCCTTCAGCGGAGCTTTTCCATCCCCACTGCACAACGGCTGTCCCTTGGAAATGCACTTTATTTAGCAGCCTAAATGCACTTTATTTAGCAGCCCACTGCCTGGTACGTGCTGCCGTCACGGGGGGGCGAAACAAGATCCTCTGCTGTGGACTGGGCTAAGATGCTGGTCCCTGGTGGGGATGCTTCTGCTGCCTCTACGCTTTTCCTCCCAAGCACACAGGAAAGCGAGTTTTACGGGGAGGGAAACACTGGCTTAGTTTTAGGGGGGAAAAGGGTTTTGGCAGCCCCCGGGAGCCAGCCCCCGGGAGAAAGCCTGGCTGGGACAAGCCGTGCCGGTGGGCATTGCAGCTCGGTCAGCACGTCCTGCCTGGGACAGGCAGCCTCAGATCTCAGGCTGCCTTTTCCTAAAACACTTCTTTTTCCATCATCCTTGTTGCAGCCATTTTTGGGGCCGAGAGCAGGTGCCGAAGGCTTGTCCTCAAGTTGAGGTGGATTTTTTTCATCTGAAATATTTTAATTTTTTTTTGTGAGCAGAAAGAAAGGATTACTGAGCCAGATGAACATTTGTTTGGCATAAGTTAAGGCAATGATGCAGTCAAAGCTTTCCCAGATCCGAACAGCGCAGGTCGAGATGATTTTTTTTGCCTGGAAACGAGTGGGGTGGAATTAAAATATCGTTGCAGGTGGCAGCAACCCGCAGCTCTAGCGATAGGTGTCGGTGACCCATGGTGGCTATGGGTGCCCTTGGGATGGGGTGCGCATCCTGGACCGAAAACATCACCATAATTTGGCTGTGCCGAGCTCTAGGCGGCAGGGGTACGGCTATTCTGGCAGCCCCGGGCTCACCCCACCGGGGTGGCACCAACCCCTCGCCCCGGGGCAGGCTCTGCATCATCACACAGGAATGGGCTTGTGCGCCCGCGGCCGACCCCGAGCAGATTTATTGGGTGATCCTGGGCTGCTATTAGTGGTCAAGGAACCGCAGACTCACAGACAGGGTTTGAGTCCCAGGCAAGCTCCTGTGTTTTTTTCGGAGCAGAAATCTCCGCTCCGGCTGTTTTGCCAGCGGCTCTGCCAGGGACACCTCGTTCCCGTGAGCCGCCGGCTCCGGATGAGGCACCTGGGGAGATGGAGTCCCTTGGGAGCAGCGGGCTCCCCTGGCCCCCTGCACCCACCCAGCAGGCGGGGGGTGGGCGGGGGGGGGTGTGACACAGAGAGGGGTGACGCAGGGGCTCTGAGCAAAGCGTGCCGCCTCGCTCCCTGAGCTCGGAGGAGCCGTCGCGCTCGCCGAGCGGTTCGCCCTGCTATTTATACCCGCCGCGCGCGAGAGGAGCCTTTCAGTATAAATGAAGCTATTTTAAAGGTCTTGGCCAGGTATAACTGGTTTAAACAAGGCCGGTAATGACTCAGAGGGCTATAAATGTCCATCAGAGTCCTCAGCGAAGCTGTCAGGGATTGATCTCCCGGGCAAGCAGCCTCCCGTTGAGACGCGAAAGCCCGGGCAGCCTGTGCACGCTCCCATCCCCATGGTCTCACACCGGCCCCACCAACGGCACCCCTTCAAATTCCCTTTGTTGGNGTGACACAGAGAGGGGTGACGCAGGGGCTCTGAGCAAAGCGTGCCGCCTCGCTCCCTGAGCTCGGAGGAGCCGTCGCGCTCGCCGAGCGGTTCGCCCTGCTATTTATACCCGCCGCGCGCGAGAGGAGCCTTTCAGTATAAATGAAGCTATTTTAAAGGTCTTGGCCAGGTATAACTGGTTTAAACAAGGCCGGTAATGACTCAGAGGGCTATAAATGTCCATCAGAGTCCTCAGCGAAGCTGTCAGGGATTGATCTCCCGGGCAAGCAGCTTCCCGTTGAGACGCGAAAGCCCGGACAGCCTGTGCACACTCCCATCCCCATGGTCTCACATTGGCCCCACCAGCGGCACCCCTTCAAATTCCCTTTGTCCGTGGCCTGAGGGCTCAGAGATGCAGTTCATCCACAGTTATCTTGGGCTCTGTATGAGTACGGGGCCCTGTGGTCACCATGACTGCATGCTCCAGCCGGAGGCTGCACAGCCGCATCCCTGCTGCAGGCTGAGCATCGGCATCTCCCGACAGGCTCAGGCACAGTGGGATGCCCCAGCGACCGGTTTGGCTGAGGACATCTCTTTGGGTTTATGGGATGTTCTAAGTCTTTTGTAACTGGGTCCCCATTTAAGGTGATGGGGGTGATGCGCTGGGCCACCTTGGGCTGTAGCGGGGTAGCTTTATCCCGCTTCAGTAATGAAAGCTGCTGCGTTCCTCCTCCCTCCGTCTCTATGGGGACTGAAGCACCTTCAGACTACGCCAGGCAGGAAGGTTCCCAGCAGAAAGGGGTTTTGTTAGGAAATAACAGGGAGTTTTTAAAGCAGAGGTTTTTGGGAGGAGTCTCTGTATGCAATTTTTCTGTTTGTTTTCTTATTGTAAAACCAAAGACATTTCAGTTTTCAGAAACTGATAATTAAACATAAAAAATATTTCCCCTGAATGAAACCAAAACCTGAATACTTTGGTCAGCCAGGTAAAACTTCCCCTGCCTGCCAGGGCCTTTAGGGGTGAAGCTAACAAAAATGTCCATGGCAGGACTTTCCTGGGAGGTGAGGAAGACTTTCTTCTCTTCCTTTCTTTTTTGATCTGGAAAGTCAGCATCGCCGGGCACCTCCTTCAGCACCTCCTTCTCCCTCTGCCATGTGAAAGCGGGGTAGCTGGAGTGGCCCCGCATGCCCCAAGCGCTGGGATTAATCCCTTCGCTGCAGGTTATTCACACCAAGCCTTCTCCCCTGGACATCATTCCAGATGCCTGCGCATCTTGTTTACCCAGCAAAATGTGCTTGTGGAGAAAACCAGCGCCGGGGCGTCACGTGGGCCCACGGTAAACAGCCAGCAGATGCACTCTGTTTATTTTGCTTCAGAGCCTTTCCAGAAGGCACCATTTTGCTGGTGGGCTCCTCAGAGGGACCTTTTTCCCATACCCTTATCCTACAGGGCGGCAGCTGCCCGCTGCCGACAGACCCGCTGGAGCTCCGCAGCAGCTGTGGTCCCACCAGCACCCATCACACCATCCCTGGGTGCTGTGGATCAGCGAGGTCCCTACCTTGGACTGTCATTGCACCCAGGAGCCATTAACAAATGCTCTCAGGTTCCCCACTTGCCTCTTGGAGGCTTGTTGTCCCCATCGGTACTGGTGCCGGCACTCACCGAGCATCCCACCAATGCCGGTGAGCCAAGGGGACCTCCTCCATCTCCAAGGGAGACAATAATGGGACTTTATTTCCCCCCATCACATTCTTCAGGCACTTCCAGGGTTTTATTTTACCTTGTGGTGCCAACCACTGATTCCAGCAACTCGTTACCTTCACTGGCATGTTGAATAATTACAGAGTGGGGAGGAACGTTAAAATAGCACCTGGGGGACTGAATATGCCAAAAATAGCCACGCCAGCCATGTCCCGACGGGCCGGATCCTCGGGTACACTTGCAGATGAAGTGAGTTTGTCTGCGATGAGTCCCCGAGAACCTGGGATTGGGGGATATCATTCCAGTATGAAAAAGATAGATGTCCCTGGGCTCTTGATCAGATATTAAAATTACAAAAATTTTGCATACTCCTGACTCTTCCTTTGTTAGACTTGTTAAAGCCTTGGAAAATATTTTCATGAATTAAGAAGCCCCATTAAATGTTGAATCTAATTAGGAGAGACTTGGCTGTAGAGTTCTTCAAATAGTTAAGTCAATATTATACGGTGTAATTGTGGTAATTCCCCGGCGGTGCCGCGGTTGATGACAGCCTGTTTTAGCACATAGGTAACTCCGAGGATGGGTGAAAAACTCTCCCCACCATGGAATGTCACTTATTTCAATGGTTCTCATCTGAATCCTTGAATGAGCAAGGGATATTGTTTCCTGACGTGCCCCATAGAAGTTACGGAGGCATCCTCGGGAGCAGGACCCTGCTGCACCTTACCAAACCGTTACCGAACGTGACCTTGGGATCAGGCTGTGCTGGAAAGCCGGGCTTCTTCTAGCTTTGCCACGGGACTACCCAGAGGGCATTGGTGAGGATGCTCAACCTCTCCCCAGCGTGTTTCCCCAATTCAGAAATGTGAATCATCATCATTATCTTCATCATCACCGTCATCCTCCCGTTGTCTGCTCTGCCGGTTTGAGTGGAAGCTCCTGGGGATGCTCCCAGCCCACCAGAGCCCCTTGACCTTACAGAGATCCTTCCAGGGATCCTAAAGGAACAAACTGGGATTAAAGGCAGCAAGAGGGAGAGCTGCAGGCAGCGCGTGGCCCAGGGGCCATGGCAGCTCCCCTGCCCCAGCTCCACCTTCACCCTTCCCTCTCCCCGGCTCAGACCCAACCATTCCCTCCTCTTCCTCGAGTACCTCTGTGAATTGATTCCGCCGTAATTTTCATGTCTTATCAGGGGAAGGCCCCAATAAATCCTGAGGGTAATTGCGGTGGCACTGTACAAGCCCGCCGGGCCATCTCCCTTCCTGGCAGGCCGGTTGCTTTTGTCTCTAACATGATCTGCAGCCGCCCGGACTCCTTTTGCTTCTTGTTATTGAAAAGCCTCTCGTCTTGGGGGCAACGACTGCTTCTGTCTCACAGGAGAGCCCCTTCCTCAATTAAAGAAAAAAAAAAAAGCCAACGCATTTATTTTGAAACGGCAGTGCAATTGGGAGAGTTCATTATATTGCATTAATTATGATAATTATCAGTAGAAGGGAGATAATTACCCTGTTTGTTGTCGAGAACAAGGTAAGGCGTTCATATTTTTTTTTTTTAATTATTATTTCCTTTTGCACAGGCCAGCCTGGCTCTGTGGTGTGGAGGGCACAGGGGAGGCAAATTCCAGCATGGGGGCTTCACCCTCTCCCGCCTCAGGGCGCACGCATCATCGCCGCTCGGCATCCGGCTTACGTGTTCACCTGCCTGCTTGCCACCAAAGCCTTGCCTCAGCAGCATCCTCCCCCCCACCAGCAACGCCCTGCACTGCCCTGGTCCTTACACCAAATTGCCATTGCGACCCAGGCAGCCGCACAGGGCAAGTGCCCGTCCCTGGGAGCGCCGGGGAAGAGGGAGCGGGACGCGCTCGCTGGCATCGTCATGGCTGCAAGTGACGGGGATGGCCGAAAAGCGCCCCAGCTCCGGGCAAAGCTTCACGCCAGCCATTGGCCTCCTACCCCTGGGAAGGGAGAGATGGCTCCTCGAGTCATGGCTTCTAATGCAAATAAGAACGTAATTTAAAAATTAAATTTAAAATAAATATTAGTTAAATATTAAAGAGAAGAAATCATTTTTAAATGGCCGGTGTTTCTCTGTAACCCAACCAGGGATGTTTAAATAAGACACCGCTGAAAATTTTCAATTTTTATCATCCTAGGCATTTTTAAAAATGTTTCTTATAAGGCAAACATATATATTTTTCTGGTCTCTTAAGAGATATTAATTTTAGCAGGTTTTCCTCAGGCTAGTGGCATGGACGGCTGCCCTTGTGAAAGAAGGGAGAAGGAGGTGGCGGCTGCAGAACCCGGGTTGCTTACAGGAGCGGGGATGCTGCCTGCTGGGTTGATCCCACATCCAGCCACCTTCAGACAAGCCGCCGTCTTTGCAGGGCCACGTTTCTGCATGCAAATGCTTGCGTAGCTCAGAAAGTGCGTGCCCTTGCGTTACAGAGACAAAGACTTTGCCTGAGCAGGAGGACGTGGTTGCTGTAGTTCACCCTCGGCACCGTGTCCCCGAGCTGTGCCCGCCAATGATGCTCTGGGCATGCAGACTGGGAGGGACACCACCGTTCCTTGTGATACAAGGAATGTGTTGGATGAGTAAAGCTTCTCCTCGTCCAAGACACGCTGTGTGGAAGGTCCTTCATGTCCTAGGCAGGGCGAGAGACTTGAATCATGGGACAGACAGCGAAGGGTGCAACAGCAGATCAAGAAGGCGAAACTGGATTTAAGTGTCAGGGCTGGAGCAACAAGAGTAGGAATGTTCTCTGTAGCTGAGCGGTGGCCTCAAGCGAACATTTTGGGTCAAAACCCAAGTGAGCAGGACTCTTCTGAAAGCAACTCTCCTTTGCCGCCCCACAGCTTCCAGTCCATGCACAGGGGGGTGACGGGAGGTAGAAAAACCTCATCTTTGGTAGCAACAAAATTCAAAGTCCTGCTGACCTGAGGGGGAAACGGCACTTCATAGAGAGCGGTGTGAGACTGGGACCCGCAGAGCTCTGGGGGTGTGTGAACCTCTCCAGCCACTCCTCGTGCTGAGGTGCCAGACGTGCTCGAAGCACGCTAACATCTGTGTCGCTGCAGGACAAAAGGCCTGAAGGTGGGTGAGTTTATTGCACGGGGAAATTCTCATTATGCCCTCTCTCCTCCTGTGGAGCTCGCCGGGAGCTTCTGTACCAAATCCAGCCATGCTGAAAACACACGTTCACCTCCCGCACCTCGTGTGCAGAGGGAAAAAATGATGCTAACGCTAACCACACCTTACCCTAAATGGCTGAAGTCAGCTGCGAGCGGGGAGCTGAGCGGACAGGATGTTTGCACTGATGATGTTCGTCATGTCCAGTAGCCACGTCGCTAATTTTACTGAATTCTCCCGGAATTCTCCCTTCCTGAACATTTTGATGGTTACTCCAAAGGAGCAGAAAGCCCTGTGGAGATGCATTGTGTGGGACACTTCTGTCTCGGGCTGTACTAAGTCAGACCCAGGGTATATCTAGCCCAGGAGCCCATTTTCGGGACGGGTGATTTTGGGGTGAATATAAAGCACCCCGTGCGGGCGGGGTGCCCCCCTCGGGGAAAAGCCTCTCTCCTCTCTTGCAGAGACCATCGCGCCTGAGCCATTCGCAGTGAGACCTCCGCCCCAGGGGGTGCAGCACCCGCAAGTCGGCCCCCGGGGGTCCCCCGGGGTGTCCCTCCCGGTGCCACCCCCCCGACCCTGCAGACCTACAGCAGGCGACAGGGGGCGCCCCGCCACCGCTTTTAGCCGGCGGGACGGGCCCCTCCCGGCGGGGGGGGCCACCACCGCTCCCCTCGCTTTTGGGGGGACCCCTCCATCCCGGCGGGGACAACCCCGCTCGGGTCATAGCCCAACCAACCCCTCATCCATCTAAATAGGGGCAGAAAAGGGTTGGGGTGGGAGGGAGGCGCGCTGCCACTGTCGCCGCGGCTGTCGCGATAGGAGCGTTGCCCTCCTGAAGGAGTAGGGGTTGTTGTCGTTTGGCGGTGACTCCGTAGGGCGCTGGAGCCCGGGGCAGAGTCCTGCGGGAGGCTTAGGGTTCCTCCCAGAGCGGGAGCCCCGCGGGGAGGTGAAATCCTGCTCTCTGCTGGGTTTGTGTTAATATTTAAAAACTATCGCCAGCCTTCGCCGATCGATGGGTTCCCCCCCGCTTCCCCTCGGGAGCGATAAATAAATAAGTAAANGGGGGGGGGGACACGACAGGCGGGGATGCCGCCGGGGGAGGCATGGCCCGGCGCCGGGGGGGGTGTGTGGAGGTGGAGGGAAGCCGGGAAGCCCTCCGCTCCCTCCTGCCGCGGAAGGAGCCGCGCTCCGTCCCGCTCCGCCGGCTGGACCCCGCCGGGAGCCGACGTGCCCGCAGCGCCGATGGGGCGGGCGGCGGAGCCGGGTGGGTTTTAGAGCCGGGTAATTTTTGTCGTCCGTCCGTCCGTCCTTTCTTCCTTCTTTCCCCCCCTTCCGAGGCTGCAGAGACGTTTCGGCAGCGGCGGCGCTGCCCCGACGGCGCCCACCGGGTCCCCGGCACCTCCCGGCCCGGCGCCGGGGGAGCTCCCGGGCCCCCGACGGCGCTTCTCCCGCGCCGCTCCCCGCTCCTTCCCTGCCCTCCCTGTTTGTTTTAGTTACGAATTTGTTGTAGGTACCTGAGCCGGAGCCCGGGGAAGAGCCAGAGCGGCGGCTGCCGGGCCCGCCGATGGGGCAGAGCCGAGGAACGGCCGGGCGGGCGGCGGCCTGAGCCCCGGGGCCGGGGGCTCCGCCGAGCAGCCGCGGGGAGAAAAGGTGCGTGGGGCTGGGCTGGGAGCTGCCTCCCGTCGGGGCTGCGGGGAGTGGGGAGCAGCTCCCGTCGGGGGTGCGCGGGAGCTGTCAGGCAGCTCCCGTCGGGGGTGCTGGGGAAGGGGGGAGTCGGCTCC
>VUYV01000016.1:128662-231104 GCA_008711295.1 Anarhynchus alexandrinus | reverse complement strand
TTTTTTTTTTTTAGTTTCTTCCCCTTTTCCCCCTTTCATTACCTTTTTTCTCTTTCTTTCCTTTTTCCCCTTTCCCCTCACCGATGCTAACAGCTCACCTCTCCTCACAGCCCACCTCACTCCCACTCCACCCTCTCCAGTTCTCCCTGGCCACAGAGCCCCTTTCCAGGGGAGAGGGACTATTCCACCAGGCAGGGCAGGGGAAAGGCACAGAGCAGCCGGGTGAGGCTGTGGGCAGCCCCACTGCCACAGGGATGGGCACGGGGCAAGGATCCCCATGGCAGGTCCTTCCTGCTGCCCTCCACCTGCCAGGGGTCGGGGGTTTTTTTTTATAAACCACGGGGACAGGAAAGCCCTCGACATACCACTTGCTGCGGGCAGCACGGATTTCCTCAGCTGAATCCTTGCTTTTGGGAGATCTCTACCTGCCCAAATCGCCTGTCACTGCCAGCACCATCCACGTAAGGCCAGAGCAAAGTGCTCACCCCTGGCTGGGGAAGGAGTGGCTTTCTACAGGTTTTTGACTCACACGAGCAGTAAAAAGAATGAGCCTCATCCTTCCACAGCTGGAAAACAGCTACCAAGTGCCAACAACACGGAAGAGTGTAAATATGCTGATTTTACTTTCCACCTGGGTACCGGAGGCATGGATACTGAAGGATTTTGGAGACCTTGAAATGCTTTGCTTGTCACCGACAGCCTTCTGCATGCGGCAAAGTGGCGGCGCAGTGCTTCGCTGGCTGCCTGCACTTACACTCTCCTTCGCTCTCCTTTATTTATTTCAGTAATGGCACAAGGAATCAGTGTCAGGGGTAGCTGGGGCAAACTTCTGGGCTTCACTGAGTGTGCTGCTGCCGTGTATGCATCTCCTATTAAAGCCACAGATTCCCATCTCCAATTGCCTCTTTGTGTCTGTACTTGTGCGTGATACCTGTAGTCACGCTCCAGTAATTCCTGACGGGAATGGGGAGAAACGTTATCCTGGCCTGGAGGAAGCTTAAGAAGGTGCTTTGCCAGGATGGATCCTTCTAGGCTTCAAGGAAGTAAAGACAAAATTGTAACAGCACCTTGAGAAAGTTGAGGTGCGAATTAATTTGTGGAGCTTTTTGAGGGATGCATGTTGGTACTGTGCTAAAAGCAAGCTCAGGAAGGCCTTTGGAGAGGAGAATAAGCTCCGACAGCCAAAAATACCCCCAAAGTGATGATTAAACTCCTTCCTATGCCAAAGCTCTTCTACCATGCCCCACCTCGGAGCTCCCCCCGCTTCCTCCACACCAAATAACTCATTGTACATGGTGTGAATATTTCTATCCCTAGTGTCCCACGGGAAGGGGTGGGTGTGTGGATGCAGGAACCCATTTTCTTCACCAGAGGTTTGCAGCGGCATAGCTGCCTTACTGCCCTGCACCGGGCTGTGCATCGCTCCTGAGCTGATGGCGTGGGAGGTGCAGGGGAGAAACCCAATGGCTCTGGGTGTGTGTGTGGGGGTAGGGGGCAGCAGAGCAGGGGACGGGGGCAGAAGGTGAGGCTCATTTCAAAAGAGGTTGCCAGGACTTTCTGTCACCCCTGGGTCCAATCTGAGACATCATTAGCAAACTAATAAAATAGCTGCAGATGTTGAGCCAACGGCAGAGCGTGTTTCTCAGGAGCATCCTGACAAATTCCTTGGTTTGGAAAGTCACCAGCTCACCCCTGCTTTTCTCTTTGTTTTATCTCCTTTCCCACCTTCCCCCCACATCTCTTCCCTCCTGTCTGGATTTTTAGGGGGAGAAGAAGCAAAAAGACTGGGAAGGGCCTTTTGCATAAGGAAAGGCAAAAATCCAATGCCTGACCTGGAGAAATGCCCATGTCCAACCCCACAGCATGGCTGCCAGAGCCAGGAGACACATAGAGACCCTGAAAGAAATAAAATCAGTGGGAGGCAGGTGCTTCCCTGCCTGTGGGCTGGAGCGGGGCTGTGTAGTGCTTTCCCCTGGCACGAGGATGCGAGGAGGAGGAATACATCAACGAGGGTGACAGGCTCTGCCGCTGCAGAAACGGGGCCGGGGTTTCCGCAGAAATAAGAACCCCCTGTGCCCAGGAGGGGGTTGTATCTGTTGAAGTGCCTCTTAACCTTTTCTATATCCTGTTACTAAAGGGAAAAAAAAAACCAACCACATGAGGAGTTCCTGCCTCTTCACCTGACCATAAAGAAAAAAAATAAAAAGAGAGGATGCTATTACCGAGCTCTCCAAGACATTGGGATCCATGAAACCAGACAAGATTTGTTATAGCAAAAAGCCAAGCATCAGCCAGGTCCTGGGAGAGAGAGAGGGGAGGAGAAGGGGTGAGTGGAAGGAGAAGTCGCACAGACTGCGGCAACAGGACAGGGCACTTGCTCCGGGCTCTTGAGGACCTGGGTTACAATATTGCAGGGACAAGTATTTTAGCTGCTGTTGACGCACCAACTGCTGGTTTCACTGGGGATGCTGAGGCTGCTTGAGCAAAATCTGTACTCATTGATGCATTTTTTTTAAAATTGGGAGCATCTTCTTTGTGCTGCACTGTGTCCTCTGCTCCCACGCCCCAGAAACATTACGCCGCTTTGCACATTTAGCCCAATTCAGTAGAGCTGATCCCCCACCCAACAGCAATACTCTTCCCCCAGAGGAAACTGGGGATATTTTGGGTCAGGAATGGCTCCTGCTGGGGCAAGGCAAGGGCAAGCCATCTCAGTGTGCAAGTGGCCAAAGGGATGGGATGCTATCTCTGTTTGCAGGCAAGGACACGGGCAATGAAAAAGGGGGCTGGGACGTGCCAGGATTTGGGGTGCAGCAGGGTTAGGGATGTGGCAGCTTTTGGGATGCAGCAGGGTTTGGGATGTGTAAGGTCTTGAGATGCTGAAATACTCTGGGGTTTCAGGGCTTCCTGCGGGATGCAGGGGTCCGTCCCCACTCTGCCACCTCTGTCGCCTTCCTTTTAATCCACTCCACCCTGCGAAGGGCCCCGCGAGCACGTCCGGGCTCTGCCCAGATGTCCAGCCTGCAGCGAGGACACTCCGGGGCTCTGCTGCCCGGGAGCTGGAGAGGGACGAGAGATGGGTCCGTGCTACAGCAGGGAGCAAAGAGAGAGCCGGCATATTTTCCCCAAGTTACTTATTAACCACTGTTCATTTGACAGGATCAATATTTCAAGCGAGGGAGTAAACACTTAAGAAGCAGCACTCTGCTTTGCTCTCTTTTCCTTTGCAAAATGATTTATTTTCTAAAATGCATCTGCCTGGAAAGGAGGCAGCGCCTGGAGCCCGGTGGCTTTTATCTGCGGGATATGCAAAGCACATTTATTTCGTCTTTTATCTCTCATATTGCATGTTGATCCCATACATATAGATTGATTTTGTTCAGGTAGATAATGAAAAGTCAAGTGGAAAATTTACACAAAGGCACTCAGGATCTCGACTTTCTATTGGTATATAAATTGGTTTATTACTTCATTCCCTTAAACAGGGACTTTCACACTGGGGAACACTTTAAAATATATCATGTTTAAACACAAAACCATTTACCTTTCATGTGTTTTTTTTCCATCAGTAATTTCCTTGCCACTTTTGTTAATTACCAAAGATATTTGTGTTTAAACAAGGGCTTGCTCCTTCTCGATCCCTCCAGCAATTCATCTTCCTTCTCTCGTTCCCGTCGCCCGAAAAGTCCTAACGGGAGATTTCCGAGCCGCCGGCCGTGCCCGCCACGCCGACATGTTGAGCGCCGGGGCTGACAATACCTCAGGAGCTTTTATTAATTCCCTATAAGCGGCTTTCATTTCGCCACCCTCGCCCGGCATCAGGCGCGCCGCCTCGGCGGTGAATAGAGGGCACTGTATGTGAGAGCACAGCTTGGAACAAAAAAGAAAAAAAAAACACCAAAAAACCTAGAGGAAACATTATTAATAAACATCTTCTGGACATTTGGTGGCTGGTATAGGCTGCTCCAGCTTAAAGCAATTAATTCAGGATACTGACATAAACTCTCCAGCTCTTTGACAGCTTGGAGCTGAAATAAAAATGCTAGTTCTCCAGGGAAAAGGAGAGGATAGTTGGCTCTTTTCTGGACTGTTTGCTTATAGGCCCAGAGAGCAATCTTCCTCGCAGAATGAAATGCAAGGACACAAACAATGTACCAGGGAGAGAATAGGAGATGGGAATGAACAGTTTGAACTATTTGCTCAGCAGAAGGGCAGCCACAATGCTCGGCCAATGGCTTTCCCATGCATCAACCCGGCTTCTTAGCCCCTTTTGTTGTTCAGCCTCTTCCTCCGGCCAGATAAGAGCACAGCTGCGGCGTCGCGGCTAAGTCAGGCCTTCTACTTATCCACCCAAATCTCGGGTTGCCTTTACTGTATTTCCCCCCTGCAAAAAGCCCTCCCTGGTGTATCGGATGCTGTATTCGCCCCCAGGGCCGCTCGCCAACGCTTGGGGCAATTCATCCCTTGCAGCTTGCTTTTGCTTCTTCGGGGATGGCTAGGAAAGCCTTTTTGGGCACCCACCGTTGTCACTGCCTTCCCTTGTCCCCTGCTCGGGTCTCCCTTTTCCCACCGAGCCGCACCGGGTTGCCTGACTGGGAAAGAAACCAAGGAAACGGCAATGCCCCCAGCACGCGTGTGCCCCTCGCCGTCCTGACGCACAGGCGTGCAATCACGCCCTCGTTCAGAGCAAGCAGTCCCAGCTCCACACGCGCCACGCTCCAGGAGATAAAGGACGTCGCCATCGCGGGCTGGAGATGCAGAGCTGCCAAACGCGACATTTCGTAGCTCCGTGAAGGCACAACCAGCCTCGAGTGTTTTCCTAGCACAAGCACGCATCGTCCACGCATCTATCTCTTGCTACCTGGGTGTAAGCGATGGCAAGTCTTGATGGCAATATCCTTATGGGGTCAGGTCCTGCCGCCTTCAGGCAGTGCCTCCATTCCCCTTCCCTCCCTGCGCCCAGTGTCCCTGAAGATCACCCTCCCTCCTCTAATCCGCCCAGGCCACCACTTGCTTTGCTTTAACGATGTCATTGCTGATCGGGCAGGCAAATGCTGTAATTAAAAATAAATACGTAGCAAGGTCGGACGGTACGGCACAGGCTGGTCTCACCGTCTGAGCTCAGCGCTGATGCCGATGGGGACGCTTTGCTATTTTTACTCTTTGTCCTACCCCAGGCTGTTGGTTTTGGGAGCCGGGCTGCACCGCACGGTTCTGTTGTAATAAGGTTTATTTAGCTTGAAAGGGTTTTACGAGGTGAAAAGGCAAAACGCTGAGGACTAAAGAAAATGCCTGCCTGGCTGAGCTCACATTCAGCGGTTGTAGTCACAGAGCACACCTGCAGGAAACACCGAGTTTAAACACTGCTTCTGTTACAAAAATCTGAGAAACCGACGGGGCTTTTTTTTTTTTGTTGGTTGGTTGTTGTTTTTTTTCCCCCTTTTCCTTCTTCTTCCCTGGTGGGTGGTCAGGAGGACAGGCTGAAAAGCAGGAGGGCTCCCATTGTCTCTGCACTGCCTTAAGAGCTGACCCCACGTGTCCCTGAAGTCTGGGAGCACCTGGCTGTGCCCTGCTGCCGGGGATGCTGCAGCGCCCCGATGGGCCCCGGCACCGATGGGACGAATCCATCGCAAGCAAATAATAGCGGTCAGAGGTGTCTGGCCATGCAATCCCGCAAGAAAAGAGTTTTTATGACTTCACAGCGGCAGTATTTTAATGCCCAAGAGGTATCATATCACCCCTCATGGTTGGGGTATTCTATTTTATTTAGTTGTATTTGTATTTCATGGAATATCTCAAGCTGGAAGAGACCCGTAAGGATCATCGAGTCCAATTTGATTTCCATTTTGAAGGCACGGCGCTAAAGAAAAACTGACCCTACTGTTCATTTTAGGGTGCTCAGGCTCTGCCATTTCACCAACAGCTTGAGCCTCATACGTGACAGCTAGGGACCGGCCCCCTAAAATGGGACAAACCTGCCCGAACCAAGCCTGACCCACCACCCAAAAGGGTGAGGATTAAGCCTGGAGGATGAGTTGGAGCCGCTCTAGAAGCATCCGAAGCCGAGTAATCCCAGCGGCTCGCAGCCAGGCAGCGCCTCTGCCCCTGCCAGAGCGGCATCTCGCCCACCTCGGGGCATCGATCTGCTCCCGGCCCAGATGGGTTAATTAATGAGACATTAAAGAGGCGGAATGACACTTCCCACCACTCACTCACGGTGCTAATTTCCAAACCACTCCGCCATAGACAAAGAGAAAGTGCAGTTAGTGCAGAGTAATTTGCGCTGTGTTCCCGGCGAATGAATTTAGGGGAGCAAATATAGTTATGCAGAATTTAAATTAAAGTTGACACTAATGTAAATACAGCAATGCAACTGCATGTTTAAGAAATATGATGAGGCTACGGTTTTAATCAGGTCCTTTTAACTCAGGTGGCATTTTAAATCCTTGCCATTTAAATTGGATAAAATCCATAAGCTGGGAGAAGGAGCATCAGAGAGAAAGTCCGCTGGCTCGGCCGTGGAGCATGGACCAGGTCTGCCCCAGCTCCTTCCCGAGGGATGCCCTGGGTGCAGGAGGGGTACGTGGGCTCAAGGGACAGTCGTGCAACTGCTTGGAGGGGACATCCACCACAGGGTAGTGACTAGAAACCCTGTGCCTGGCTCAGAAGACCTCCTCACCTGGAGAAGGGTGGGGAGAGCATCCCCATGGCCCCGCTGGACACTGCCCGTCCTGGCTACACCCCAGCTCTGAAACTTGACAGCTCTCTGAGCCTCCTACATCCATTGCATTGACATCTCATGGCAGCACAGGCACCTGTGTCCAGGTCATCCAAAATATGACGTAAACCCAACAACCAAACCCCAGAGCATCCCAAACCAGAGCCGACACTACTTGTCTCCCCCTTGTGCCTGTGCAGCATGAATTTTAGGGGGTGTGCGTATGTCTGTCAACACCTGCCAAATTTACCCCACTGCTTTGAAGGCTCTGCTTCCAGCCTAAATCATAGACATGGGGCTTTGGGGCGAAAAAAATAAATTAAAAAAAAAAAAAAAAGGAAGAAAGAAAAAAAGCAAAGAGGAAAGAGCGGAGCCCGCCTCACCTACTTCAAAGCGGGGTGATCCTGAACGGGAGCACGGGTGCTCCGCAATAACAATAGGCATTAACTGACACACGGCGGGAGCTACTTAACAGGAGCTTTGTAACCTGGCAAGACCCAGAGTCATTTCTGTTACAGTTACCGGAACAATATATTTGGCAATTGAATTCTCCTGTCTTTTTTTTTTTTTTTTTTTTAAAAGGGAATATAATTCCTTTTGCTGGAATATTCTGCCGGCATGGCTCTGCTGCCTGTTTCTCTGCCATGAGATAAGGTGCCTTGGCGTAAGCCACCACCTCCGCCACCGCCCAAGTGGTGCCAGGGCTCGCTCCCTTGCCAAACCGGGCCGGCCGCATCCCGGCTGGCTGCTGGGCCCTGGCCCTGTCCCCCGTGGACCCCTCGCCTGGGGCTGGGGACAGGCTTCGCCGAGCCGGGGCAGAGCTGCGCTGGGGCACGCTGCTTCTTTCCTTGGGTCATCTTGCTCCTGGAGGCTCGTCCCCGGGGCTCAGGCAGGTCCTGCAAACGCGATAGCAGGAACTGGTGGGAGAAGCAAGCTGTGGTGAAGAGGACGTGCTGAAATAGCATCAACTGTTCTTCACATCAAGCCATCCCATGCATCCATTTTGCAGGTGGTGCTGGGACAGGGCTAGAGCAAACATGTATTGCTTCGCCTCCACCTGTTTTCCCCGAGAAGCATGGCTGGGATGAATGGTAGAGAAGACAGGGGAGAAAACACCCTTGTCAGGTATCATGGAATCATGGAATCATGGAATTTTCAGAGTTGGAAAGGACCTCTAGAGATCATCTAGTCCAACTCCCCTGCCAAAGCAGGATTGCCTAGAGCACATTACTCAGGACTGCATCCAGGCGGGTCTTGAAAATCTCCAGAGAAGGGGACTCCACAACCTCCCTGGGCAGCCTGTTCCAGTGCTCTGTCACCCTAACCGTAAAGAAGTTTTTCCTTGTATTTGAATGGAACTTCCTATGTTCCAACTTGTGCCCATTGCCCCTTGTCCTGTCACTGGGAACCACCGAAAAGAGTCTGGCTCCATCCTCCTTCACCCCACCCTCTTTTTTTTTCAGATGTGTTGGTGTTAACCAAACCACATATGCTTCATGCAGCAATGACAGCCCAGAACAGTGACCTGTGATCTGCATCCATACATGTGCACATAGTTCGGTTAAGCTTCATCCTCTTCTTCCCTACTATAAATTAAAGCCTACAGCTGAGAAGGGGAAGCAGCCTGTGCCATGGCTGAGCTGGGTCACTGCTCAAACAAACCTCCCTGACAAAGTGCAAAAGAATTCAAGTTTATGTCCATATTGAGGGGGTTCTGCTGAAGAACAATAATAATAATACTTATAATAAAAAAATAATAATATCAACTAACCTTTAGGGAAAAAGAAATCTTTTTCTTGGGATTTTTGGACAGCCTACATTCAATTACTGGTTGCCTCCAGGCAGTTAGGGTGCTTGAGCCAAAGGCACCGCTAGGTTTGTGTGAAGTTTAGGCACCCTGGATGTGGCCTGAGGTGTAGGGGGGTGCAGAGGAAATACTCGGGGAAGTCAGGATGGGTCACCCGTCTCCTCCGTGCGTTACTGTGCAATGCAGGAAATATCCAGTACTGCGCGTGATTGGACTCGTGTTACCCCAGGTAGGTCCCGCCTGGCAGGGATGCCTCCCACAAGACACCTCCGGCTCCTGGCTCCGTCCCAGCCTCCAGGAATCTGCCTGCCTGCTGCCTCTGGCAGAACCTGCTGGCCTGGCCCTCCAAAGGATTTCATATTCCTGTAGCTGTCCTAATCCCCCAGTGTGACTCAGCATTGTTAAGATGCCTAAGAGAGTAATAAAAAGTGTTATAATACCATTAATTATCCCCCCCTAGATAGCCCAGCTGCCCTGCTACAGGAAAAAAAGGGTTATTGCAAGTGTCCGATTAGGGGAAAAACGGCTAGAAGGATTCGAAGGAGAGGGAAAACTCCCCCCAAAAGTGAGGGGGAAAACTGGGGGAGCGTCTCAGGTGATGGGGTGATGTGCTCCTGCTCTCCTGGGATGGAAGAGGAGTCCCAGGTGGGGGGATTTTACCCCGCGGCCATCCCCCAGCCTCTTGCCTGTGCACAGTTGCCTGTGTCCACAAACCCCCCTAAGGACTTAATGAGCTTCCAGACAGCTATTGTCTTGACAAATCTGATTGAAACCAGCCAAGGAGTTCAAGGGTTAGGAGGGGAGGGACACACAGACAGGGCGACACCAGAAATCCCGTCTGGATGGAAATCAAAATAGATGGGGCTCTTACATAGGTGCGAGCTGCAGAGACCTTTGGAGTGATGATAATTGATACTGAAGAGCACCCAAGTGGCCCTGACACGCCATTCTTTAGTGTTTTAATTTCTGGTGGGCAACATGGGGAAGGAAGATGCAGAGAAGTTGAGGAAGAAGCAGAGAAGTTGATGCAGCCTGCGCTGATTTTGCTGTCTAAGCCTCCCCGGGTAGAGCCAGTGAGCACTTTTGCTTGCAGAATTGCTGGGGAAATAAGAAAGAGGTTGCACGGTGATTTTGTTTGCAAAACCAACTTTGGTCCCATGTTTTTTTTTCCAGCTTTTAGGGAGAATTGATTCCATGGGATGGGCCCCCGGGTAAAAGGTGCAGCAGCTACCTGGGGAGGACGAACAGCTCTTATCGAGAGGCTGGGGCAAGGTCCAAATTGCTCAACACATTTTGGGCACACCTTGGACCTTGTCTAATGCGTTTGGAAGGGGGGAAGGCGAAGCGGAGGGCAGCACCACTGCCCCCAAATTGCTTCTGCTGCGAAAGCTTGTGCTGCCACTCTGGGTGGGTTTTTTTTTTAACATCTTGAGACCGACAGGAATGTTTTCCATGTGTGAGTGTAGTGCATTCAAAATCCCGAAACCACCTTCACCTCAGCAAGACCAACAAAGATAAGAAATAGCGTTTAAGTTGGCTGAAATTAGCAACTGCATCTGCCACACAATGGCCCGGCTGCCATTAGCTGTGACCGGGGAATGGCACTAGCAAAGTATGCTGGCAATGTTTAACAAACCATCCGTCTTTTACCTGGTCCTACTCAACAGAAACCTTTGTTTGAACCACGGGTCTATTCAGTCATGCTGCTGTCTGCTTATCGGAAAGATTAATCTCCCAGGTATCACTATATTAATTTTAAAACCGGCCTTTATTATTCCGAGTCCTCCAGTGGGGTGGCGGGAGGGTGAGGAGGCATTTCTGCCACTGACAGGGAAGCCGGGCTCCATGTTTGCCCGCTGCCATCCCCGTTGCCTGCACCCATGCTAACAACCAAATGCGACGTGGCGAATCTCGACTCCCTACCGCTCCGTGGATGCTGGTGTTCTCATTTTTTGGGGGAGGCTGCATGTCCCATGTGGGCTCCCGCGTCATTCCAGCACCGTGGCAGGTGGCGGGGATGCTGTGGTGGGAGCATCTCTGTGCATCCACACTGGGTACCCAAAGGAGCGAGGGGGCACGAGGGCAGCCCTGCTGCACGGAGGGGTGTGGGCAGCGAGCCGGGCGAAGGTGGCCGGTGGGAAGGCGGTCGCAGCGGGGGCTGGGCCCCGAATTCCTGGCGGAGTGCTGTGCACACACGCCTTATCTCGCCCGGCCATGTTTGCGCAGCAGGGAGCCAGACGCCCCGGCGGGGAGGGAGGACGGCCAGCACCCGCAGGAGTCCCCCAACTCCAGTCCCTTTCATCCCTGCCTGCCAAGGGGGTGTCTCTAAGCTATTTTGTGTGCTGCTGTAGGCGTTCTAACAAGATGTTGGTGTCTCCTGGTGCTAAACCACCCTTGATGGACCTTCTCTTCGTGACTCGTCTCATTGCAAGTGTTACAGAAGGTCATTCATACCTCTGGTCACAGCCGTATCTCATGGCACTGAGATCCACCCAAGCACCAAGCACTGTGTTATTTCAAAACCAGTACCCGACTCTTTTATTTGCGCTGCCCAGTTCTCATGACAGAGGGGGGCAGGTCACAAGCCTCACCTAGAGATGCATCACCCCAGCATTCACACACCAGCTCCACAGCCTCCTGAGCCTGTGAAACATCCCCTCTGAAAGGGGTCTGCCATGAAAACGTTGGTGCTACATGTAAAGGTGACCGATGCCTGTCTGGGTTTCCTGAAAATGAGCCAAGCCCTTTCTTCCCAGACCCAGCAGGGTGAAGGTGAGGGGACACATGGGATCTGGAGGCCCCAGGAGGTGGGTGGGAATCAGCTCAGGGTGCTGTGGGATGGAGGAGGCAGCTGCGACTACGTGACTCCCCCCGTTACTGAAGCCCCCTGATCTCAGCGACATCAGGTACATCCCCTCCCAATGCAGAAAGGAGCTTAAAACATTTATTTGACCAAAACCAGGGCATTCCTGCAGCACGTCTATGCCATGCGCCCTCCCCTCTCTCTTGGCTGTAATGAGCGCCGTGGGAAATGTCCAGCTCCTTATTAATAATACAAGATAGCAAAGCAAACATGCCTGGCCCTCTGACCCACTCAGATGTACCTGCTGGCCACCGATCTGAGCGCGTGGCTCCTTCTGGCCTGCCTCGCCGTGGGGGCAAAGATGCTTTTCTTCCCCATTAATTGAGCTGGAGGGTGCCCGGGACTACCTGCACGCGTGACGGGCTGCAGCAGCGGCTGCCCAGCCACCCCTGCCCTCTTGAAGCAGCCCCTGTAATTGCATATTTACCCATCGGAGGCTCTCATTATCTCATTATCACGAGAGGTTAACCGAGTGGCTTTGGGTCACCGAGAAGGTCACTAACAATGCTAGGAAAGGTTCAGATTCATTTGTTGGCTCGGCATGATTTTGGCAACGAGGGACTGATCCTGGGGACGCTGTGGACGTGTCTCTTCCCAAGCTGGGCAGGACATCCCCTCTCCCTTGCGTGCCCCTGGCTTGCTCTGGCAGGCTGCGTACCATGCAGCGGGCGATGAGGGGGGCAAGATGAACATCCTCACATCCCTCCTCTTTGCACCCCAAACTCGCATAAAGTTACCGTGCATTCACTGCAAACAGCCAGACAATTGCAATTGAGCCCCCAGCTTCAGGATCCAGACTTTTCATTCCTCCAGTTGAAATGAAGTAGGTATTAGGGGTGACACGGCTTTTCCATGCAACACACCACCGCCAGGCAGCGGCTGCCCGTCCCGCCTGCAGCCCACTCCTCGGGTGTTTGCATTGCCTTCTGCTGTTATCCGCCCTCGTGAGGAAATGCAGGGACTAATAAATAGCCCGTCAGCACCGAGCGCGAGACTTGAGCTTGGAAGGAGCACCTAGAGAGACAAGGATTTCCACCCTGCAGCAGGAGAAGCGGCCCCTTCCCCTTCCCCTGCCTAAGCTAACTCTTCTGCTATGTCAAATAACAGGCAGGCGGAAACCCTGCCTACGCTGGCAAGGGACAGAGGCTTCCCTGTTTGGATTCGAGATGGGGATTTCTGTGGCTGAAAGTACCTTTGTTATTTTTCCAGGAAAGCTTCCTTTTTGGCTGGCTTCGCCTCTGCATAGGATGCACACGGCAAATTGACTGCAGCGATGAAGAAGGAAAAATATTTAAACAAGCAATTATGAATGAGCTTTGGTTGCTAACTCGGAGGGCAGTTTCCTACGTCTGTGTTAAAATGTAAGTGATTTACCCTAGAAGTCCAATCGCAGCCTCAGGAGTTCATTAAGAACGCCTCTTAGATTAGAGCTTTGTGGCCGGAGAGGACCATAATTAGTCTGCTGTGCTCATTAATCACTTGTGCTACTAGAAAGCTGTGCTCCACTTCTAGTGTGGGTATGCCTAGGAGCAGGTTCTGCCAACTGGTTCTCATTTATCTTCTCCCCACCAGATTAAAGAACCTTTTAGCACCCTGGATTTTCTCCTCGGGGGGCTGATCCTACACCACAGTCAACTCATTTCTCAGTGTTTCTGAGCAGCTTAACGGTGAGCCCCGATCCCTGCCTGCAATGCTCATCGGCTCCTTGTTCCAGCCTTGCTTTAACCTCATGGGTCTCCCCTGCAGCAGAGCCCAACATCCTCAGGTGGAAGACACAGCCAGCTCCAAGCTAAAGCCTGCAGAAGGCAATGAAAATCTTTCCTCTAGCTCTCCGAGAGCTTTAATTCAGAGCAGAGCAAGTTGTAGCACCTCAGTAACTGAGCAAAGCAAGAGCTTCACATCAAACACCACGGCCAGCTTCAGGCAGGAGGATGTGGGGAGCTATGGGCTGGCCAGACAGAGGTCCAGAGGCCCCTTCCCCCATCCACAGTGCTGGGATTTTGCAGAAGGGAGTGTAAACACTGGTGCAGCCCTTCCCACTCTCCTCTTGGCCAACCCTGGAGAGCCCCACCCTACAAAGAGGGCCCAGGCATCATCACCAACCTGGGATGCAGAAGCTGGTACATGTGTGGTGGCTCCAAGGTGGGGAGATGTGACTGTGAGTAGCAGCAAATGCTGGCTTCTAGTTTCTATCCTATCCTGTGTTGGTGTAGTGTCTGGGGGCTTCCCACAACCTGACTTTAAAATCCTCAAGTTTACTTGGCTGTTTTTAAAAAGTTAAAAGTAAAGGTGTAAATAAGCGCAAGTGACTAAAGGGAGTAATCCTGGCCTAACTCTGCGCATGAGCTGAGGGTGCAAGAACTGTGGCTTTGAGTGTGCCAAACTTCACTGTTGTTGCCAGCGAGCCCTTGGCTGTGATGTGAGTGTGCAGGCGCTTCTCAAGGACAGAAGAGCCCTTTAACATCTGCCCTCACGGGTGGTTTTGTTGCCTCTGAGGGATGCAAGCTGGCTCTTAGCTATGCACGAGTATTTTAAGTTGCATTCTTTGTTATAGCTGTTCTGCTAGACTCTTGTTGCATAATAGCTGTACCTACCTGGACATTTCAAAAGGCAGAGATCAAAGCTGTCAGTGGCCTTGGGGCTGCAATGTTTATCTGGTTTTCAGGAGATCTGGCTCCAGACTCTGGTGCTGTCCTAGCCTTGCTCTGAATTCAGGACCTGTTCCCATGTGTTTGACACAAACCATGGCATATGGTCTCTTACACCAGGGATACTTCAATTTGAAGTGCGTGTGCAGGACACTATAGGTACATGTGTTTAGAAAGGGATTTGTTATATTTACAGGTGCTATTGCATACAAAATCTCTCCCCTCCCTCAGCTATTGGGCTCTCTAGGTGTGAGGATGAGCACTCAGCAAAAATATGTGTACGCTGTCCTTCTAATCTTCTCTGGATATCTATTATTTGCTACTGAAAGGCTACGTATGGGCTATTTGTTCCTCTGGTCTGGCCAGACTGGATGATGCTTATGTTCTTATGTGTGTTCTTCCCTCACTTAAGCCTACAAGTCCCCCTCTGAGCCCAGTGGTACATCCAACACCTACATCACCTGCAGAATGAATGGTGCAGGTGCCTCATCACATGAGGGGTTTCATCCCACGAGGCACTAGAGACATAAGCTGGTGATGGGGTGCTCTCTGAATATTGGTGACTTTGGCAACTTCTCCAGGCACTGTTCAGTCCCATAAGAAGCCCATGGTACCAAGACTTTCAGGGCCCTTCAATTTCCTTGAGAACTTTATCTCTGTGAGTCACCATTAGCTGGCCTTTACAAATCTATGACATTTAAGGGAGTTTCCTCTTTGATTTGAAAAAAAACCAAAAACAACCTGGCAGAAGGAGCTGGTGGCCCAGCCCCACATTCCTCGGATGGCTTTGGGTGTGCCAAGTTCATGAGGAACATGGTGGCAGAGCTCCCTGGGCCAAGAACTGCTTGAGAAGAAACTTCTTGGCCACCTTGCGTCTCCTGAGTGCAACTCCTGCCAGGAGGATGATCTGGAGAGAAGTGCTCTCCTTAGCTTGTTATTGAGCAAGGAGATCCTCCTGTCCTGCTAAATGAGCGCAAGCTCTGGGTGATGGAGAGCAGACAGGGTGTTCAGGCCATGTCTGACCCCAAGCAGCCCCAGAGCCCTTATGATTTCCCTTGTGGGGTGCTGGGGTGAGAAGTTGGCTGTAGAGACCTCCTCAGGGAGGCTCCAGTGTTAGGTAGAACAAGTGGTGTCAGGGCAGGGATGATCTGTGAGCCCTGGTTGCCTTTTCAACAGTTCAGCCACAGACATCCCAGGGTGAGCGGCATGTAAATCCATGGGGCAAATGGAGGAACCCACTGTATTTTCCCAAGGTACTCCATCCAGCCTCCATAGATGGCCTTCTGAGACCCAGAGGGATGCAGGTAGCACATCTCAGCAACAGGGGACCAAAAAGCTAAGGAATCATTTAATTGCTTGTTAGATTTGGCATTTCATACGCTTTCCATCTGCAGGGGTGCTAGAGGAAAACCTCAGTTGCATGAAGTTCTTAAGGGTACTTGAGTGTCTGAACCTGGAAATGACTGCAGAGGGAAAAAGGGGCACTCATCTGCGCTGTGGCTGAGCACGGGCTTTTCCTCCCTGCCTGTGTTTAAATGCAGTATCAAGGCTCCCTTGCACACAGCTGCAGTTAATAAGAAGCATTTATTCCTTTAAGGTTGGTATGGCCGTTGCATCAGTGGCTGTCAGCTGCAGAATCAGTAAGGCATTGGGGGTAAAAGCTTTCCAGCTGGGAGCATGGCAGGGGTTTCAGTTGGATTTCCATATCTGGGTAGTATAAATGGAGGGACAAAGCACTGAGAAGACCCTCGGCGCAGTTCTCCCTCCATCACCGTGTGGTTTTGGCAGGCTCTGCTTTTGGGGCGGATGAGCAAAGCATGCTGTCAGGGTTTGATGGAGTCAAGGGAAAAGTTCAAGCACCTTGAAGTTTGACTGTGATTCTCGTTTAAGCGGGCACAAATCACCTCCACCCAGCAGCTTTATGGAGGCCTGGGGACCTACCTGTCCTTTACGCTGTGGAATGGGGGTTTCTGTTCAAAACTGGCACAAACAAACACATTTTATTTGCTAAGTCAGAGAAAGCAGAACTGGCCACTGGTGCCTTTGTCAGTGTGCTCGGGAAGGGAGACCATTCACTCCCTTCTTAAACCATGTCCTCAAGAGGTGAGGTCCTAAACCCCATGCCCTCCTTCCCCCAACACCTGGAAGAATCAGGCCCTGGGGGAAACAATTTTGAAAAAGAAACGCAATGCAGGAAATATCCAGAAGCCCCTCGGTGACACCGGGGGGAGGAGAGGAGCGGAGCGAGGCAGTCTGCATTCCTCCCCATCCATCCATACATTATTCGCGAGGGATTATTTGCTCAACCCCAAAGAGTGCGCGCGCGCACGCAAATTGACAGCTGCGAAGAAATACAAAGCGCTGTATTCAGATGACCAATATGGAGCGTATGAGCTGCCCGCTCGGGGCTGGCTGGTGTCTCAAGCGTATATCCCGAAGGAAGGATGGGAGAGTCTGAGGTTGGAGCAGAGGAAGCTGCTGGTGTAAAATCACGGGAACTCTCCTGCACGGGCTCGGACCTGCTGGGAGCCCGACCCAGCTGGAAAAGAGGTTATATATACGTGCCCGGGTGTACGCGCACACAGAGGCGTATGCAGAGGGAGTTGAGGGCAGGTGAAAGGAAAGCTGCAGCCGGCAGGCGGGCAATGAAACGGGGAGGCATGAGCCAGGCTGTTCATTAGTACCTGGGTATGGCTGCCACTGACCTGATGGCAAATATGAAATATCAAAGCGCTTGTCAGCACTCCTGAATGGGACAAAGAAAAGGCGCATTAATGATTAACTCCGCTAAAAGCTCAGGCTTTTTTATTCCCATGGCGCTTGGACTATCTCGCTGCCATGTGACATGCTTGGGCCATTTTCTAGCAGATTGGGGAAAGCTAGTGAGCAAACACAGGTGCTTTCGAGTCAGCAGCGCTGTCAGGGACAACCACAAACAACACCAGCTATGCCTGCCTAAATTAGCTCCTGTGTTTGCCTCCATTTTTCCTTCCTGGAGATTTTACTTTCTAAGTCCAGCGTCTTTCGCTCCTGTCTTCGACTATTCACACGCGGTGTTAAAAGAGAGAGAGAGACAGAGAAAAGAAAAGAGAAGAAAAGGGAAAACACACAGAAAGGCTCTTCTTTGAACCCGCAACGCTGCGTGGGGACTGAATGCAAAAGACCCGAGTAAACTAATTAAAACTACTCAGGTCTTTAACTGCAAAAACAAAACGCGTTTATTGTGCTCAAGTGGAATTATTTTAGTGATCCTCAGCAAACACAAAGTCCTGCAAACATGTGCGGGGTGCTGCAATTGCGGTTTCTAATAAGCCTGGAGCAGCGCATCGCTGGGGTGGGGGGGGGAGCAGGGACAGGGTCCGGGCTGGGCAGCCCGGCTTGGGGGGGATTTGCCATCGCTTGCTGGGAGTTACACTTCGGACTGTGTGTGTGACCTCCCCGGTGCCGCCGTTCAGAGTGAAGGTCCCTCTAGTGGTATTATTTGTTTCAATTTATTCCTTCCATAGCGCGAATCAGACAGACTTTCTTTTCCTGTTCAAATATTTATATATGTGTGTTATTGCACTATGCTTAGACTCCTTGCAATCACACTGGGGCAATAAAGAACAGACTATCAGCGTGCGGTGATAAAGGTACTTTGAGTAAACAGCAGAAAATGAAATAAAGTTATAAAAAAGAAGGCCTGGGATGGTATAAATGTCTACAAATAATCACTATATCAGCCTGCCTGATATTCAGGCAATTAACAGCAACAGGGGCAAAATTGTACCCAAGCTGTGCTATTGAATTTAAATGCTGCCTCCTCTTCAGGCCCTTGAAGGAGGAGTAAAGCGTCCTGCCTTTCCAAAGGAGGGATTTGCAGCCTTTCAGGGGCTGGGTAATCCGGAGGGCAGCCTCCGCTGACTCCGCCAGCTAAAGGCAGAAGAGGGGCTATAATAATTCACACCACCCTGGGCTCCTGCAGACCCCCGAGGGTTTCAGCTCTAGGGGGTTGCCAAACCCAATGGGGTGATAAGGGGTTTGCCGTGCAAAGCCAAGGCTGATTGCGCAGCTGGAGCTCCCTCAATTTTATCGTTGTGGGGAAAAAAGGTTGACCATCCAAAAATGGGACGGCTCCCCCAAAGGAAGGAGGATTCAAATCTGCCACGTCCAAGAGTTTTCTTCAGGCTTGCTTTGAATCTTTTTCTGCGAAGGCACAGTGAGGCTGACAAGGTCCCACGTGCCAACCGAGCGCTGGTTAAGTGTCCCTGAGACCAGTCGCAGCCCATGGCAAGCGTGGGGTAACTTGATGGTGGTAGCATCCATTGCCTCAGATAAAGCGACTTAAGCATAAAGTGGATTAAAGGCGTTTAAGCAAAAAGTTACTACGGTTCAGCTACTGGATGGCATCGTCAGGAGGCTCCGGCAGAGTGACTGTGCATCTGCAAACCTGCCCTTGTAATAGTGTTACAGGTCAAATTCCCAATGGCGCCGAGTGAGAAGACAGTTCAGTCAGAAAGTGGATTTCTACAAGCAGTGAAAAGTGCAGGAGTTTGAAACCAGTGTCCAGATTTTGTACCAAGGACAATGATTGCAGATGCAGCATAGTTCACTTAGGGGGGAAATTAAAATCTGTGTATTTAGTGAGATTATGCTTGAACTGGTACCAATTTATTTTGCCAAATTGAGCTGCAGCCAATTCCTCTCCCATGCGATGATGGATAAATATCATTAAATAGGAAAAGATGAAGGCGATTGATGCCCTTGCATTAGCAGGAACTAACATTGTGTGCTCGAGAACGAAAGGACAAAATTGGGGAGATTTGGATGCAAATCATTCAAATGAGACAGATTAAGCACGAGGGGCCGAGGGAGAATGGGATCCAGAAAGCGTGATGCTGGGAAGAGTGGGAAGCTGCTCAGGTGGTGTTTGAAGGAGTCAGAAATGGTGACACAGGACTGGGAAAACTCTGTACTGCCTGCCCAGGTGTAACCCCTTCAAGACGCTCCAGATCTCAGGGTCGATTAAAGCTGGGGGTGCCACAGGCACGTCCCACCTCTAGACGTTGGAAACTTTGGAGAGACCAGAGCCCGAGCCTGGTGCCATCCATGACGGGGTCTTCTGCCAACAGCTTCCCTCTGTGAGACTTCGCAACCTGGAAGTCAAGGGAGGGCTTCACATAGCTGTTGAAGGAGAAGCTTAAAAGCAATTCTCTTCTCGAACCAAATCTTTTGGTGTTGGAACTTTGTTTTCCAGAAAAAAAAAATAAAATCTACAGGAGGGGTTTGTTGTAACTTCTGGCTTTTGAGTTCTTAGCATATTTCTCAAAGAGCTAAATATTCCTTAGTTTGAGAAATTTTGTTGTTTCTAACGAGATCGTGGATGCTTGCTTCATGAGAGCCATGCCTGGCATTTTATGAATTGCAGTAAGTTTTTTGGATTGATGATAGAATTCATAGAAATGAATTTTACAAGTAATATCGCGGGGAGGGGGGGGACGGGGGGGGACGACGGGGACAACCAAACACTTCCTTTTATCCACTACAGACTCACTTCCACCCAGTGTCAGTGAATGTCCCCCTGTTTCTGTGTTTGGAGAGGCCAAAGATAAATCTCTGGTTTGCCATCTGTAACAGATGCACAGGTAGAGTTTAACCCTTCCTTTGCCCCGTCTTTAAGCTAAATAGTTGTGGTCTCTGTTGTTTGGGGTTTTTTTTTTCTTGTTAGGAATTTTTTCCTATATATTTTTATTCCTCTTTATTCCAGCAGCAATTAAACTGGTTTTGGTGACTACGTATTGAATAGATGCTCCTCCACCTTTCCTTGTGCAGCGTAACATAAGAAGTCTGCTCTAGCAGTTTCCTTCTTGTAGAATGGTTGCTGGTATAGTTTTAAATATCACCACTCTCTTAGGTTCTCCGTGACTATAGACCCTACGAGTGGGATTTTCTTGGCTTTGTCCCATGATAGTTTATATGCCCGTGGGCACTGAGGGGGATTGGTCTCTGTCCACAGCTGGAGTCCATTGGGAGATTCCTGGGGCTTTCTGGGGTTGAACCCATCTCTACCCGGCACTGTTTGGGGCCATGTCCACCTTGTCCCCTTTCGGGACAAGGGAGGCTCCGTGCAAAGCTGGTCCTCAGGAGGGCATGGAGAGGTAACGCAAAACTGCGCTTCTCCTCCGGTACCGGCAGAGCTGGGGGAGCGTGTGGCTTTCACTTCCCAACGCATGTGAAAGGACTTGCCTGTGTGTGTTGGTACCTGCATGACCTGGGTGCAGCTCCCACAGCACCCACCTCTTGCAGGGTGAGATGCAGGAGGGCAAAGAGGGGAGACGCCGAGCTGTGGGGGGGTGATGCCGCAAATCCCCATGACCGTGGTGGTGGTGGGGATGTTCTGCCTTGTCCTGGGATTGCACCATGGAGAAGCAGGAGAGGGCCCAGGGACGGGCACAGCTTTCAGGGCGAGCTGTGAGGAGGCACGCGGAGCTCTGCAACCTGCGCGGGGTTGTCACGGTCTGGCTGAAGGACCCGGGGAAAGTCACCCTGGGTATTGCAACATCCCTGCCAGCCCCAGCCCCGCCAGCAGCCTTTTGGGAAAGAACCGTGACCCAGAATGCTCTCTCAGCCTGAGCTATTCAGCAGTGCGTCAAAGCGGAGGCTTTGGGGTGTGCTTGCAGATGTATTGAGTTATTTATTTTTTTTTTTGCTGTCCTATTAAAAAAAAAAAAAAGATGAGGGGGGTAAAAAAAGGAAGTGATACTGTTGCAATCAGCACGGTGTGTGATAAAGATTTATTACAGGTAGAGAGCAAATAAAGGTATGGTAGGAACTTCTTTATTACCCATATCATGATTGCTTATGTGATCAGTGACCTGGAATACATTCAAATTCATGTTAAATAAAAGCCTAATAGAATTTTTTTTTCCCCTGCCTTATGGTGACATGTGGGCAGTAGAAAGAGCAGCCAATTGCCATGTTTACCCGCTTCCTGCTTTTCTGGAAAGTCAACAGTTTTTAAAGGCTTAGGCTGGCTCTGAATTAAGAAACTTGCACTGGTTTAACTAAGGTCATTGGCGGACAAATGGGATGTAACTGTGGGGTTTTTTTTTTGTTTTTTTTTATTATGAAGTTGCTGTGCCAGGCTCACCCCACCCTGCCCCTCTGCTCCCACCTTGCAGGCTGGTCCCCTGCCTTTCTCGAAGCCCTTTTCTCACTGGTTTGGGAGGACATCACCACAGGCAGGCAGCAGAGGACTAAAATGTCCCAAGGCACCCAAATGACTTGCAGAGACCATGTTCACCACTGCCCTAAAGTGATCACAAACCCATTGGTTTGCATGGCAGCAGGCACCAGAGGTGGAGGAGGCCACCCCATTCCCAGGCAGTCATCAGTAGGTGCACCAAGCCTTCTGCTTTGGCCTGAGACCTCGAACTCACGGGTCTGTGGGCAAGTGCTGGTGGTTGCACCTCCAGGAGGTACCCGTGGGCTCAGATAAGGCCTGGAAGGTCTTATCTGCTCCCTGCTTTCAGACCTTTCTTCTTTTGGTTGTTCATCCATCACTAGTTAACAGGGTACCCTTGCAAGGCTGGCTTTCTTTGTGCGGTATCTTTAACCTCCTACAAGTAAATACCCTTTGTACACATGTATCTCTCTCCCTGATAATGTATTGTATTCCTTCCACCACCAAAAGCACTGGTGGCATGAGGAGAAACAGTCCATTTAGATAAAAAGCAATTAGCACCTCCCAGGCTGGCTTGGTATATATTGTTAAAGAAAAGGGCCCTCACAGGAGGCTGGCGAAATTCCTCCTGGCTGGAAAGAATTAAAAAAAAAAAAAAAAAGCTGAGGCTATTTCAAAGGAAACCTCTTCAACAGATTGGGAGATGGTGTGTTTTTTCTGTAAAGACAGCAACAAAACAGTATTTTCTTGCAGCTTTAGGCCAGGAGTTAGGTTTTGGTAAACAAGTTGTTGTAGTCTCTTGAGAACAGAAGAAAAGTTACTAATAAGGTCAAAAAAACCCCCAAAATCACATCTTTCATTTGCTTCCCTGTGTCATGGTATCCTGGTGCACCCTCCCGGCCAGCCGGCTGCTGCCCCAGGCAGGTTTGGGGTGGGTGGCAGGAGGTGTTTGGGGGTTGCAGTGCACAGACTCAGCCCAGCAAAATGTTTTGATTTATTTTATAGCCCCCTCCCCTCGGTTATATCATTACACATGATGGGCTTTAACAACACAGTGCAAAGCAGTTTCTGTAAGTCTCTAGGAAGAGCCATGTATCTTCATTTATATGTTAATTTACATTAAATAAATGTCACTATAAACAACTTGTATCTCGGGAGAAGGTGGAAAACATATGGGCATTTGCCAACCAGGGGTTATTAATTTTACACTTCCCATCTGGAGCCTGTAAAGGGTCTATTCTCAGAAACAATAAAGATCCAAGGTCGCCAGAGAGCACGGGGAAGGCCACTGGCAGGGCCCTGCCGTGTGCGAGGCGAAAGCCATAAAGCCTTTGTTCTACCTCCAAAGGTGCACATGCCCATGTACGAGCGCCTCGTTAAAGCCCCGCGCGCATGCCGGGGCATGCTCTCCTCTTCTTTATGAACCATCCCGCCCCCGTAAACCCGAGGAGCAGCCGGCGTCTGTGCCAGGAGGAGGCACAAAAAGGGGACACCTTGCTGGCGGGGGGCCAGGGAGGAAGCATGGAGCTTCTCCCCCCGCCCCAGCGATGCTGGGAACGTGAGGTGCTGCTGCAAAGCCTCCCCTGAGCACGGAGAGGAGGAAGGAAGGAGATGTCCCACACCTTGGAGAGGTCCAGACTGTGTGGCTGTGGGTGGGAGGTGAGGGGAGTTTGGTCGCTTGGAGGACATGGGGTGGTGGGAAGGAAAAAAGTTAGTATTTCATGCAAAAAGTAACAAGAATGTCCCCAAAGTTTCGCCCCTTTCCGTTTGCACATCAGGTTCCTTAAGAGCTGCTGCAGGAAAACAATAAGAAGTCCCCAGGAAGGTGAAGGGGCCCATCCTGGGGCTGGGGACACAGGCCTGTGCCCGGCTGTGTCCCTGGGGCTGGGGACGCGGGTCTGTGCTGGCCACCCCAGAGGTCAGCAGAGCTGACAGTGGTGCAATCACACCTGTGAAGAACAGGCTCACGGCGACAACGGTGTCAGCAAACACTCTTAAATGCCGCGAAGTTGTTGCCACGTACAGGGCGCTGCTCCTCAGATGCTTGTGCAAGCGGCCCCTTGTCCGCCCCTCCGGCTCCTCCTAACCTGTCGTCCTCTTGCTTTCCGTGGTTCTTGTTCCCTTTCTCCTCCTTTTGTTGCAGCCCTTGTTTGCTTTTCTCACCGCCTGCCCCTCTCCCTTCTCACCCCTGCGTTTATTGGATTTCTCTCTTCTTTCTTGTTTCTCCTCGGTTCCTTCCTTCACCCGCTTTCCTGAGCAGGAAACAAAACTCGGTGGTGTTGGCGTTGGTTGTATGAACTTTTGACCCTCCTGGGTGATGTTTGAGTGAATTTGAGACGTGGTTGCATAAATGCGCCTCTACCCCTAGCACCTGGATCCCAAACATCCTCCTCCCGGGTGGCCCTGTGGTGCTGGGGCTCTGCACCGGGCTGGGCAATTGCGTCCTGGTGGGACCTGAGCTGCAGAGAGGAGAGCGAGGAGTCACCCCAATATTGCTTGCAGATACCCACGCGAGGGGCAGAAGTGTGTTAGCAAGGAGTTCGTTGGTCTCAAAGGCAAAGGCAACCCAAAACTGAGCAGATGAAGTTGTACTGAAGCAGCTTCACAGGAAACAGGCTGCTATTTTTTAATTATTTTTTTTATTCCCTTCCAGTTTCCTGTTTTTCCCAAATCTACCGATGTTTATTATACATAATGTATATTATACATAATATATATAAAAATGTATATTATTCCCTAAACCAAGAGGCCTTTTGTTTGGAGGAAAAAAAAAACCCACAAAAAAACAAAACAACCCAACATCAAACAAAAATACCCCACCTTAAGTTATTACAGGAGAAAATGACAAAAAAAATACCTGGACTCTTCTGGGCACCCAAATTTTATTCTAAAAAGTGAGTGAGGGGCCAGGTTTTAAAGGGCGTCTCAGGTTTTAGTAGGGTCTGCAGCAGTACCAGGGTATTCTGGAAGTGCTCCCTGGATACTGGCCATCTCGGCATGTAAATATCTTTTAAAATTGGTTCCCTAGGAGCCTTGAAAGTCCCCAGGACTTATGCTCCTAAGTCATTTAGGCGAGCTGAAAATGTCAACCCAGAGCTCCAAGTAGAGCTCCATTTGTTTGGGTGGGGTGGGTTGGTTTTTTTTTTTTTTGATTGAAAGTTGATTTACTCGCTGTTTGGGGGAGGGAAAACTAGTTGAATGTTGTTTCAAAGAACATTTTGAGAGGAAGAATCACTGGGTGGTTATTTCTCAAGAAGGCTGTTTCGGAGGCGGCCCTGTGCAATCATTTTCCAGCCTCCCCCAGCCCCTAAAAGGGGAAAAGGATGTAAATAATAATTATTTTTTTTTCCTGTAGATGAAACAAATCCAGCCCTGGAACGAAGGGGATGGCTGGGTAGGAAGCGTACCGAGGGTGGTGTTTGGTGCTGAGCCATCTGCTGCGTGTTGCCTTGCCCCGTGGCTGGGTTTGTGTGCCGAGAGCCGGTGTGCCCTGGCTCTCAGGTATCCCATCCCCACCTCCCCACCTGCCGCGATAAAAACCTTCCCAGGCGAGTTTCTCCTCCCCAATTAAATACAACCACCTCGGCTGCCTGGAAGCCCCCGATTTCCAAACACACATGGTATTTTCAGATGTTATAAGGCTAGCTGGCCTCTTGCTGGGTATTTCCATACCGCTCCTGGCTCTGTCCTGCCCCGTTCCCAGTCCGAGCTGTCCCGTAACAAATCTATTCAGGGAGGCCTCTGAAAGGGAGAAAGAAATGCCATCCATTCAGCAGCCCCTGCTCCTTCTGACACCCTCTGTCTCCCCATCCAGTTCATAAAGGACTTTCTGTTGGTTCGCAGCAACCAGGGAGCAGGAATGCCGCCGGCCGATCATGGTTTATGCCGTCTACAAAACGCCAACAGTATGGGGATCAGATGACCCTGGACGTGTTTATTGTAGTAGGGGAAATTAGCAATAAATAAAGGCAAGTGGGCAGAAGAAAACTGGGACCCTCTGGGACTCTTGTGTCTATAGGGTCAGAATCAAAAGAAGGCTTGATTTGCTCCTATAATTTAACCCAGCCCCTAGGCTCCTTTATCAGAGCAAGGACAAGGACATGCTAATCTGAGTGCCCATAATTTAACGGAGATATACTGTACTTACACTGTGCATTTAGAGGCGGCTGGATGGTCCCGCGGGGCCCCTGGTCCTGGCCGAGCCGGTGTTTCATGTGAAGCTGACTGCAGCAGGCTGGTTCCCTCGTCAGAAAACAGCAGACTTTGGTGCTTTGAAACTATTTCATGCCTGTGTGGGGTTTCTGGCTGGGGCTGCCTAAGCACAGCGGTTTAGGTCATGTTTTTTCATTGGGATGCTGATTTTCCCCATCCCATCCCTGCGGCGCGGTGAAGCAGAGGAGCCAGGCGTTGCTGCCACATCTCCAGGGGATGGATCCCCTGGTCTCACCCCACCTTGGGGTCGAGCTCAGAAACAGAGGCATTGGGGAGAGGGGTGGGGGTAGGTTATGAGCCCTCTCTTCTCTTGCACCCTCAGCACTCACCTATCCCATCCCAGTGGAAGGGAGGCATCCCTGCAGTCCTGGGTCCTGCTCCATCCCCTCCATCCCACTGAACAGGCAGACACTGGTCACCTTCCCCTCTGGGCCCTTATTTAGGAGGTTAATGGGATTACCTAGCGGCTAAGTGGTGTGTGCATGGGTAAATGCAGTGCTGAATGAGGTCCCGAAGGCCCTGTGCTCCCGGGAAGGACAAGGAAAATGCCCCTCTGTGAAGCGCTGCCACCAAGATCTTCCTGGGGCTGCTGGTGGCTTCTTGCTGGGCTGGGGGACCTGGATTTTGACTTTCATCAGCTTGGGAGAGATCTTTCCCTCCCTTCAAAACTACCCGCTTGCCTTGTTCCTAAGATACTTTCCCCTTCCCCAAGGATTGTTCTTCCCGTGAAAAAAAAAAAAAACAAAACCCAACACTGGGGTTTTCAATAATCTGGGATGGCAGAGCAAGCCAATAAATTCTCTGCTTGAAAGATGAAAGACTACAGTTAAAGAAAAAAAATACAAAACAAAAAGACCCAACCCTAACAAAACCCTCTTCCCTCAGCCCCTGTGTGCTGTACCACAGGTGTCTGTGGCGCCTGACCAAACAGCCCGCTGCCTATGAAAGACAGGGGCTAACAAAGCCTTTGCTTTCCCTTGTAAAACTCCCCTTCAATGACCGAAAAAATTTCAGCCTTCTTTTTTTTTTTTGTGTGCACAGATGCTTTTATCTATTCCTGCTCCATAACCACTGTGTAAGACACTTGTAGTTTTTGGCTCTGGCAGGGGCTGGGGTGTGATCAACTGGGTTCCCACCAGCTTCAACGCTGGTGGCTGGTGGCTTCGAAGGGGTTCCTAGCCAGAAACCTGGCTGTGGCTGGCAGTCCCCTTGCTGTCTTGCTGCAGTGACCCATGTGCATGGGCAGCCTGGGTTTGCAGCACCAGAACCACCAGCATCACTGCATCCCGCTGCCGCGGGAGTGATGGAGCTGCTGGGAAAACGCCTTCCTGGGTGCCTGCTCCTGCACCTTCCCCATCGAGGGGGCGGTGGGGGGCAATTAGGGACCCTGCTGAGGGGTAAAAGCCTCGTTATGTAAAATAAAATGATAAACTGGGTGATAATGGAGGAAATTAATAATGCCCAGAAGACGTTAAAGGTAAATATAATTGTAATGTAAACATAATGGCTTTAAATATTGGCTTTTATGTGACAGCTGCTCTCTAAGCACCTGCTTTAGGCTCTTATTCACAACAGTAATTTACAGGCAGCAGCTTTTGTTGCATGGCACAAAAAAAATGAAATATCCCTATATTCCTATTGTCTTGGGTTTTTTCCCTTCCGTTTCCTTGCACGGGAGGTATTATTGACTGCGCGTCTTCCCTGACCCGGTGAGACACGTTAATGCTGTTCCGATCCTGATGCTGGGCCGCAGACTGCAAAGGGACGCATAAAAATAACGTCCCCACCCCTTCCTCGGGAGCAGATGGTATTTGCTTTTTGGGTAGCCAGGTATTTTGGGGCCAAGAAGCGTGCGGGGCTGGGGGCAGCGACTCGGGGGGTGGTGGTGCAGGAGCTGCGGGTCCCCCAGCTTGGGGGGACAGACCATGCAACATCAGCTTCTCTCAGCTTGAAATATTCTTGCCTAGGCATTGTTTGGCTGGTTAAATATGGGATGGCAGTGAACAATGTTTAAGGGCTGTGAGCGAAAAGTGCTGATTTTCTGCTTTTATGCAAAAAAACTGAGTTTTCTTTTTGGAATATACAGTTGCATGTTTGGGAACGGCACTATCCCCATATTTTTTTTTCCCCTCTACAGATGTGCATGTGGTGTGGGGAGTTGCCGGGCTTCGCCTGGCATCGGGGCTGGTGGCACCACCTGCACCAGCCACATCTATGGCCCTGGGGTGAGAGGAGGCTTAGTGGTGGGCTTGTCAGTCTTAGCTTAATGATTGGACTAGATGATCTTACACGTCTTTTCCAATCTAGGAAATTCTTCGATTCTGTGAGGCTGCGGCACTGGCGAGTCCATAGGACAGCCGGTAACTGTGTTTGCCCTCGCCAGCGTACCCTGCCGCATCCTCCCCTGGGGGTTCCTCGCTCCTATTTTTATTTGCAATAGGTGTTTTCTCCCCTGCAATGAGAGGTGGTGCAAATCTGCAGCAGTTTTTCTTGGGCTCCTGCAGTGTTCCACTCGGCAATGTACAGTGCAGGAATTGCAGCAGCACCTGTGACTATAGAAATATTCGCAGTTCTTGTGGGTTTTTTTGTGTACTTTGCTTATTTTAAAATGCTGGTTTCCAGAGTTGTGTCATTCTGCAGTAAGCCTCTCGCATTCACCTGAAGAAAAGTGAGCTTTATTTCCCCCCCCCCCCCCCCCTTCCTTTTTGTACAGCCTCAAAACCCAGGAGGGAAGTAAAAATTACACCCATCTAGGATTTTTTTAATTATGTCATTTTAAAGGTCATTCCATCACTGGGTATTAGTTTGTGGAGTCCTTTCTGAATGTTGGTTGTTAGCAGAAAAGCATTTCCAAAGCAAATTGAACTCTCAGGAGTGGGACAGGGTGCTGGGTGCCCAGCAGAAAGGTCCTCCTGCACCCTGGCAGCTTTTTCGCAGCGATTAAAAGTTATGCCTTCGTATGGGGCCGTGATTTCTAATTTTGCAGAAGTACTGCAGAGCCGAGGGGTTGCACTGCGCCGGGTTTGAGGGCTGGAATATTCCCTGAGCCATAGTGATACTGGGGGGCACGGTAAACTTTTACCTTAAAAGAGCTGTGGGGATGGATAAGAGATGTGCCCGAGCTTTGTGTTTGCTTTAAGATTAGTGAAGAATTGGCTAGAACAGCGTGTTTTCTATTGACTGTGAAAACAAGCGTGGCCCTGGCCCCGTCTGAACCCATCGGGGGGACAAGCCCCACGCTGGCAGGGCGCAGGCAGGGTCCCAGCCTGCGGTGGGGTGTGGGTTAAACCTGGCAGGAGCCCTGCTTTCGGGGTGGGATGGCAATTCTGCCTCTGGGGTGGCTAACACAAGCCGAACCTGTGCTGGGGTGGTGAGCCCGCTGACGCTGGGGGGGTGGCTGGGAGGCCCACTGGGCTCTTTCCCTACTCCAGGACGTTTTAAAAAGGTAATGAACATACAAACATGGGAGGGAAAGAGCACTCGGGTAGTGTGGCTTAGGCTCATGATAGAAAATTCAAACAATATTAGACTGAAAAAGTCAACATTAGACACACTTCTACTAAGGACCTACAAACAAACAGAGTTCCTCTGTACACACATTAACAAACACAGCTCGGATGATGATGGCTGCTTTCACCTTTTCACCGCTTCCGTCTTCTACCCGGGCGTTGTGGTGGTTATCGGTGGCTCCTGGCACCGGGGAGGCTGCACTGTGCAGGGCTCTTGCTGCTGGTGCTCCTCCATCCATCCACCTCTCTCCTGCCTGTGGAGCCTCCTTGGGGAGCACAGCCCCAGGGTCAGCACATCCTTGGAGGTTTTGTCCCTCTGGGTCCAGAAGAGTCAAGAAGAGTGTCCTGGTTTGAGGTAAAACAGAACTGATTTTGTTCAGTAACTTCGCTTCTTAGCTGGGCCTCTTCTAACTACTGAAATTAACAGCGTATTTTGCAGACAGTGTTCACTCTCTCAGAGCAATAAGACCAATGTTTATAGTTGATGCCCAGGCATGGTATGCAGAGAGGCTCTTGCTTATACTTATTGCTATAACCCCCAAGGCCAACCAACTTTGTTATTTGCACCATTGGAGGGTCAGAAGCGGAAAAGCATAGTGGGGTCCCACCTGCGAGGAGAAGCGGACAGGACAGGTGACCCAAAACTGACCACCAGGGTATTCCATCCCATCTGCCTCATGCTCAGTATAAAAGCTGAGGGATCAAAGGGTCAGCTCGCTCTCTCTTCCTTCAATGGCCGATGTCTAAGGAGGACTCTGTTCATCTGCCTGTGATCCCGATCCTGAATGCAGATCCGGAATCCAGTTCCCGTCCATCGCTGAGTCCAGCCTGGGACTGCCTCAGTGCCAGCCGGTGTCGTGATTGTCATCTCAGGAGCTTGATATGGTTTTGTATGTATTTTTCATTATTTCTTTTGATTTTATTATTAATATTTCATTAAAGTAGTTTAGTTCCTTCTAAACTCATAAGTCTCTTTTTTCCTCCTCTGCCTCTCTCTTTGAAGAGGGGTAGAGGGGAGTATCTGTCGGTCCCACCTGGCGTCCCCCAGGTCCCCAGTAGCCGATTTGGCCTAAACCATGACAAAGAGTTTGTGCAGGGTGAGCTGAAGAGCTGACAGCATTCGCAGGAACCCCACGGCAGAGCATGGAGCGGTGCAGGCTCCCTTCCCCGCTTAGCTCGGCAGATTTCGGACCTTGCCGTCAGCCGGGTGCTGCTGCTGGGGTTTGCGATAAGGACAAGGAGCGTGAACTGTGGTGGCTGGGCAGAGACTTCCCCAACCCTGACCCAGAGCAGCTGGGTGGGTTTGCAGGTGGATGTCGATGGTGACACCGGAGGGTTAGACTCACAGGCAGCCGGACAGACAGCTAACCCTGGCTGTGCCTGCATCCAGCATCACTCTGCTTCGGCGGAAGCCACGATTGCTACTAACGGATATGAAATGCCTTGGGCACAGCTTGGGGTCTGGTTTTCCATGGTTTAGCAGCCGCCCTTGGGGCTGGGTGCTTCTAACGCCCGGAGGGAGATCAAGCCTCTCCTTCCTGAAGCCGAAATGCTCATCTTCCCCCGGGAAGACCCCCCAGTCATTCCCTATTGCTTAAGGAATGAAGTGGGAGATGATCTCCTTTGAAAATCTGCCCTTAAATATTGAACAGAATAAGCAGCCCTGCATTTGGGGAAAAGGAAGAGCAAAGGGAGCCCTTGAGCTCTGCTGCTGCTGTCTCCTCTTCCGCGTTTCACCCCAGAGACTGGGGGGAGTAAAGGGAAAGCCCCCCTCCTAAAGAGCATCCTAATTGTCATTGCCCCCGCGCGAGCCAGTCGATAGCACCCAGCAAAGCACATCCAGGGCGGCTGCCGCTCCGCCGAGTCTCTGGTAATGCAATGCTCTTCCCCAGGATCAAGGTATTAAGGTTTAGGTTATTTGTATTGATTTTATGTGCTGCCATGCTGTGTCAGTCATGCTCATATTTGTGGTTCACAAATTCCTCCTTTAAATGTCACAGCCATTTCATCTCCCTCTGCCATCAATACTTCCCACCGTGGGGGCTGTTTATTAACCCCCGGCGCTGGGGGCGGCTCCGCACGTATGCACTGCGCTTCTCCTTTCCAGTCCCCTTGTTATTAGCAAGAAAGGAAAAATAGAGTTACTTCCCCACAGAAGGAAGAGACCTCCCGAAAGTGCGTCTCGCTGCCGTGGGTGTGTTGCTCTGTACAATTTTTGGGCCCTCTAGTGGTTAATGCCATTTTTGGATGAAATTTCGGCATTTCCCTGGTGCTGTAGTCGTGGCGGCGCGCGCGGCTGTGGCTTCCTCCTGGCAAAGCCGGGACTGTGTTTGGATAATGTGATTGCTGAGCAAGCGAGTAGAAAGAAAACGGCAGAGACGGCTTCATTGGGAGCCCGCCTTGCCCAGGGATTTCCCCGGAAAAGCGGGAGCAGGTCTGGCACGTCACCCCGAGCTATCCAAATGCGCTGCCCTCTCTGCGAAGTGACCGGGAAACCCCACGGATACCTCCAAAGATATGGGGATAATGAGTGTATTTATTAGTGGGCGTCCTATTTTCTTGGCGATCCTTTAACAAACAGGCAGCGGAAATAAAAACAGCAAACATGTTTTTTCCCTATTCCTCTGCAAGCGCTTACTTAAGCTTTTATTATATTTGGCCATGGGACGTTTGGTAAACTTACTGATGATATCAGAGAATGATTTTACAAACAGTAAAAGTTACACTATTGACACCTCCAAATTCGGGAGTATTTACATTGTGTTAGGTGCACACTTGCTCAGCGAGATTAACAAACATTACTCGAAAGGCTATAGCCAAATCCACCGTGGTTGTTTATAAAACCTTTACAACTCATCAGCTTCCACTAACACACTGGCACTGTTCAATTACCATCACTTTTAGAGAGCCTTAGCAAAACACCCAGTGCCCATGTAAATAGACAAATCTGAAAACTAGCTGGTCTGTTGGCTTACATACTGTAGGTAATGTTTTCTTTTGCTCAAATTTGTTCTAGAAACTAATCACGCTCTGATAAAGCCATCTGCAAATATGAGAAAGATTGACATCCACATGTCAAAGTTTACACAGCCTGACCAAGTGTACATATAGTGCGGGCGATGCAAGGGCCCCGCAGCGCTGAGTTTCGCGGGGCTGTGCCGGCAGGGATGCTGCTTTGGGGACCGAGCCCTCTGCCCGGGCACTGCTCACCGGGGTCCAAAATGCAGCGCCTTCCTGGGGAGGGGGGTTAAAGCCGAATTATCTCAATGCAAACAGCAGATCTTGGCTAAGCCCAGTTGGGACAGAGATGCTCTGCTGCATCCCCGGCTCCCTCGAGGCATCAGGGACATAGCCCCAGGATGCTCCCGTGCTGGGATGCTCCCACACCGGGCTCCAGCAACTGCCTGAACTTATCCTCCACATCCCAGTTAGAGCAACTTTACCACATCCCCCTTCTCCAGGAGGGAAATAAAGCTCTTTTCTCCCAAGTTTTTTCCCTGGGTGCTTGCACGGAGCTGGTCCATTGGCAGGGTGCCTTGAGGCGTGAGGCAAAGGGGCATCGGCGGGATGCTGAGCCGGTAAAGCCACGGCGGGGCTGGGGAGAGTGGTTGTGCCTGTGCCGTCAGCTTTCTGCGTGGCAACGGCCAAAAAAAAGTTGGAAAAAGCTTCGAGGTGCAGCTTAGCGAAAGGTTTTGACACGAGACTTGTTATCCCGCTGAGGAGCTATCATTAGACTTGGTCCAAAGTACAGATTTCCGTTTGGCTTTCGGTTGCTAAACACGGCTTTTGTTGACTCCTAAACAAGGCCAGCGCTCGAGATTTGGAGCCGACCCCAGCGGCTGGCACCCGGGCCCTGAAAACCCAAATACAGAAGGAGAAAATAAATCACTAACGTTTCACTTAATCGTATCGCTAAAGAAAGGATTTAATGGACTTCCCGTCCTTCTTTTAATCAAATAAAATATCCTGCCCGCACGGGGCCGAGCCTGGACATTTGCCTCGCCAGCGCGGTGAGGGAGCCAGCTTGGAACGTGTGCGAGGGGAGTCAGATGAAACCCTGGGCCAGCCGCCCTAGGCTCAAATCCTCCTTTTTCAGGCCACGTGGACCTGGGGCAGGACCTTGAACCGAAAGGTTGGGGACCACAGTCGGAGTGCTCGGGAGCCACCGCTGCAGTGCACATCCCACCCGCGTCCTCTGCTGATGCTGCTTGGGGAGCCGTGCTGCCCTCGGGAGATGGGGTTTGCTATTGCTTGCCTTGCTGCTGGTGGCATTATTTGTGTGTTGTTATGGAGCCAGTCTGGGATGGAGAAATGAGGATTTTTTGGAGCCGAGGGGAAAAACACCACCTCCAGCATAGTGATGCACCGTGTAGAGGTCCTCTCCTGCGCTCCCCCGGGCACTTTTTTGTGGGTTCCCAGAGCAGAGAGGCCACAGGTAGCATCACTTTTGGGGTCCTTTCGGTGCTGAGCCAAAAGGCTGGAGACCTGGATGCTCCTTTTGTGCTAAGTGGCTGTGATGGCTGTGGTTGGCTTTTCCCATCAGTCCCGGTTTTGCCTCTGTATTTCCGAGCTAACTGTTTTCTCAGCCTCTCGGGTAGACCAACAGAGAGACAGACAGATAGACAGACAGACAGACAGATATAAAAGCAAAATTCGTGCCCCTTCCCTCTCCCCCTGTTCCCATCACAGCTGAAGGATGCCCGGGGCTGGCCCTGCCTGACTGCTGCTGCCCACAGGCAGCTCTCCATTGGGAAGGGGCAAGTATCCCACCCTGCCTTTCCTCATATTCCTGTGGAAAACCAGGCCCAGGCTTCGTTACGCTAACGAGGCCATGTAGCAGGGCGTGCTGGGCTAAACCCCAAATCCTCCAGGGCTGCTCCGCACCAGGAGGCTGCTGCAGAGGGGACTTTGTCTGAGGGGGAAAGCCAGCTTCCAGAAGGACCTTTAACGGAATAAATAAATAAATGGATAAACCCAGGCTCGCATTTAACAGGGGCTCGAGCTGCAGGTCCATACGTGCTAGCACTAGGTGTTTAAGGCGACTTGTTTGAAAGCACATCAGCATCAATCATTGTCTGCTGCTACTTGAAAAACAACGCTGATAGACTAGCGGGGAGCAAAGCTTTCTGCCTGCCTCCGCAGCATGCTGCAATTCAATTAGTCATGGTCAGAGGGTGGCATTATTATTCATACATTACTGATTGTTCCCAAAGTAAACAGCGCGAGGATGGGGTCTGTGATCCTCTCCGTGCCCTTAGCCAGGACACAAAGGGAAATGCGATGCAGACCCTGGGGTGGGACGTTGTTTGCAAACTTCACAGTCAGATCGCGCTGGTTTTCATCCTCCTCGCAGATAAGTGTCAGTGTATGCATACAAAAAAGCCCCGAGATGTTTTACCCAAGTCAATTCTGTGATGGTTTCTTTTAGCACTGATAACTTTTCTTTAAAAAAAAAAAAAAGCCACATGCTAATTTTAGATAGGATGGATAGCTTAAACTATGCAAATACAAACCCTGTCACCACAGAATATAATAATGATCGACAGCTTAGCAATTAGCAGTAAATAACTGCACTATGCAACACAGCAATATCATTTGCATGCTCGCAAAATAGTCACCCAAAGCAGTAATGGCCTATGAAGCCATCTGTTTATTGGCGGTACAGCAGCAAAAGCCAAAACACGCACAACACGAAGACTGACCGAAGTGCTGGGGACCGACTTCTGTCCTCGCTCACTCTTGGGGCTGCAGCCACGGTCAGAGCTGTGCTCCCCTCTGCAGCAGCCACAGAAACCTTCCCCTGCCACGAACATAAGGAAGAGGGCTCCTGACAAGACCGCTAATTGCTTTACACCTTTCCGTCTGTCCCCCCCTTCGCCCCCCTGCTCAGTTTATCACCTCTGCTAATGGGTGCAAATTACCGCCCAGGCTGATTTCCTCGTCTTGCCCACGATTTAATAAGCGAACGCAGAGCTGTGGGGAAGGGGGTGAGCATCGCCTGCAAAGCAGCGACAAGCTCGCAAGAGGTCATAGCACCGGCGAAGGCAAAGCTCCTGCCCACCCGCGTCAGCATCCACTCTCCTAGTGATGCCACAGAGCAAAATACATGGAATTATACGGAGCTGTGATGGGCAGATGTGGAATAGTCAGTCGCTCTGGGAAAGTCTTGTACTAAAGAAGAGGTTTCGGTGTAGGTTGGTGCCCTGGTTTGGCACAGCACGTGGGCATGTGCCAGTCTCAAGTGTATGATAGTGTTTAAGGGCATGAATACCCTCTGAGTGAAATCACATTACAATGAATAGAATGAAATTAAATACAGTCACAATTAATGTAGACATCACCTATGTAGGTACTTACATATGATAAGTATGATATATGTATCAGAAAATCTGTTTTCAGACATTCAAGCTTAGCTTGATTAAAAGCTAAATGGATTTCCAGCATTGAAAAATAGAGCACTTCCCGTGCTAGGTGAATGCAGAAGGGGTTTATATGTCCTGATGTATTTAACAGACTTGCAAGCTCCTCCTTAATCTTTGTGCTTCAGAAGCATTGATGAAATATTCTGCCCAAATAGTCTTTTCTTTTCGGGCAGCGGGCTTGAAATGCAGATGGTATTTCTTCTTGTCACATCCAAAAATAAAAATAAACCACAAGAACGTATAGAAAACTAGTCTTCTCCCTAGAACCAGCTCCTGGCTTCTCCCACGATAGGGATGCTCTCCCCGGTGCAGCTTCTCTGCCGCTCCCTGGCAGACCCCACCTCCAGCCCGCTGATGTATTTTGCACAAAACTTGAAGGAGTGCAATCTACGAGAGAGCCCTACTGCCTCCAAAGTTATTACAGGGACTGATGGGCAACCACCCGGCGAATCAGCGTATTTGCTGTATTTCTTCAGGGAAGGTGGCTGGCTACAATAAAAATGTGTTCTTTCATAACTGCTGCCCCACGCGCTTGACAAAATTCAGGCACGAGGGAGGAAGATTGCTTTGGGCAGGGCGAGGGCGAAGCTGAGCTTCCTACTGCAGCTGTCCAAGGAGCCTAGATTGAGCGAAGAAGTTGTGGTGGTTGGCGGTGAACACCTTCCAGGCGCAACAGCAGAATTATTGATGTGGCTGTGCCATTTCTGGGAGGACACGCAGCACATAGCTTACACATGACAAATCCCACCTGAAGGAAAATCACCACCTGATACTCCAATGAACTCTAATTTTCCTCTTTTTTTTTTTAAAAAAGAAAAAAGAGACCATCTTTGCCATCTCATTGATATTCTCCCCCTGCCCTACTACCCTTCCAAAGGACCAACCCAAACGTAGCAAGGGAGCAGCCGCAAACCTCCCGAAAAGACAGATGCAATGCCTGGTGTCAGTCAGTGGCGTTACTTTGCATAGCGGTACTGTTCTGGCCCCTTGACAGCTTGATTTAAGGCCGCCCTTGCTTGTCGTGTTGACATGACAACTGTGGGATATGTCGTAAATATCCCAGGAGTGGACAGGAATTGTGGGGCTGGATTGTACGGGCGGCATTGTACGGCATGTGGCTGAGCCCTCAGCCCGTCCCGGCGGCCGAGCAGGGTTTGCTGTAGTTTTGTTTGGAAAAGAAAGAAATAAGAAAGAAAGAAAGAAAAAAAATTAAAAAAAGACTAAACTCTATCTGTGGTTGATTTTGTAACTCTTCGCCATTGCGGGATCACTCATGGCCATCAAGGACCCAGCCGGCTGAGAGCCATCAATCAACCAGTGGTTTTCTTAAAGACTCAGAGATATCTATTCCCCCTCCCCAAGGCTGAGCTGCTGCAGAAGGGAAGCCAAGGCTTTCCGAGACCTGAAGTGGAGGACAGGCTTTTAAATCTGGGCGGGCAGGATGGTGAGAAGGAGCGTTATCAGAGTGAAGTCTTGACCTAAAGCCTGTCAAAACCAGGGTAGGGTCTTACCAAGCTCCGTGCACGGTCCTGCTGGTTACAAGACCCTTTGGAGCCAGGTTTTGGGGCATGTTGGACCACACAGCCTCCCCCAGCAATCCCAAATCCCATTGATGTTATTGGCCTGTTTCTGGCCTCAGTGAGTGTGGAGTATCGGTTGAGTGGCTCCCACCATGGTCACCCCATCTACCCTGCTGGAGCATCCGCATCCCGGCAGACCGTGAGCAGAAGATGGAATGAGGAGGTCCCAGCAGCACAGACACGGGTGCCTAGTGCCTCTCTGCCCCGTTACATGGCATCTGAACATCTTCATGGTACCTGGAAGCAAAGATTATAATTCATAGAATCAGAATGGTTTAGGTTGGAAAGGACCTTGAAGATCATGAAGTTCCAATCCCCCTGCCATAGACAGGGACTCCTCCCACTAGACCAGGTTGTCCAAGGCCACATCCAGCCTGGCCTTGAACACCCCCAGGGATGGGGCCTCAACAACCTCTCTGGGCAACCTGTTCCAGTGCCTTACCACCCTTAAAGTGAAAAATTTCTTCCTAATGTTCAATCTAAACCTGCCCTCTTCCAGTTTAAAGCCATTCCCCTTTGTCCTATCACTACATGCCTTAGTAAAAAGTCCTTCCCCAGCTCTCCTGTAGGCCCCCTTTAGGTACTGGAAGGCCGCAATAAGATCTCCCTGGAGCCTTCTCTTCTCCAGGCTGAACAGCCCCAACTCTTTCAGCGTCTCCTCATAGGAGAGGTGCTCCAGCCCTCGGATCGTCCTCGTGGCTCTCCTCTGGACACGCTTCAGCAAGTCCATGTGCTTCTTATGTTGGGGACTCCAGAGCTGGATGCAGTACTCCACGTGGAGTCTCACGAGAGTGGAGTAGAGGGGCAGAATCACCTCCTTTGGCCTGCTGGCCACACTTCTTTTGATACATAATAATAATAATAAAATGGTACAATTGGTACAAAACACGGTTTTTCAAAGTGACAGTATTTGAGCAGTGAGCTGTACCAGAGCCACAGAATTTCATGATTTCCTGGATTTCTGACACCATTCTGGGGTAAAACAGAGCAGTCCGTGCTTGGGGAAATACCTCGGTCATCGTCTTCAAAGCTATACACTCAGATCGAACCAGTTTAAAGCCCTTTTCTCAAGCTAGCATCCACGGAGGGTGACATTCCCATTCTGTTATTTTCTCTTAGGTTTGGAGTTTATAAAGCAGCACACACGCATATTGAGTTTGGTTTCAAATTGAAATGAGACATTATTGAAACAAAGGAAAAGTTTCCTCTTCTCTCTCCCCATTCTTTTCTGCTATTATACACAGTAAGACAAATGATGGGCAAAAGCTCCTTCCCACTTTTTCCTTTTCTTTTTTTCCCTTTGTAATTTTGAAAGAAGACCCCAACTTGAAAGGAAGATGAGCCAGAGCAGCAAGGGAACAAAAACCATCAGCAACTCCATTGCTGGGATTTTAAAATGTTTAAATGCACCAGGGTTACAAGGGAACAATCTCTGTCATTTCCAAAGTTTCACTGAGCTTGAGGAGCCGCCGAAAGGAAAAGAGGCAGAAGGAAAAAAGGGGGCAAATAATAACAATTCCTAAATATGAAGCTTCAAATGTGAAAAGTGAATTTAGACTCAAAATTCAGATTTGTTTTTAGGACAATTCATTAAGCAGAAGGTGTGTGCTGCCTTGGTCTCTGCAGCTGCTCCCCTGGAGATGAGCCGATCCCGAACCCCTCTCACAGGACATGGGGGCCTTGTGTCCCCAAGCCCCTTAGCCCAGTTATTCATGGTCTTGACCAACAGAGCCTGACAACTGAGTTAACCTTGATCCAATCCAAGATGGGCATGACTTCACTGGGAGCCTTACAAGGGCTTTATTGCTACCCCTACCCTCCCTATCAATAGCCCCAAAGAGTTTGAAGTCATCAAAGCACCCAGGCACCTAAAATCCCCCCCATACCAGTTCCCTTCCCTGCAGCACAGGGTGAGAGAACCAGTGGGTACCATAAGCATCACACCTAAGGTCCCTTCCAGCCCACCCCACCTGCAACAGCAACCCAAGGCAGATGCTCCAGGGAAAGCAGTCAGAAGAGGGTGAGCACATGAGGTTCCCTTTCCAAATATTCCTCGAACTTCAGAAAGGACCTCTCGAGCCAGAAGCAGTTTGTAAATATTTAGTAACTCTCAGTGAACTTTTCCATGAAGCCTCCCCTTGCAGTGCTGATTTATTCCAACCTCTTCTAAAGTTTCTTCTGCTCCTGCAGCCTGGTCCTCTTGAAGTGACCCCTGATGCTGTGAGTGCCAGAGCTCCTGTCCTGTTTTTGCATGACCTCTCCTTGATGTCATGCATCACCTCTGAGCATGGCTGCTTTCAGCGTGGCTGCTGGCTGGAAATTTCAGTGTGGAAAGGTGTTTGCGTGGATGGGTGGGTTTAATACCTGCCACCTCACCCTCTTGGGTCATCTCATAAATCTTAGCTGAATATGTTTACTAATGAGCAAACTGTAAATGTGGTGGGGAAGAGCATCCGATCCCACTGCCAGTTAGAGCAACACCCCTTTGTGTAGGGCAGCATGGTGGGGCATGGAGCTGCTGAAGTCAAGGGCCGTGAGAAATCCCAGGAAGGACCTTTCGTATTGGCCAGGGTGACCATCTCCATCCCACCACCTGGTATGTAAGTGGCTTGCCAGTACTTACAAGCAGAAATCATAAATGCAACACTGGTCCTTCCTTTCCTTCTCAGATGCTGGGAGAAATGTCTTGATTAGTTTTTGTTTGCCTGTTTGCTCGGGTTTGTTTGTTTGTTGATGTGTGTTGTGTATTTGTAGGTGTGTGTAGGCTTTATTGACTGAACACTAAGTTGACGCATAAGTGGGGTTATAGGGAGGCATCGAGGAGGAGAAGCACGCTGGCTGGATTGCTGGATATGGCATTTACATTCTCTGTTCAATCTGCATCAGTGAAGAGGGTCACTGCAATATTAGTTTTGAATGAGATGTACTTTGTGGAGCTCCAAGGAAGCCACAGGCACAAGGCTAGCAGAGCAAAACCCTTCAGCCTTCCCCAGAAACCCCCAAAACCTGGCCAGAACCACCACCAGATTGACCTGACTGTGTTTGTCCCACAGGCTGGTGGAAGGAGAAGGGGAAGGTTGCAGGTGATGGGCTCCTAGGGGAACCTCTGCTGCCAGGAGCGGTTGTGAGGCTGCCTGAGACAATCCTTGCCATTGCCATTGCCTTCGTTATCACTAGTGCCATTGCCATTGCCATTGCCATTGCCATTGCTGTAGGAGTGCCAGGAGAGCTGGGGTGGCTAGGTGAGCACATTGCCTCTGCTCCTGGGGACAAGTGCTGTGCCGGGAAGCTCGGCTCTGCCTCCCTGCCCGACTGCCCGTGCCCCTGCCGCAGCGGTGGGGGCTCCAAGCTGCGCTTCAAGAGCACTTATCAAGTTTCAGGACCCAGAAGGTAAATAAAAAGCACATATTTTTAAGATTTCGTACTTACCAAACCAGTCTGGAGCTTTTTTTCTTTGAGGTTTGACTTGAGGTTTTCAATTCCTGCTGGGTGTAGGGAAAGGAAGATGAAGGAAGACAGAAAAAGATGACTTTAATTGTCACCTGTGCCCTCTCCCCATTGGGACAGGTCAGGGGGGCGATACACCCAGGAGGTGTACCCCATCCCAGCTTTCCCTGGGCAAAGGGTTCCTTTCCCTCTCTGCCCTCAATACGTAAAAACAAGTTATTCCTGCACAGTTTGTGATTTGGCTACTTCCACTTTTGGCTATCTTAACCCGAGATGGGCAGTAGGGGTCCGGCTCCCAAACAGCCCAGGAAAACCAGCTCCAAAATGGTGCCCAGCACCGAAAAAGCAATCCCGCGAACAAAAATAACATCAAAAGGCTTGAAAGATAAAAGCAGGGCAAGTCAACATAAATTCATCCCGCTTGCACCGCCTCCCTCCTGATTTACATCAACTCAGCGCTCGGGCAACAAATATAAAATAAATACCCTCTGCGTACAACTATCTATTATACAGGTGCGTGCGCGGGCGAGCGTGGGGCTCGCAGCCTCTGCGCGAACGGGCAACATCTGCAGCTGCCCCCAGACAGACAGACAGACAGACAGACAGATAGTCTGATGTGAATTATTTAACACAAAGTGCCGTGACCTCTATTAACAAAGGGAGATGCTTCCAGACCTGCGGGCAGCACCATGGGAAGCAGCTGGATCCAAATCAATCTAATTGAAGACGGCCCTGAATTTATTATAGGAGCCGGTGGCAAGCATCCTGTNGGGGGGGGGGGGGGGGGGGGATAGATGCCGGTACAGTATACTCCTTTTAGCTCAGCTGGAAAGATCACGGCCATAAATTGTGCTTAAGCAAAAGCTCAGCAGCTGAGCGCGTCCAGACGCGCACGCACATGCGCCGAAAAGGGGGGGATTGCTTCGTGCTGGGGCGCTTTGGAAAAATAAAATTATCTTGAAATTTCCTGATTTTTTTTTCTTTTTTTTTCTTTCCCCTTCCCCTTCCTCTGCAATCAAAAGAAAGAACTGAAAGAAACGTGCACTTCAAGGCTTTAAATCTGAAACTTCCTAATCCCCTGAAGTCCACACTAGACTTCTTGCCTCCATGGAAACCCCAAAGCATTCATCCAAGTGATTGGCCTCCAATGAATTTTAGATAAGACAGAATGGAACGGAATTGATGTGATTTTAATGCAGAAGAAAGCGGTGGAAGGGAGGTCCACTTGGTTCATATTTGAATAAAGCAAACATGACAGACAAAAGGCTGACAGCTGTAAATGACATTGTCAGTACAAAAATTATCAGCCAGTTTACAATCTGTTTGCTTATGTTGAACAAACAGAATGTGTGTGGCATCCCTTGGCTTCATGAATGGCAGAAATACTTGCAGGCTCCGGAGAGAGGCAGATATCTGTTCCCTCCCAGCCCTCCCACTATAAGATATCCATTTGACAGCCGCGCTGAAAAGGAAAATTCTCTTCTCTTTTTTTTTTTTCTCCCTTTCTCATCCTGCTTTTTTTCTTTANCTTCACAAACTCAGTGAGACAGAAATATTTGGTATGATGGAACTCCACCATCCCCTTTTTCTTTTTTTTTTTTTTTTTTTTTTTTCTTTTTTTTTGGGGTTTTTTTTTTTTGGTGGTTGTTTTGTTCGAGGGAGGGGAGGGCTGCAGCTGGGCACAGCCCGCGCCGGTGCGGCAGCGGTGCTGGATGAAGCCGTTCGGCAGCTCCGGCATTCCAGGCACCAAACCTGCCGTTACCTAGCGAAAGCTCGGGCCGAACATGCCTCCAGTTTCTTTTCTTCCTTTCTTTCTCTTCCTGCCGGGGCGCGGGAGGCAGGTCCCGGCAGCGCCTTTCGGGGACGGCACTCTTGCGGCATTGCCCGGGCAGCCTCAAACCCCTTTGCTTTTTCATTCCTCAGACCAGACAAAATGTTAGCACCCCCCAAAATGTTAGCTGCGACTAAAAGACACCTTTTTAATTTGGGCACAGGCTTAATAAAGTAACGATCCTCCTCCTCCAAAAGGTCCGTGGCACATATGAAATGAGTTGTGGGGTCTCAGCTCAGTGCTGTGGGGTTTTCAGGGCATAGAACCCACCCCTCTTGGTTAATAAAACCCATATTTATGTGCTCAGGTGCTAAATATCTTCCTTCTTTTTTTTTTTTTTTTTCCCTTGGAGGATTTCTATTGTCATGCTGCGTCCTTGGTTGTGTTTCTCCATCCGTTATTTTACAGTCAGACTTTGCAGAAGTTCCTGCCCAAGGGCTGTCCAGGCCCTTACCCCCAGCCCATCCCTGTGGCATCGGGCCGCGTTCGCACCCACTCAGCTTGCGATTCCTGGAAACAAGCTGCCTACCAACGTGATATAATCCTTCATTAAAAAGCAACCTAACCCGAAAGCCCACCTTCGGGTTTCCTATTTGCCCTGCCAAGCCTCCCTCTTTTATTCCGTCCTGACCTGAGCCTTAAAGATAGAAGGAAACCCGATGGCTCGCTGCAGTGAATCAAGTCCCCTTCTTTTATGTAAATGTAAGGNAACCCACGCCAGAATTTGTTTAGTGGCACTTGGCTTGTTTGATCAGAAGGAAAAAATAATGACAGGTGAGGACGGTCTGTGCGGGGCAGATAAAGGGACTAGAACAACACCGGGAGAATACGGCAATTGCTTTCCGGGCAGCCGAGCATCCAAACACGGGCACTCATATGAAAAGTTTATCCAATTATGGCAAACCGGATGACGCTCGTTATGTTGTGTTACTCTTTTCATTTTAATCTAAATTGCTGTTTCTTTCTCTCTGATATGGCAATCGGTCATAAAGGGTTGACCACCATTAAAGCTGTTTGATTTGGAACCCTGTAGTGTTTGACTAAGAGGGTAAATGCAAATTTGATGAAAGAATAAGGATAAATTTACATATCAGCTTCGGCTCACATGGAGAGAGTAAACATTCTGTTTATCTCAAGTGTCACTTTATGATTTCAGTAGAATATAAAACTGACCTTGGTCCAGACATTGCAAAAGACCTGAATGAAATATATTGTTGTCTAAATACAATTTACTCAAGTAGAAGTTGTCAGCAAACCCGGCGTAACTCAGCAAACAGGGTTAGACAGCAGGGTCGCCGGGACAAAATTGTTCCGATCGACTCCGAAATGAAAATCTCCGCGGCTTTGTAGCCGGCAAGCGGGTGGGAAAGGGAAGGAGCCTCCCCCGCCGAGGCTGTTCCCTAAATCACGGCTCCTTCTTCCAGCCACAAGCTCAAGGGAAAATCCGAGGAGTTGCAAACTCCGCGCTGCAGCGGGCGGGGGGCGTTAATGCGGGGAGGGCAAATTGATTTGGCCAAAATTATGTTAAAATGCTACGTTTGGTATTTTGGTTTTTTTCCAACAGTTTTTTTTTAACCTCCTGGCTGTTATTCTTTCCCTCTCCCTAAATTTACACTCGTGCTTTACCCAACTTCACCTACAAATAACTGCACTTCAGGTTGCGCACATAATTCGACAGCCCTTTCTTTCTTTTCTGCTGCCCCGGGGTTTGTAGTTGAGGGGAAGAAATATGAAACTTTAATGGTTAATGGGAATTCTTCCACTGCACAGCAATACTTCCAGCCTTTTTAAACTACGCTGAGCATTTTTTTTCCCCCTGCTCCGTCAAATCATCCAAAAGGAAAAATAAATGTCGAAAGGAACGGAGATTTTCTCCCGCTGTCAGCTAAGCGATGCCTAATAAAGGGTCAAAACGAGGAGCACGGTGCTTAATGAATGACTTTGTGTATTTAACAGAGAGACGAGGGAAAATGACTGAACAAATAAATAAGAAAGTAGCCGGCACGGACACACAGAAGCAAGAGGAAGCATAATCTATTTTTCCAGGTAACTAAATAGATCGGCTGTTGCAACGATGCCGTGGGCTCTCCCCCGAAATGCCGAGCTGCCCGCAAGGCACGGGACCGGGATGGAAGGAGCAGACGGCGAGCAAAGGGGTCTGATTGGGCTCCATACGGACCCCGGGCGAGGTAAAAAGGCCGGAGGGCCCCCCTGGGCTGGGGAAGGCAGGGTGGGCAGGGGTCCTCGTTGCCCCGGCGGCAGCCCTGCCGGCGGCTGGTCCTGGCAGAGCCTGGGCACCGGCGTCTGCGGCGGCAGCCCCGTCCCCATCCCCGGGAGCGGCGTGGGCTCGGCAGAGACAAAGGCTGGAGGGGAACAAAAGGCAGAGGGAAATAAAGGCGACTCGTGCGGGGTCGCTGGTCTTGCTGCGGATTGGGGTTGTGAGTGGGGTTTGCTTATTTGTTAGTAGAAACATCTATATTTTAATGCTTATTTCGACTGCCTAGAAATTGCGTTTCCAGGGGCCGGATCGTAGGAACTGTTCTCCTGTCGGTGCTACTCCACAAGTGGACCCTTCACTCTCAGATGGTATAAACATGAGTAAAACATACCAAGTCTGGGTGATGCCCCAGTTCCCCCGGGCTCTGGTGCCCACACCACGTATTTGGGTCTGATCCCTGCTTTAACCACAGCCCAAACCACAGCTGTAACGGCAACATTCTGCAATTACCATTCACCTGGGCCCAGAACGCATTTAGGATCCTTTTTTAATTCATGAGCATCGATTTAATGAGGGAACCTTGCAAAGCCAAAAGGCCTTGTGATACCATGTGGGGACTGTTTCAGTCCCCCTCGGGGAGCCGCGGAGCAGGGACGGGTGCGGAGGCAGAGCCCTGAGACCCGTCAGCCCGGGGTTTGGTCCCTGATGTATAGGGGAGAGACCCTATGGAGCTACAACCCCTGTGCACCGCTTGCTTCAGAGCTCCCAGCCTAACCCCTCGATAGAAAACAGCAAAAAAAAAAAAATATAAAATTCAGGAAAAAATAAACCAAAGCAGATGAAAAAAACCAGGGAGAGGCAGCTCTTCCCTGGGACAGCCCCGTGCCCTCCCAGGCTGCGTGGGGAGGGCTCCTGCCCCATCGCTTGATCTGTTCCCCCCATTTATAGAGATTATTTGCACTTCTAAAAGCCTGAACAAGGCTGCAGCTCCTGGGGGCCGGGAGCAGGCTGGGAGAACAAGGGATTTGGGCTGACCCCGGGAATTCCCCGCTGCTGCATTGTTTCAGGGCAGCCAAGAATTAGCAGAAGGGGCATTTTGCCTTTCAGGGGAGGGAGGGGACACCTCCTCCCTAGCTGGGGAAAATCATATTCTGCTGGGTAAAAAGATTCATGTGTTGTTGATTTTGATGTTGTATTTAAATAAAAAAAAAATCCCAGGAGGGGGAAAAAGTTACTGAGAGAAAGACCCAGGGTTCCCTACACCTGCCGGCCGCATTTTCACTAAATTTTGAATCACAAATGAGATTATTTCTCCATATTTTCAAAACTATCATGATTTTTTGTTTTTAAGAGAGATAAAAGGAGTTTTTGAAAGAAAGAAAACTGTCACTTTCCTCTTCTTCCCTGCCCAAGGGGACATCTGCCCCTTGGTCCTGCACTTTACTGGGGTTGCTGTAGGGCAGGTACCAGCATCCGCAGCCCTTTCCTGGATTTCCTCTGGTGGGTAACTGCCCTGGTGCGATGGTCACTCGGTAGCTCTCTTTGAGCCCAAGTGACCTGGGTAAAACCTGCCCGGGTTCGACTTTCCCTCCTTTTGAATCCCTTTGCTCATGAAGGCAACTTGCCATGGCTCTATCTATCCTCTTTGCAAATGTCATACCTGCTATTTCTGCGCTTTAATCTGACAAGGTATGAGCGAGGGCTCTGCCAGATGGGCCCTAGCGATGATGATGTTACAGGTGCTCTTCGGAGATGAGCTACTTTCCCAGCAAGAAAGGCAAGAGCCTGTTTCCCGGAGTGCAAAGCACAAGGTGGGATTTGCTAAAGGAGGATTTGGACTTTGCTGACGTTCAGATCCCAGGCAGAAATCAAGAGGACACCTGATGAAGAAAGGCCCATTAATTCAAGTGAGGATGGTCCCTATAGACCGACCACATACGCGATGGTCCAAACCCTCTGCTTTAATCCTCCTGCTCCCAGGTGGCCGGGAGAGCACCCAGAACACGCGTGTGCATGGGACCGGGTGCTCCTCACCCCTCGGGGCTGCCCTGGAGGACACCATGGCCACTCTGTCTCAGCCTGTCCCCTGGTACCTCAGTGGGCTCCAGATGGGGCCTGTGGTCTGGGACACCCTTTGCTGCCCGTTCCAATTTCTTCCTAGCAGAAAGCCCAGCTCTGTAGCTGGCGTAATCCCACTGGCTTTCACATCTTGTACCGATCTCCCCAAACCAGGACCGGTCCCGTAGGCTGCTTATGCCATATGGGAAGGTCATACCTGAAGCATAATCCTGCCCAATGATACCTATAAAAAGGAGGAAGGCAGATGCTCTGGGCTTTTGGCATTGCAACTGTGAACCTTCCCCCCCAGTGGAAACCAGGGCTTATAATGGAGTTGCTGACACCACCTCAATTACCGCCGCACTACCCGCCGCCCCGTAATGAAGGAATTTTCCTCTTTTTGCAGTGTGAATACTAATTGAGACGGGCTCCAGCGCGGCACCAGCGCAGGAGGATGGTGCCATCTAAAGGAACCGAAGGCAAAGAAGAGCAGCAGCCGCCGCCGAGGGGGTGCAGAGGGACCGGCGGCATCGTTTTAGCTGCTGAGAGGTGGCTCAGCAACAGGGCCTCGGCTCAGCCGAGGCTTCCAGAGGAAATTTCTGATGGGTGTTTGATGGTTTCATGCCACCTTAGAGATAATAGGGGCCCTCATTTGCATAGAATTCGCCTATTCCCTACAAAGCTGACATTCAAGGGTATTTTCCTCCTGGCACCTTCTTGTTTTCATCATGTACATAGCTGGTTCCAGGGAAATCAAGCATAACATCTGACTGTCTGGGATCCTTGACCCCAAAGCCAAGTTGTTACGATCCTAGAGGACTTGATGCAGGTCTTTGGGACCAGGTTTTAGAAGTGCCCGTACCTGATGTGTACAAGCTTAGTCCTGCCTCAGTAACCTTGCTGGAGCATCAGGGATGGTTACAGTGTAGGAACTGGGAACTGGCTCCTCCGCAGAAAAGCTTTAGAGCTAACCAGTCCAAGTCAACCCATGGGCACATCTGCTGGGGCTCTGACCCAGCTTAAACTCTCCCTGATGCATTTCCTTTGTCAAGAGGGCTGCAGTCATCCAAAAAATCCTCTTGGCATATGCAGCTAACAAGCCCAAACCAACACCAGCATTCCTATTTTACCTTTTTTGACTCACTGCACGCTATGAAAGAAACATCAGTCATGATTTACAGAGCTGCCACAAGAACCCTGCAAGATGGGACTGCCCGCCGAATTCCAGGTACGTGAGGAAGGCTGACACTTTTGTTTCGGCAATTAATTAATTTTCACAGGGCTTTCACTTTTACAACCTCTTTTTCCACTTCCCAGGTTGCTCAACTCGAAATCAATAAGACCACCCCATGATAAAGACGTCATGCTGAATGTATATGTCATTAATCACTTGAGTTACCTTTCAACCCAGCGCGTTTCCTTTGTTGGAGCCTTCCCTCGAGGTACTGGAAAAACAAACAGACACATTTATAACAACCCCTTAGGGCTAAGTCAACACTTGCATTCACCTCCTTACTCAACATCTTGGGCTTAACCAAGATCATCTCTAAAACTCCTCAAAGAGCTACAAAGCAGTAACTGTACTTTCCCAGTACAGATAATTGGGATTTTACATGGCATGATGATAGACTTCATTGAAAAAGTTATCCTAACATCAACGCTCGCTGCTGGGAGTCCTAAAGCCATTGCCCAGACCAAAGCAAGCGTTCAGATGCCCGATGGCATCATGAAGACACGCTTGGGCATGTTTTCCAAACCATTAATATTTGGCTGTGGTGCAATGAAAGATGAAAGACCTGCAGTCCTGCGCTTTCAACCACCCAAACCACATATGACATGGCCCCGTAAAACAGGCCCCACCATGCCTCAGTCCTATTTTTATGCACCTCCTGTAGAGGAGCGATACAAAGGTCAACAAGTCAAGAGCTGGAGCACCCAGGACCATCAGGTTTACAGCCATCCACAGGAGCTCACTTCAGCCTCCTTAGGCACAGGGATCCCTGTTTGCAGGATCTGACCTCAGGGCTCCCAATACACCTCGGTTGCAGGATCCGGCACCACCTTGCACTTTCTTGGTCAATGAGCATGCCGGACCTGCTGTGGGGTTCATCACACCTGCAGTCCTTCACCCAGCCAGGTACTCTCCTCTTCTGAAGCTCTCCACAGCCTACCACGAATGATAGAGCCTTTACTGAAGTATTCAAAATATTTTTGAATGAAAGTGTCAGTTCAAGATCCTCAGCATAAAACATACCTAACAAAGCCTATTTGCAAAGTAAATTTACTCTGGATTTCCGATACCTAGGAAAGTTTTTTCTATTATATTTATTTAAAATTACAACAGTTTACATTAGAAACAAGCTCAAACAATTAAGGTAAAAGATAAATAACTGCATACAGTTTAATTTTACAAAATGCAAACATACATCTTTCATTGTTCCATTATCCGAGTATTAAGTGCAATATAATTGTCCGATGCATTTTCGCTGACTTAAATGCTACAAAATTAAATGGGCCTGACTTTTATGAAATAATCTTTATTTTCCTTCATCATGCAAGCAGTGGCCTGCGATGGCTCAGAGTTTTTTTGGGGGGCACCTTCAAACGAAATGTTCGTTTTCTGCTGTGCAGCAGGGTTCCTCTGGATTTCAGATGGCCAACAGTACCACCTAGTAAGGTGCAATCCCAAGAAGCAGGAGTTGGAGGTCGCCTTTGGAAAAGCAGGGCATCATTCCAGCTGTTAAGCTGGCAGGGAGAGCTGCGGGATGCTCCGAACGCCATGGTGAGCGAGCACACCGTACTTGCCATGCTTTCCTTGCTCCCCTCAATAAACACCCCTGGGGGACACGCTCTTTATCTGGGATGCAATTATAAAAATTGGCTTTGAAATAATCCTTTTAGAAGGATAAAAAAAAAAGAAATAACAGGCAGCTTATGTGCTTATGTTGTAAGGTTGGTACCGTACATATTACAGTGACTCGTAAAGGCAGTATTATACCAACAGCAGAGCGCCCGGAGGCCTCAGAAAGAGTGGGTTTGCTTTTTGAGGAGCATTCCGAGTCTGAAGGAAGAACGGGGAAAATTAAAGCTGATGTTATCTTATTAGGACTCTGATATAAAGAGGCTGAAAATGATGATGATGTTGAATTTTGGAAAGAAATGGGAAAGTAGGGATGTGACAAAATAACAGTAAATAATGCACAGCCTTGAAAAAGGCAGGTGGGAAGACCTGTCTGATGAGGCAAGTGGAGGAACCTGCGGCACAGCAGGATTGCCTTGGGGCAGAGCGAAGGGGAGCCCACCATGTGCCACGGTGGCATCGTGGTCCCCGGTGGCGCTAGCCGGAGGCCAACCCAACACCCTGTTGCTAAAACTAGAAGCACTTGCCGACTAATTGGGGTGTAAGTTACGGATGAATCATACCATTTTGAGCCACGGACCGGGCTCACAAAGGTCTGCAGGTGCTTAGGGATAATCCTGTAAACCCCTATTCCTCCAGCTCTTTGAAGAGGCCTGCGGCTTTCAGCAAGCCAAGAGGAGAGGCGGCATCTCCTGCTGCTTCTGAAGGGCTGAAACAGGCCCTCCGAAACGCTGGCCTTATCCCAGCCCTTTGCATCCATAAGGCGCGTGCTGTGAAAGGCAGCTTTCCCCCATCAGCTTCCCAAGCACCTCTATTCCTCCTTCGTAGCTACAGCACCTGCCTGCTCAGGGATTTAGGAGGGGATGCAGCCCCCATGTCACACCGCCGCTGCTCCAGTAGCATCTTATAACATCCTCTGAGTTATGAAGACCATATTTGTCTTGAAAACAGGCACATTCCTCTTGTGCAAGGATGCCTCCAGCCGCCTCCTGGGTGGGCATGAATCACACCGGCCTGCCGAGATTGGCCCTATAACTCCTGTCTGCAGCAGCCCTGGCGTGGGCTGCTTGCGCGGGGGATGCCGGCGAACGCCGGGAACGTTTTCCAAGGCAAATCAAGTGTTTCGATAAGACGCGCCCGACGTGCAGGCACGAGATGTTGATTTGTGGTGGCTCTCACAGCGGCGATGCTGAAAGGGCAGACCCTCAGCTGGTGTAAATTGGCACCGTTCCCCCCCGGGGCCCCGGGTCAGCTCGTAAAATGGTGTAACTCAGCGTAGCCCTATGGATGTCACCGCATCCCCACTAATTTACCCTTGCTGAAAACCCGCTCCACGGGATGAAAGCATTAACTCTGCTGCCGGCCAGCGCAACCAGAGCTGAAAAATCGCAATGCAACTTTTCTTTTTTTCTTTTTTCTTTTTTTTCCTTTTTTTTTTTTTTTTTTTTTTTTTTTAATAACTCCTTAATTCTTTTCCTTCCAGCTGCATTCTCCGTTGTCTGCTCCTGCATCCACAAAGAGGGGCTGCTAAAGGAGAAGGCGGCGCGCTAATAACTCACTACCTAGGCAGTCGCAATGCCCCAGCCTTCACTCGCACCCCCAGACAAAAAGGCCATGTGTCACAGCCCCGAGACAAATGCTCCTGGCACAATGCTGCGACACAAGCGAGGGGGCCGGAGGTCAAAAGTTATTTGTGTAAGCCGGTATGCTTTCAGCAGGAAGACATAGCTGGAACAAAACTTTAAAGGTCAGTCTTGTCCCCTTTCCCCCACACCCTCCTACCCCCCCAAATCCTCCTGCCTGCACCTGTCCTGACATCCCTGCCTGTACAAAAGGCAGGCAAGGGTTGCAAAAACTCCTGGCGAAGGGAGCAGGGTGGGAATCATCCCGAGAGCGGGCATGGGGTGAGGTTTGCTCCCGGACCAGCTCGGTTTGCTGGCAGCAGCGAGGAGCGGCCGCTGAATTGAGGTCGGGTGCAGCATCTCCATCGGGATGTTCTTGACCGGCCCCACGTCTGCCCACTTTTAGAGAGGTGGTGTTTACGAGATGGAAATTTGGGTGATTTGCATGCAAATGCACAGACTGGAGAGGGGGGGGAAAGAAAATAAATATTGGGTTTTTTTAAAAAAAGAAAAGACAAGAAAAAAAAGTGAAAAAAAGCTTGCGGCAGGCATGAGCAGACAATGGTGTCTCTATGGAGATAGGGAGGGGGAGAGTGGGTGAACATGCCTGCAAGGCAGACACCCGGCCACCAGCCTTCTCGCAACTTTTGGGGGAAACCCTTTCTTGGTGCGTACATTTAGGCAGAGCTTGCTTTACCTGAAAATTCACCCAGCCAGATGTTGCGCCTCTGCACTCTTGCTGACAAAGTCGCTGCCCTCAACTTTGGTGACCAACAGCAGAAGTGCTGTTCCCAGCTGTGCCTCCTCCAGTCGCTAACTGGTTTAAACTGGAGTGCTGCTAGCACCCCGAGGCTGGTGTGGAGTACCAGCAGCTCCAGCAGAGACACACCAGAGGGATCAGGAAGCCTCAGTGTGCTCTTGGGTGGATGCTTTCTTCTCTGTGTCCAGGAAATCTGGGCAGAAAATTACATTCCCAAGAGTCAGGGGCTTTGCTGCGATGCTTAGAAAAGAAGACAGAAATGGGGAAAAACCCCTCTCTCTATCTAGAAATGATTTTCATTTTGCAAAATAAAATAAAAAGGTAATTCTAAATTTTATCCAATAGATAAAGCTTTTTTCCCCCAAATGGGGTTCATGAATTGCTGGCTTTTCAAAGAAAATTGCCAGTTTTCCTTTTACACCCTCATGATAGAGGACTAAAAGCAGAGATGCTGGTTGACAGCAGAGCAAGGTACCACGCACTCCAGAAGCTCAGCACCACCCACAGCAATGCCGGCTGGAAGGATGGGAGGAAAACAAGTGAAACCAGTGGTGCTAATGGGCATCTCCTTTCCCCAGCTCCCACTTCTTGGCCATTCTCCCAGCTCCCCTGCAACAAGAAGGACCAGCAGTAATTCGGCAGAGATGCACATGACTTGCACTTGATGGGGATGCTGAACTCAAGCCCAAGCATCCTTAATGAAGCTGCTGCCCGGGCTTCAGGAGCAGGCAGGGTTTGCCACAGAGGCCCTGCACTGCAGGGAGACCCTCCAGGGAGCAGCTCGTCCCCCCCAGGAATGCGCCCACCCCCTTCAGATGAGAGGGCATCCTTGGACAGCGAAACGGGGTCCTCACCTTTCCCTCTCCTTTCAGTTCCCTGGGACAAAACATAAATACCTCCAGCCAAGTGCACTCAGTACGTACTTGTTTGCCAAGCCATTATCTACTCCTGGGTTATGAGAAGGCATTTGTGTTTCACCGGGAATCCAATCAATAAATTCCACAGTCTTTCACCCTCTCTTCTCAGCAAACATATCCATCCCACCCCACTACACCAGGTTTTCTCCCTTTGCTGGAGTTAAATATTTGTGGGGCCTCTTGTTAAAACATCGTGAGCACCGGGCTACAGCAGAGGACTCTGGCCAGTGCTGGCTAGGGTTCTTCACATGGAGAGTCTCTCCTCCCTTGGAAAGGGACGGATGATGGGAGAAGGTGAGTCTCCTGCTCTTCTACCCACCCCAAACAGGAGTTTTGGTCATGGAAAAGTCAAATCAAATGAAAGACCATCTTCCTTGGATTTGGACCCAGTAATCCTTATGGGTCCCTTCCAACTTGGGATATTCTATGATTCTATAATTCCTAATACAACCTTTTAAAATGGTACCTTGCTCATACTCTGTTAATGAGATGAACCTTTCTGGTTTCCAGACAAGAAAACCTCCTAGTTTACTGCATCAAGGATAAGTCAGATGCCAAAAGTTCCCCTTGGAAGTCCCTTGGGCGCCTCTGAAACTCGTCCTTAGTCTGTGGGAGAGGCACCGGGAAGAGACAAGGCTAAACCCCAGGTCAGTTGGTCCAGGAAGGGCTTTGGACCCTCTGAAAGCACAATGATATAAGGTGATAGCAGCTGTGACAGCAGCCCTTCAGCAGCCACTGGTGGCTCCAGGTGTTCCCAGGTGTGCCCCAAACCTGCCTATGCCCTCTCCAGCCTTCTGCCTTATCTGGGTTGATATTGCTGGGACAAGAAGGTGTTTCTCTCCAGCAGGGTGCAAGGATCTGCCATAACCATGGTATTCCTAGCAACAGAATAAGAAAGCATATTTTTCTTAAGCTTTATTTTAGAGGCAACAGCAAGCTGAAGTTGATGGAAGGTGTTTTCCTGGTGCCAGATTCGTTCCCATTCTCTTTCCTGAAGAGGGGAACTGTGTATCCCAGAAGTGCTCAGCACTAATTAGGAACTTTCATCAGGAACTCGCTAACATCTTGCACTGTCTGCAGAGCTGCCGCTCTCAGCTCTATGTTTAATAACTATTCATGTCTCTCAGATTTCTCTCCACAGCCTCTTTCTGTCTGGAACAATGAAGTCTGGCAAGGCATGTTTCCAATTAAGATTATCAACCGCGTTATTAAATGAATTCAATGAGCACTTAAGATCTGGAATTTTTTCTATGCCAGATAGGTACCAGACATGCTATGCAGACACTCTTCTGTCTTCTCAACATATGGCCTTGCTTTGTGCATTCATGATGTGCATCTCCAGTAACTAACTTAGAGCATGACCAATACCTGACCAATACAAGTCAAGATGCGTTAGACCAGTCAGCGGGAAATCTCCCACCAGTGCCAACAGTGAGATGGAGCGGGTTATACTGGTGGGCTATTGCTGCCCATGAGCCTGGTGCTTAGGTCTTCATTCAACTGGTGGTTGGCTGCCTGGTTTTAAAGTCTGGCTTGCTGTCACCACCATGTGCAAGCAAACCCCTCAGCTACGGACAAGCTTTTTCCCCCAAATGGACCTCCTACCCAGCAGGTAAGGTCCAGCTGCAGAGTCTCCCTCCCCATGGCTGATGTGCCTGCTCCTCCGATCACACCTGGTAGCTCTCCTGGCCACACCTGGTTAGCACATTTTGATGCTTTCTTATATCAGTATATAATAAAGCCATATTGCAACCTCAGACTGAGCTGAGCTCTTTCAGGGCTTTGCTCTGAGTCAGAAGACCTTTATGAGATGCTCAGTTATGGGCAGATTTGAAGGGACTTTTGAATGCCGGGCTTCAAACTGTCTTCTTTGTACCTGTTGGTGTTTTCCATAAGGTGCTAGAGAGCACACCATACAGTCACAGACTTGAAGATAGATGCTAAAAGTCCAAGAAAAACAGTCATATTTTCAGGAAGAGCAATCCTGATTGGCAGCTTTAGCATATTCTAGTTGTTAAAGGCTACAGTAAAACACTGAAGTCAGTGGTGACAGGACTTTCATGGCAGCCGAGAGTCTCAGCTGCTTCCTTGAAAAAAAGTGATCGCTCTCCGCATCAGGAATATCTTGTGGAAAAGAAAAATATGTCACCAGAGCAATGGGGAGTTTCTGACACAAGTAATGGGTGTTGAAAGGTATTGGCCGCACTGCAAGAATCTCTCAATCAAAAACCAATATCAAACAGCAAAGGCTGCGGCGAGGAGGGAGGAAATTTGTAGCAGAGCTTGTCAGGGGGGCAGGAGCTGCAGGCACTTGATGGGGAGCTGGGCTGGTGCCAGCTGCCATCGGGAGCATCTTGTGCTGGGACGTCCTGCGGGTCCCGAGCAGCAGCGGGAACGGGGGGAGCGGGACGACAGCTCACAGCGGGAGAGGCATCCCACGCTTGCTTGTCTCCCTAAAACCATGACACTGAGACCTTGGGGTGGGTAACCGGGGATGGAGGAGCCCTGGATTCGTCCCAGAAGCTACTCCTCTGCAGTAAGGGATAACCTGCAGCGTGCCGTGATTGCTCCTGGTCTCTCAGTTTACACATAGCTGTGGACACAAAGGTTTGGTTTGACCCTCGAATGGAGCACATTATCCAATAGCATATTCCCCCTTGGCTCCGTCTATAGTGAATTGTAGGGAGAGAGACAACACCAGAGAATGAGGAGCATTGTGGCAGCATCACATATATCCAAAAAAAATGAAATAAAATCAGGCTGTATTATAACAACTGTATTATATCAGGCTAATTTTTAATTAGGGCTATTAGGGGGATAGTCCTGCAGTCATTGAAGTAAACGGGAACTATCTTTAAGCCTTAACCTTTTTAATCATCCCCGCATGGCATGCCAGAGCTTGTGAATAGGAGCCTTTTGTTCCTCCAAAACCATCTAACAGACAATTGCATGTGAAGGCACCATCTATATTTAATAGACAACCTGTCAAGAACTGGGCAGCTTGTTACCCTCAAACCACATGTCTAGATAAAGAAGAGAGTATCAGGCCTGATTTTCAAAGGCAACTGCGCTCACAAAGGCGAATTAAAGACCTTGGGAGGTGTGTTTACTCAGCACCTCTGAAAATGGTGGCCTGGTGGCCACGATCCAGGCGCTATTGAATTCCCTGGAAGGGCTCCACCGGGCGTCAATGGGCGTTGGATCAGGCCCTGTGGAGGCAGCGATGTCTCGAGGGAAATGTGACCTGAATTAATACAAATAAATAAATATATCTCTCTCTCTCACACACACACACAAACCTAACTGTTTAAACTGTAAACGAACTATTTGGGACTTAATGTGTATTCACGAGTCAGGCAACGGTGTGAAGGCTAACAACTAAACTATGCTGGTAAACCACAAATCCTCTGAATCAATATTGTTCAGTTTACTGTACTAATAACGGCGAGTGGTGCCATATGCAGTGTTATTGTGAGGGTGCTACAGCAGGTTGGGCGTTTTTTGCCCTTTACATGTCTGCAGTCAAAACAGGCATCAAACACACCTTGAAATCAAGACAAGGCCTGACAAAACCATTTGAAACACCATCACGGTGCTCCTCAAGAGCACAGAGCTGCCAGCATCTTGCTGGACGGATGGTACACCTCAGCTAGCTCCTGCTTGGCTTCTACACTCTACGTTTCCCTCCATCGCACTCCTCCCAGCGAGCATTTATCCTAATAAGTGGGGGAATCTACCTCAGATGAAAAAGGAGAGATCAATGGTCTTTCTGAGGAGAAAGGCTGATCACACACAAGGTCTTGTTAAATGGTCTGAAACCATTCTCTTTGCTCTTCCCCTCTCCTGGGTATACAGGTTGCCACAGCCCAAGAAGTGATGTTTGGGGATGCTGTCCACAAATTTTTGAGTCCCCTCAGGCAGCTGAAACAGCAGAGGCCTTCACAGAGATAAACCAGCAGTGAGGCACAGGTGCTCCAGGGGTGGAAGACCTTGCTGGGACCAAGGAGAGGTCTTCCATCCAGCATCCAGTTCACAAACCCAAAGCACATTTTGGGCACAACAGCTAAAAGACAGACCATGAAAGCCGTTTAAGTACCTAGAGAGATGGGCAAATGATGGAAGAGATTTGGAGAAACAGCAGGCTTTGCAAAAGATCAGCCACTTGGTCAGCATCACTCAGCGCTTTCCAGCACCCATGCATCTGTGCAGGAGAGTCCTGAGGGCTGCATCTGGCTCTGATGTGGGGAGGACAGGGATGCTTGGGGTGTGTGAGAATGAGACTGGGGTGTGAATGACAAGGTGTGAATTTGGGGGCATGCTTCTCATCTTCTCTTATCTTTCCTTCACATCACTGAGGTTTTGAGGCCCCCAGGGACATGGCAGTAAGGGTGAGGACCAGCGCTTATTTTTGCCTTACCACCAGATAAAAGTGAAGCATATGCTAGTGTGGGGCTCACCAAAAGTCTTTGGGAAATATTGAAATGATGCAGGTTTCCCAGCACAGGACTCGGTGACTTCTATAGCTCTCCCAGGAATTCAGCTGATTTCATTATATCTATGTATATATATTTCATTTATTTATAAACCAAGGTAACTCTGTTGAGTTATAAACTAAATTAAGGGGAAGGTCCATGGGGTGCCTGGACTGCCTTCCCTGTAGGAAAAGCTCTTTGAAAGGCAAGAAGTCGGAGCCCAGAATTAAATACATTGTGCTTCTCTCCATTTTTGACTTATTTAATACTTTTCTTTTGCTTGAGCAAGATCTAACCACTCTTCCCTAGCCCTCGTTTAAATGCAAACCTATTTCAAACCCGCATCCCTTGTATCGAATCGCTTGCCGTATGCTCCCTCCAGTGGGCAAAGGACCTCAAAGCAAAGGCAGCAGAAACGCTTTGACATTCTGCTCCAGGACCCTACGGCAAACCTTACCCAGCCAAAAAAGCTGGGGCCAGTTTGGGTTTGACACGCAAGGGCTCAGCCTGCTTTTCTGTGCTTACCCCGTTAAAAATCTACCTGAAAATTTTACTTTAACTGCGGGAGGAAGGTTAAGTTTTTCTGGGGCTTGTTTAGCGTTGGTCGATCCTGCCTGATCCAAGCCCAGGAGGTCTCAGGCTACCAATTTCTTCTCTGTTTATTTTTCCTGGCTGATTTTAGGGTGCCTTTCTGGGATTCCTCTCCCACCCATCCCCATGATCACCTTCCATGCCTTAGCCAGGACCTTCACTGCCTAAATAAACCATCACAAACCAATTCTTCCTTGGGGAGCCAATATTTCATAAAAAAAACCCTGATGTGCAACCTTCATACGGCTACAAAATCGCCTTGTTCCTCCTGCCTCGGCCATAACTAACTTTTCAACACCCACAGCTGCAAAATGGGAACCTTTGGTTAATGAACAATGGGAAACCCATTGTTTGGCAGTTTTAGAGGCTAGGCAGAAAGAATGCACACTGTCAGCATGGCTCTGGGTCTCAGGGGGAACAGATTAAGAGCACAGTGACCCACAAGCTGCCATCCAAAACCAGCTTTCCTGTTAAAGCAGCACGTGTGCTTGGACCGGTGCTTTTACCCCTCCGGGTTGCTCAGGTTTGTAATTTATGGCACACTCAGAACTTGAAGTTTGGCTTGCGGGGCAGCGGGGGAGTCACGGTGCCTAAGGAGGCTGAATATATTCCCAATCTATGTTGTACTCTGAAAATGGGGTGCACTTCTGAGATCCTCCCAGACACAGGCATGGGGTGGGAAGGGGCACATTGCCCTGAGCCGCCCATACATTTGTTTAGCCATGACTATATCCCATCTCCTTCTAAACCGCTGATGTATTTCACCTCTTCAGCATCCCATGGCAGCAGTTCTCCTAATTCCTCATCGATATTGAAAGCACGTCTTTTTCAGTGCTCCCCCCAGTTTGGTGTGGTTTAGAAAGGCTCCTTTCTCTGGGCTGCTCTGCCCGTGTGGCTGGATGTCTGCAGACAGTCGGGTTTAATTGTGGGATCACGGCCTGTGTCATTACTCCTGGCATCCTGCGCTGCCCGGAACAATAGAGCTCCCTCTGCTAAAACAAGCACCTACAGCATTAGTTAAATCAAAGCCCTTTCAAACTGACCGATCCCCCCCAAGAAAATGCAGTTTTCCTATTAAACCTGAAAGCAATTATCTGGGATTAGCATCAGATCAAAAGGGATTACTTCCAGTATTGTTTTCAAAACCCTCAGGGCTGGCAGAATTATGATACCGCACCGCCGCTGCCGGCGCTCCGAGCCCGCAGCGCCCGTGCCGGGCTGCTGGAGGATGCCAGCCATCCGGCACCCCGCCGTGGTGGGGGCTTTGGGTGTCCCGGGACAGTGGTGGGATGGTCTGGGCGACCTCAGCAGGCTCGGCTCTGATTTCCCTCCGCTTCCCTGGCGTGCTTTGGCAAAGGATGAATCACAAATTTTCAGGCATCTTTGCAGGGTGGTTTGCACACCCCGCTACCTGTCTCGGAGCCGGGGACAGCAGCAGCATCGCCCTGCATGGGATGTAGGGCTGCATGCAGGGGGCATGGGGCTGTGTGGGTACCCACAATGGGCGGGTATCACTCTCGGTCCGAGCAGCACGGTGGGAAACCCCTGTCCTGCAGACCCTGGAGCTGCACCCAGCTCTTCTGTCGAACAGCTGGGCTTGTCACGCTCAGTGCCTCAGTTTCCCCACCTGTGAAAGGGTCGGGGGCTGTGGCAATCACCTCTGGAAAGCCCTTTGGGAACACCCACTGAAGCACACTGCACAAAAGCCAAGTGTTTTACCTGCTGTACCTCAGAAGCCTAATTAAGACACCGGAGTGTGAGGGAAGGCTTCAGAGAGCAAAGGTGCTTTATAACATGTGCATTTCTCCTTAATCCTACCTGCAGCTCCTGGTGACTGGTTATTGTATTGCCAAAATAATGCAAAAAGCAAGATGTGTGAAGATGTTAAAGCTAAAAAGGAGGCAGGTGTTATTTCAGGTAAGCTGCAGAGGGGCAACGGGACCTCGAGGGTGAGGGGTCTGGACCCCTGGGACCTCGCAGCCCCCCCCAGCCCCATGCAGCATCTCTCCTGGCTGATGCCGCTGCCTTCTCCTGCACGATTTAATGGGGTAGGTCCTTGCGGGAGCAGGAGCCGTAGATCTGCTGGAGGCTCCTTGGCCGGCAGGGGATAACATTTCATCCTCCTTCCCCCCCGTGAAGCAGGAGGTGAGGCTGGTTCAGGGCGATGCGGCAGGAGGGCGACCTGTGAGCGAATCCACCTCCCGGCAAAGCGGCTCCGTGAAGGAAAGGGTGTTGAAGCGGCGAAGTGCAAAGGGTTATTGTTAAACCAGCAGTGTCACGGTGCCTGCAAAGGTCTAGAGACAAACGCCACATTGGCTCTGTGCAGGGAGGTGAATATTTTTTTTTCTTTTTTTATTGGGCAGTGGAAAAAAAGATGGGCTTTTGAGCTGGGTGAGTTGGGAAACTCCCGATTTCTGTGTTTGTATCGAGCAGGCTAATGAGATGGCTCAACTCTTATTATTTGGCCAATTTTATTTTTAGAGTTTGTTCCTCCTTCCCAATGTGGACAAACCCCCCGTGGCCACACAAAGCAAGCCTGCATTTTAAAGGTTTGGGCGATACCACATTTAAAAGCAGTTATTTTAGGAGCTTCCTGTGAATGCTATATAATTCGGCATTTTTGAGGCAAGGATTAGTCTCATCTTTATTAAACTTCTGGAAGTAAACAGAATATTATTAACTGCTGAAGTACAGCTCCTCCTGTGTGCATCAACCAGAGGATGTTCACGTAGCGTGAACACCCAAGCATCGGTGATGACTGGAGGGAGGACCCTATGGGTCCTCACCCCCATGGCAGGGGTGGCAATTGCCAAATGGCACGAGTCTCGCCCAGGAAAGTCCAGAGCAGAGCAGTACAGGGGGTGGTTAGACCTGTCCTGAGGTCTACAGCATCCTGGCGAGGAAGGGAGCAGCCGCTCCGTGGTGTTTTGGGAGACGGGAAAGTGCTTTGCCTGTGACCTTCAGCTTTTTTCTTTCCTCTTACTCAGCAGATCTGAATTTTCTCTATTTTTAAGACGCGTGTTTCCCCAGCAAACAAGCTAAGAAAAAAAAAATAAAATTACCCTTTGAGGTTCAATGGAGATGGAATAGCAGGCCCAGGACATGCAGGGCTGTTAAAAGAAAAATAGGTAAACATCACATCTACTTACAGATCGGTCACAACTGACCTTCCTGACTCGGGTTTAATGGCAGGGATGCTGGGTTTTCTTCTCTTATCCCACCCTAATATTTAGCAGTTCCTCGTTGTCCGTCACCGCACAGTTAGTGATCTCTAATTTTTCTTCTCTCACTGAAAAGGAGAGGTTCTTCTTTGCCCAGCACCAGCAAGGTAATGAAAGTCAGTCTAGTTTTTATTTTAGAAAAAGCAATTTTCATAAATGGTGTTCCACTAATGGCTCATGATCACATATAAGCCCCACAGCAAATTACTCTTAATCCAGTTTGTCTGTGTTATGTTACCTGAGGGAAATAATATCAATCCTTTCTCTTTGCTAGCAAACTGTTCGCCGGGACTTCTCCAATATATATTAATCCCATCATTTATCTTTGTCAACTGAGAACAAAAATAATTTGTGGGAGAGTAAACAGAAGAGCATACAAGACAGGAGCTCAGCATTATTAAACAGCAGAAAGCAGGTGTTCACAAAACCAGGCTTATTTTTATTGCAAAAACTTGAGTAATTCTCCTTCTGCATCCGTGCATAGTAAACAAGAGTTTAGGGAGATTCTAATATTTTAGAGGAAACTGAAATTTCATCACTCTAGGAACAATGTACAAATAAGCAAATTCTTTATGCAGCCTTTTTATTTGCTGTGAAATTTGTTCCGGACAAAGGAATGAGACACTTCCTCTTCTCCTGGCATGCTCAGCGGGCATCACTTTTTGGAAGGGATGCTCTCGGTCCCGAGCCAGACAAAGGCAGGAGGACCCCCCTGGGTTGCAGCAGGGCTCACATCAGGCAGTGTTCATTGCTCGAGCGCTTTTTTGGTGTTGTAGGGGTGACACCTCCAGATGTCCCATGTGCTGGGAGCACTCCCGAGACAGGGGCCAGGGAATGGACCCCTCCCTACCTGCCCTTTCCCTCCCTTCCTCCCGCAGCTCCTGGTCCTGCTTGGAGGCTGAGCCCCATCACCAGTGCTTTGGTGACAGTACTAGGTGCCACCTTGCTCTGAATGTGTCGTCCCCCCTCCTCCCTGATCTTCCCAGGGACACAAATTCTCAGATTCCTCTCCCCCTTCAGCATCTTCCATGTATTAAAACGTTGCATCGCTTCTCATTCCACATCCATCCCAGGCGGGTGCACCGAGACACCCCGTTTGGGAGCTTTGCCTCGTTTTCTCCTGTCGGTGCTGTTTTCACTGGCATGGTGTCCCTGGATGATCATTTCCAGCGCCTTCAGAGATAACTTGTTTGGGTTTCTGCCGTTCTTGGAGGAGGAACCCCGCCGTCAGCAGCACGCCTCTAATTGGGGCCGCTGACCCGCTCCACGCCGCAGAAAGAGCTATTTTTCGTCTGGCTTAAATGGGGCTTTAAATAGAGCTTCATAATGAGCCTCATTACAGCAGGTACTCCGCTGTAGCGGGGATTAAATTACCCACGGCAGGTATTCCCCCCCGGCCGCAGCCTGCCTGCGCAGCTGACAGCTCGCACGCCCGTGCACAGCCGGACGGGGGAGGACAGCCCAGGCGTCACCCCTCGCCCCATAAAGCACGGGCGAGGAATGAGCTTTCCCACGGGGTTGTCACCGGTGGTGTAGGGGAGCTGAGGACGCTGTCAGGGCGTGGGAGTTATGGGGTGCTGGGTGGCAGCGGGTCACACACCCCTCATTCACCGATGGGGATACGTGCCTCTATCCCGAATAAATAAATTAAAAAAACCCACAAACTGGCCATTCCTGGGGCATAAAGACCGCTTTATTAAATGGCAGCATCCATCAGCACCTTTGATTAACTGCACTGGGGAGGGTGACCGAGCAGCGCACACAGCCAGCGGGGACATGTCTCTGCAGTGCCATTGGCTTGGGGACACAGTGGGCATCTTGCGCAAGCCGAGAGGCCATGAGAAAATCCCAGAGCTCCCCCCTCTGACACTTTTTTTTTTTCTTCTCCAGGTTATGTTCATCCAAAACCTTGTAAAAGAAATCATAATGCAAAATCAAAACGATCTCGTTCATACCCAGCCGTCTGTTTCACGCAGCTGGAGGTGCAGTGCTCGGCACCACATATTTCCAGGCTCTTAAAAAACAAAGCAAAGAGAGCCTTCTAAATTAAAGCTCTTTGCCAAACCTTTATTATCATTTTTTTGCCAAAAGACGTTTTCTCCAGCTGTCTGCTCCCACGGCCCAGGAGCCTGCGGGCTCAAACCAGGGCAGCTGGAGGCAGAGCTGCCCAGCCTGGGTTCCCCTGCACAGCTGGGCAGGGAGCGTGAGGCTGAGGTGTCCCCGGGCCACCTGGTGCCACCAGGCTGCAGGGCAGTGTTGGCAGCCCTCGCAGGGACTGGGTGACCCTGGGTGCTGGGACGAAGGGCATCGCCTCTTGGGCTGTGGTACTCCAGCTGAGCATCCTTGTGTGCCAAGGGCAAGGTCTCGAGGGAGACCAGGAGACCATCAGTGGTGGCCTGGGCTTGCTCTTGAGCCCAGACTCATCAGGCGGCTGAGATTTAGGAGGGAGTGGGCAACTGCAGCTCCATGTACTGGGGTCTGTTGCTTCATTGGCCTTAGGAGCACAGGGGTATTTGGGTGATGCTGTGCGCCTATCACCTGGGACAAGCAGGCTCATCCAATGCGTGTACAAAGTGGACCCTCTGAAAGAGCAGGTCCTTCGTCTTCAGAGTCACTAGGTGGCAACCTAAGGCATCCTTTGTGTTTGGAGAAGTCTTGTGGAAGATGGAAATGCCTCCGTTTCTGCCTTCGACCTACTCCCCCTCCTTTTCTCTCTCTCTCTTTTTTTTTTTTTTTTTTTTTTATTCCTGAATTACTGACAGACACCATAAAAACATCTCTTCCTCCATGTTCTTCAGCAGCCGAGGGTGGAGGATGGTTCTGGATCTGCTTTATCCCAAGATTGCGCCCAATAATGAGGCAAAGACAAGCAGGTGACCACATGTTGTGCAAAGCCCAGAAACAATGAGGTTTCTGGGAGGAAAAAAGTGATTGAGGGTAGAAAAGGGGGAGAAGAGTCCTCGTCCAGTCTCACTGGCAAACGGGCCGGTGAGCTAACAAACACTGGAAATCCGGGATTTGGGTCGTGTTGGGGATGTCTGTGGCCAGCTTAATAAGGATTGCTGGTTGGGTGCACATTTTCAGTGTGGTTTTGCCTTTATTCCTTGCCCACATTTTGTGGGTTCTTTTTCTGGGCCTTTTCATAGAAATATCTGAAAATATTGATTTTTTTTTTTTTTTAAAGAGGATGGATTTTTTTTTCTAAAAGCCTATATTTTCTAAAAGCCTATTTGCAGCCTATAATATGCAGCCAGGATTAGAAGGGAGAATGCTTTTTCCCCAAAATTTCCCATCAGCATTGATGTAATTACCTCTCTTACCCCTGTAAGAGACGGTGACTCCTTTTACCTAAACTTGGACACGGAGAAATCCCGTCCAGCTCAAACAGCAGCCAGGTCTCCACCCACCCTTGCCACCGGCGATGTGCCCCAAAGGGGTAGAGCTACAGCTCTGTCACTCAGTAACCGTTTATTTATCCCATGACCTGTCACTGCTTAATCCATCCGCTTTCATGACTTCCCCTCCCCCCCCACATTGCTCTATTCGAAGCTTCAAATTTTGTCCTGCCATCACCTCGTGTGAGGAAAACACCCAGAGCTAATCCTCAGTGCTATGAGAGGCACGTGCTCCTGCATCACCGTATCCTCCCTTAATTCCCTCCTGGTGCTCTTCTATTAACTTCTGCTGAGCATCAAGTCCTCCTGAATCATGGAGCCTCTTTGCAGCTCCCAGACCCACCAGCCTTGATAACCCCGAGCAGAAGGGAAGCTCCTCTCTTTGGCCATGGGAGGCAGGAGACCCACTGCCCATCCTGGTACCAGCCTGGCCATGGGACGAAATCACAGTCCCTCCCCAGCACATCCTTCCTGGGCATCGCCCGCCAGCAGGAGCTAAGCTGCTCCTTCCCTGTGAACCAGGCTGGAAAAATCTCCACTGGCTTTACCATTTCTCCAGGCAGAGGAAAGGAATCCATTTACACCTTCCTCTTATTTAATTTGGCTCCCAGCAGATCTGTTTTATAGGACTGTCTACTCTGGGAACAGGGATTTTTCAGAGATTTTATTCTCTCCAGATGTTCTGACTGTCTTTGGTAACCCCGTTCTGGTGTGAATGTTAGACAGCATCCTCCCTCTTCACGGAGTGTGATTAGGTAAGACAGCTTGCTCCTGGGTATAAACGTTAATCAGAAATGAAAGGGAGTTGTGATTCAGTGCAAAAACCAGGCACAAAGTTTTATGAGACCTCAAACACTTCCCCTGTCTTCTGAACTGACTGAAAAGTCAAAATCTCAAAGGAAAAAGTTGGAGGGGACCAACAGCCTGAAAAGGTTTTCAGATTCAACCAACAAAAGGTTAATTTTGAAAAGTCTTATTTGTAATTTAACCCCTTGAAAATGTAATTAGGATGGTCACGATAATTCAGATTTTAGAAGAAAAACGGCTCGGGCCAGTTGGTTTCCAACACCCTTTCCATACCTGTATTTACGGAAGCACCACCAGCTATCGGGTGCCGCCTGAGTTCAGGGGATGGTCAGGTCAGTTATTCTATTGAAGAACAACCATCTTAAGGAAAACAACAACTCAATATTTTTGCCCTGGCATGGTCTGCTGCTTTTTTTTTTATCAGCCTTCATTGCCCAGAGGAGCCGATGCTCCACACAGGTGAGATGAGGTGGCTTGACCCCAGGACACACAGAGCTAGGAACAACACCCAGAATTGTTCCAGCTTTCTGATGGACCATGCTGTCCAAGCCATACAGGCACTCGGTTGTCCCACTGGCTTGGTTAAAGCCGGTCTCTTGCTCATGGCCCCCAGTTCATGCCTCAGTGGCCAGTGCTCCTGGCCAAACCCAAGCCCCAGTGTAGACAAGATGAGGCACAACTGGAGCCAAGCACTCCATCCAGAGAAAACAGCCTTTGCTGGAGCATGGAGAAAGAATGGCCATTTATGGGTTTCAGACTACAGAAACATGATCTTTTACTGGGTTTATAATGTGGAAATAGCCTGAAAAGACTGGGTCTCTCAGACTGGGCATTTGGCTTTTGGACAAAGAGCCCCACACATCATTACTTTGGCTTTGGTTTCTCCTCCAATACAAAGGGCTGCTTTCTTAGCATGGCTCTTGCTCTTGGATGGCCACCTCCACGTGCCGACCTTCATCCAGATTCTCACAGTAATTAAGTGACAAAAGTGAAGAGTTTTTGATCTGTTATCAGCCAAATGCGTCTTACACTTTGTTCCTTGGTTGTTTAATTACTGTTTCCTCCCACACAAGCTGAGGAAGAACAGAATAGGTAAAATACCCCCCATATTCTTTCTGCCTTAGCCTTCTGTCATGTCTAGATGGAGTTTCTAAGTCTTGCAGGCTTCACCCCTCTGTCTTGACTCCTTCCATGCAGCCTAGGTTAGGAAAAGACCATGTCCAGGTCTTCTGTCAAGAGTGAATGGAGTCCCCCGGTGTGATGGAGACAGTCTTGCTCCTGGCTGCTGTTAGGTGGGAGCTCAGCACCCGTGCAGGAACTCATCCATGCTATGACCTGCAGGTTTGCATCCTCACCCAGCATCTTCTCCCACCTCTCAGACACCTGCAGTTGTGGACCAATGTCTCTGCTCCTCCCCACCACTTCCCTACTCTGTTTAAACTACAAATACTACGCGAGAAGCACCATCTCTCCGGCTCACATGAGGACGATCAGCTCTAGGAGACGAAAGCTGGCAGCAAACAGGATCTCTTTGTGGAAACCGAGTTGAATTTGCCTGGTTTTGGTTCAGTTTGCTCATTAACAAGTTGGAGCTTGTTTTTGGTGATACTGTATGCTTGCTCGTTTAGTATCACCCAATCTTTCTCCTGCTGCTACGGCATGAATATTTCTGTTTCCCTTCCCTGTACAGACCTGACTCCATACCTCAAAGAACTATTTATTTTATAGGGTTTTTTTCCAGGCGGATCGCTGAAAAATATTCCCGAGCTGTTGGGCCAGGTTTCAATCACCAATCCTAGGCAGAAGCACAGACAGCAGCTGTGGGACAATATAAATGATGTGTCAGAGTTCAAGCACATTAGACAAAGCCCAGGATGTGGCATCCTTAGGACGATGTGACGTCCAGGTCCCTGGGCTGGACCAGAGCAGGTTTATTGAGCTCAGTGGAGGTACCCCACCATCTACAAGGGAAAAATCTCGTTTGTATGGGCTCTATGCTTGGAAGGCTGTCCTCACTTCTTTCAACAGCAACGTTAACAGGGGGGTTTCAGCTGTTGGGATGCAAATAGAAAGATTTGTCATCTTCTGAAGACGCTATTTTTTATTAGAAACACATCACAGGGCAGGCTTGCTGAGCAAAGACTTCTCATAACCCTCTTTAGCTTTGGGAGGAGTTAAAGGAATTTGTAGCTGGGTTAACAAAGAGCTGGCCAAGATCTTAAAATGGTTCAGTTTTGCTTTATGTACTCATATTTATCTGACCTCGAAATACTGGCACGTGTGTATTGCATTGATAATTGTCAAATAGTTGTGTTTACAGAACCGCATAATCCTGGGGCCCCTCTTCTGCTTTCTTCCGAACCGCTGCTTCCACTTGGATTTAGTCACGACCGGCTTCAAAGACAGACATATACAAACTATCCTGATTTTCTCTCTGAAACAGCATCATGTTCTTTTATGTCCTTCAGGAAGCTGGCCAGCTGCTTGCGATGCGGACGAAACCCTTCGCTGAGGCTTTCCAACGGCTAAAATTCCCGCCAGATTTTGCAGCCAGCAGCTGCAGGTTGAGTTTTTAGAAATACAGATTTTCAGCACAGGTAAGCAGGGGAAAAGCTCCAATACGCCCAAAGAAGGTGGCAGCTACTTTATCAACCTGCGGTGTGTGACAGAGCAGGTCCGCAGCGCAACACGTGGGGGGCTGAGAACCTCGCATCCGCCTTATTTGTATTTTCGGTGATTGTATTCCAGCCCGCTTGGCTGGTGGGAAGACTGAGAGGGAATCCAGGAGGAACCGCAGAGAGCAGGCGCGATCCAGAAAGCATAACCCGCAAGGAAAGCTCCAATCCATCAGCGCTGTTTCCTCAGCAGGCTGAAAAAAAGACATAGTAAACACATAAGAAATTAATATGGGTGGGGGCAGGAGCATCGCCCCTTCTCCCGTTTCTCCTTCAAGGATGGCAACCTGCAGCTGACAGGCAGACCACAGTACCAAGGCAGGGAAATTTTTATCCGGAGCTAAAATAACCCATTGTGGAATGCCAAGTGTGGGCTGGAGCCCCGGCACAGTGCCTGGGGGCTGCTGCCCCATGAACCCCCCTCCATGGCCGGCTGCTCCCGGGCGCCTGTGCAGCAGCCCGGCCCCACCAGGCATTTCAGGGCTCGGGGTTTCATATGAGCTTTATTGGCTTCAGCCAAGTTTTATTTCCTTTTGAATTCAGGAGACGGAATAAAACGTGATAAGCAGAATACAGAAAACTCTTGCGGCGGGAGGAAAAACTCTGGGAAGAAGCGGAGTTCAGGGTAATGAAACAGCTAGCGGGTGTTAGCACCATCCCCAAACCAAAACCAGCCCCTTCCCCAGGGCCACGAGCCTGCAGAGGCTTTCCACAGCGGCTGCTCTCCAGATCGCTCCCACTTGAGGAAGGCGTTCAGGGATGCTCGGTGGGGTTGGGAGCTTAGGGGGAGCCCACTTTCCCATGGCAATGTCCCGAGCTTCCAGGCTGCCCTGAAGCCCTGCGGGCAGAGGGATGGGGTAAGCAGGGCAGTGTCTCCATCACCATGCCCTTGCCTGGAGAAGAGTCCAAGAGCAAGGTGGATGTATGTGACCTCCTCCCCCAGCCCCTGGACGACAGTTTCCAGCTGTTTCTTGGGTTAGAGATATTTTTCAATGTTTTCAGCCACCCTCAGCAGATCCCTGTCCCATAAATCTGCCCAGCTTCTCCTTGAAGCCGCGTGAAGCTTCAGCAGCCATGATGGCCCACAGCCGGGAACTGCATGGGTTGGTGGCACGGTGTGCATGACTGAAGCCTGTTCCTTCTGAGTCCCAGGTCCCAAGCTTTCTGCCTCCTGAGAGCCAGGTGTGCGTGAAGTTGGGTCACCTCTTTTGTAGCTTCTCTGGTGTCTAATGCTAGGGCTGAGCTCACGCTGCACAGCTGGACTACCCCTCTTCAGCTCCTCCAAAGCCTCTGGGCACATCATACATCTCAGACATCAGCTCCTCTGTCTAATTCGCTTGCACCAAAAGGTCCAGGAGTTATTTGGGGCAGGGGAAGGGGAATTACAGGCAGGCAGGCAGCGTGATTGCAAAAGCCTTACTTCCTTTGGAGACCCAGCTAACAAATCTTGGGGTGATGAACTCGGGGTTTCTCTCTACTTCCAAGTCTATAGGTATGTGCTCTCTGAATCATATTCCTCAGCACAAAAGCGAAAAAGATGTGTCCTATCTTTGGCCAAAGAGAGAATGAAAATGAAAAAAAAAAAAAAAGAGTCGGTGATGTGCCAGAACTTTTACTTTTTATTAAAAACTTAAGTGCAGATGACGAGAAACCCACCTGTTTTTCATTTTTTTAATAAAAAGTCAAATAATCCCCACAAACAATTCCTTTGCAATGGTTTCAATATCGGAACCATAAAGATGAACTTTAAAGGCGCTTGTAAAAGAAAGAATATTACAATAATTTTAGTGCAAAACTCCAATATCATATTTTCTTTTATTTGAAAGAAAAAGGGGAATGTACAGAGGATTTCTTTTTCTTCTTTCTCAGGATGCAGCAGTTTCAGATAATCTATTTGCTTATGAGAAGGTAAAAGAGAGGAGAAGGAGGACCGGGAAGACGGGGCCATGGACAGATGCTGAGCGGGAGGTGCCCTGGGAGTGGAGGCACACTGCCCGCCTTGCACCAGCAGCATCCCCTCCAAAAATAAGAACCGCGTCCTTGGCTTCCCTGCAACCATGTGCTGTCTAATAAGGCCAGTGCTCCTTCATCAGCCTTGTCCTCAGCAAAGGCAGAAATAGTGTCTCCCTTGCCTGCCCACCTCTGGGCTCTCACAAGTCTGGAGTGAATCGGTATTTCAAGATGCTCAGGTTCAGTAAATGGGCGAAAGGGGCTTGAAATTCCTGGGGGAGATGGGCAGAGAGAGGGATCACAGGGGGTCATGGTGGCTCACCTACCTCTCCAGAGCAGGGCAGACTAGAAAGCCTAACTGCTTGAAATTCCTCTCTAAACTTAAATCAACCCAAAACACAACCCAGTTCCCCATAAAAGTGCAGTACTATTGCTTCTTAAAAAAAAAAAAAAAAAAGAAAAAGAAAATAAATTAATAACACTGAGAGAAAACAGTCTCACCCTAACCTGAACTTTTCCTCCCGGAGAAAAGTGCCAGAAACATCATAAAATCTCTTGGGGAGTATTGTGCATGCAGGATGCTCAGACCGACAACCCACCTGGGATGCCGACAGACAGTCGGAGACGGGGACAGGCTCTGCCAAGGGCACAGAGCAGAAACTCCCTGGGCCAAAGCCCTGCCGGGAGCAGCAGGGCTGCCGACGAGGGGCTGCAGCATCCCTCTGTGGCTCCCTGCCCGGGGCTGCGGGGAGGCGGTTTGCCGGTAGGGCAGTCGGCCTTACTCCGACATCAGAATTTTAAAACGTATGAGAAGCGATAAAGTAAACTTTAATCTCCTTTAAAATGTATTTCAAACTGGGGAATTAAAGCTGGTGAGGATTAGGAGGTGGTCGAAGAGTGCATTTCAAAACCGCTGGAAATCCGAGGATTTAAAATATATTAGCAAACAGAAGCAAAGCTTTGGAAAAGCCGTGCGGGAGGAACCAGAGCCGGGAGTGAGCGGCATCCTCCCGCTGGCTGTACCCGGCGTGAGGGACCACGGGAGGTGTGGGAGATGCTGGGCAGAGGGGCTTTTGCCAGCTTCAGCATGGTGTGTAAAGGGAGAAAGGAGAATATAGGCTTAACTGGGAGAGAAATTCAGGCAGAAACAGAAAAGTGAGCCTGAACTGAGCAGCGTAAGCAGATCTGGGCTTGGAGGAAAAATGCAAGGCTGACCAGTAAAACGTGTTTTTGTCAGTGGTGGTAGAGGGTTTCTCTCTGTTTCGTTCCCCAGTTCTCTAATTATTTTTTTCTCTGTCCAAAATTGGTTTACCAGCTCTGTTTTCCTGTTTCCATTTTGGCAAAAGAAACACTCACACAAAAATTCCTCCGCCAGGAGTCACGCTGAAAGCATCTTCAGGCAGAGACTTGCTCAGCTCTCTCCCTGTCGGGGTGAGCTGGCAGTCGTGCCAGAGCAGCTTTTTTCATCTCCTCTGGAGGCTCCTGAGCCCGAACAAGCGATGGTTTATAGACACGCAAAATCACGGCAGCAGGCTGGAGGACTCTTGGAGACCTCGCTGTGCCCAAGCACGGCTGTAGGGCCGCAGAGGGGACCAGCGCAGCGTGACAGCGTGCACAGCCGGACCTCTGCAGCACAGCCCCTGCCTGGGAGCGCTCCCGGTCCTCTCCTCTCGCTCCTGCCACCCTCGCCTTGAGACCTGTGTTCGGGCCACCCAACCAGCACCCAGGCTTTGAAGCTTGATTAACGTGGGAGGACAGGAGCTGGTGGATGCTACTGGGTGGAGGTGGGAGGAGAACGCTCTGCAACGGCCACGTGCTGAGGAGGGTCTGGTCGGAAACCTGCTGAGGATGGACGGGCTGAGGAAGAGTTAACAAGTCCTTGCAGTTTGGTCAAATTCCTCCACGTGCTTGTAAATGTGAATCAATTTGCTTCCCGTGGTTTTGGTTCCATTCTCGTGGTGTCCAGCTTTTTCCCCGAATTTCCAGCTCCCGGAGTCATGGGACAATGTGTGAACTCCTGCCTTCAGACACAGTGATGTTCTCCACCCTGTGGGTTTTACAGGAAATTCTGGAAATAATTGAGGATGACAAGCATGAATTTTGCCAATGTGATTTATGCTTTTTTTTATTATTTTTTTTTTAAATCCTCCCGATCTTCAGCCCTCCCAGATGTGTTTGGCTGCCCCGAAGGTACCAGTGGAGATGATGGCTGCTGCTCCAGCGGTGATGATAACTAACTGCGTGCACCTTCTTATCTTTTCAACCTGCCCAGGCACCTGCGCTGTCCCAGCAGCAGCAAACACAGCCGTCCCACCAAAATCATTCAATTAGGGCACCCGTAAAGAGGTGTCAGCAAGCGGGGGGAGCCCGGCCCCCTCTTTGGCGGAGCCTGCTGCCAGGGAGGAGCGGGGCTCTAACCCCCAGCCCCTCTCTGCTCGCCACTTGTCCAAATAGTCGTAAATCACCGGCAAATTCCTGGGTCTGCTGGGGGGGTTTGGGCTTCAAAGGCGGCGAGGGGCAAACAGGAACCTTTCATTAACTGTGGGAAAAGCCTCCCCGTGCCTCGGACAGCGTGAAAAGTCCTTGCCACGTATTTGAAGCAGTGGAAAAGGGGGAAAAATATAAAGAAGGGCACCAGAGACATCATAATCTGCTTGTCTAGAGCTCTTGTCTGATTTGCACCTCCGATAATTTGTGGAAGATGGCAAAGAGAGAGTGATGGGAGTCCACATTTCTTGTGCCTCAGTATTCATTGATGTGTTTGCATGTGTGTCATCCAATTAAGAGGGAAGCTATCCAGCATCACTAAGCTGCTGCTCATTGCTTTTTCACCCTTGGTTTTCCTCCTTGTTTTGTTTTTATTTTTAATATTAGGCTTTTTAGCACTGCAGAGGAAACACAAGTTTTAACAGGAGTCTTAACTGCAAAGGGGCAACACGGCGTCTTCAGCTGGGATTGTCATTTCCTTCCAGTGTGACCCCAGCATCAGATGTTTGACTTTTCAGGAATCAAGGTGAAGAAGAACAAACACGCACCCAGACCAGGAAAATAAAAAAATAGAGCAACTGAACTGTGCGGGTGCCGGAGTCAGATCTTCCTAGTGGCCAGCAAGCTGCCGGGGTTTGGAAAACTCATCAGTGGGCGGTCTGCCAGAGGTAAACCTTGGTGATGGGTGGTCACCAACAAAAAGCAGAGAAAGGAAAACGTCTACAAGCAGATGATTTTCCATGAAATGATGGGTATGTCTTTTACTACACAGCGTAACTGACGCCCTCCTGTTGAAAGATGAAATTATAGTGATGTAACAAGGAGGGAGCAGTAGGAGGGTTGGCTTTGACAAGGGTGGGATACCTGCAGGTCCTGGATGTTTCCCCACCACGTGCAGCTCAGCTGCTGCAGGCTCAGTGTGTCCAGGAGGCTTTGACCTTGTCCCCATAAAGGAGTGTGGTGGCATCTTCATTAGCCGCATCTCCAGGGCCACCCAAAGTGGCTGAATGGTGATGGGGAAGGACTGGCAGTCACCTGCCTGTGTCCCTGTACTCTGGTATGGCTGTACCACCTGTGGCAACACCTCCATCAACAGTCTTTGCTCCATATATTTACCCCATATGTATATTGTCCCATATATTTAGTCCATATATCCCTACCCCTGCTGCAAGCTGGCCCTCTTATGATCTGAGAAATAAAGTCAACCACCTTGAGGAAACTGAGAAGAAGGAAAGTTAAAAAGGCGAACAAAACCCAGTGTGTTTCCCAAGATGTTGAACTGTAAACATGGTGTCTGCTCCCCCCCTAGCACATGTACAGCAAAGTGATTTCCTTAATCCCCAAATGCACAAACGCTTTGGATGCAGGTGGTCTACAGTTAGTAGAAGGTGCACGACTGCCTGAGATGGCACTGAACACAGCTTGGAGCAAATTAGCACCCAAAGTTGCAGACTGCATCAAGCGTGTTCACACCTTCTCTGGACCGGGACTAACTTCATCATCCCCTAAACTCCCAGTCACCTGGAGTTAGTCTGGATCTAGGGAAAGCTCAGACTCATCAAAGTCTCCTGGGAACAACCCAGCCTAAGTGTCAGGGAAGGGGTTAATCCTCCCACTCACCACACCTGGGCCTAATTGACACCTTGTGTCAGGTGGCCTTGGAGCCTACTTAAACCCTCCTGCTTGCTGTTAGTTTTAATGCTGCTGGTTGTCCTTCCTGGAGGCTGGTTGGTCTCCTGCTGGGGCTTGGCTGAATGGCTTCTGTTGCAGCTTTCCTTAAATGAGGCATGAGAAGGGTGTAGAGCTCTGAAGTGATAAGTGGAGGCTGCTGAAGGTGGTGGCAGCTTAGAAGGAGGAAGGGTTTTGAAGATGATGATGCTGAAGCAGAGCCTGAGGAAAGGTAAGATGTGAAGATACGGGAAAAGCGAGAAGCAGGTGCAGGAAGGCTGCAAAAGAGCCAGTGGTTGGGCTGCTGCATGTAGTCAGAGCTGGCTACGAAAGTCTGAGTGTGACTTTCTGGTGAAGCAGTAACTGGTGCTGGTTGAGAGGAGCAAAGTCACTGTGCTGCCTCCATGGGAGCTGGCCTTGCCTCCAAAAGACAGCATTGAAGAGCTGCTGGCTTGGTAGTTGGTGGGGCTGCAGCTACCCTGTGTAGATACAAGTAGTAGGTGTCCATGCTGGTGTTGCTCTGCACTGGGAGGAGGTGGGCGGCTTGTTCCCATGGCTGGTGGGGAGGGGACGTATATAATAAAACCTCAGTGCTTCAAGTGTTAGTCCCGGCTCAGCTAAAGGTGCTGACCTGGCTTGGCTGGAGTCTCCCATTCTGCATTTCCTACAACCAACAGGCAGCTTTTCAGCATAAATCCCTGATGCTTGAAGACTTCAGGAGATTGTCGTGCAGATGGCAGAGCTTAAGTTGTCTCTTCTTACTAACACAGCCCCTTTTGCAAAGTGCTTCAGTGCCAATGACTTCCTGGTAGCCCAGGAGGACACCTGGATCTGTGGTGGGGACACTAGGAGTGCATAGAGGGTGTCAGTCACCTGGGCAGGGGAAGACCTGGAGGGCCAAGACCACCACGAGCCTCTGGAAATCCTGCTGTGCCATTGTTGTGGTTTAGGCAAAATCAGCTACTGGGGACCTGGGGGACACCAGGTGGGACCAACAGATGCTCTCCTTTACCCCTCTTCAAAGAGAGAGGCAGAGGAGGAAAAAAGAGACTTATGAGTTTAGAAGGAACTAAACTACTTTAATGAAATATTAATAATAAAATCAAAAGAAATAATGAAAAATACATACAAAACCATATCAAGCTCCTGAGATGACAATCACGACACCGGCTGGCACTGGGGCAGTCCCAGGCTGGACTCAGCGATGGACGGGAACTGGATTCCGGATCTGCATTCAGGATCGGGATCACAGGCAGACGAACGGAGTCCTCCTCAGACATCGGCCATTGAAGGAAGAGAGAGCGAGCTGACCCTTTGATCCCTCAGCTTTTATACTGAGCATGAGGCAGATGGGATGGAATACCCTGGTGGTCAGTTTTGGGTCACCTGTCCTGTCCGCTTCTCCTCGCAGGTGGGACCCCACTATGCTTTTCCGCTTCCGACCCTCCAATGGTGCAAATAACAAAGTTGGTTGGCCTTGGGGGTTAGAGCAATAAGTACAAGCAAGACCTTCTCTGCATACCATGCCTGGGCATTGCCTATAAACGTAGGTCTTATTGCTCTGAGAGAGTGAACATTGTCTGCAAAATACGCTGTTAATTTCAGTAGTTAGAAGAGGCCCAGCTAAGAAGTGAAGTTACTGAACAAAATTGGTTCTGTTTTACCTCAAACCAGGACAACCATGCATGGACCTCCTGGGTGTAGGCTTGGTTTTGTTAGCGAGCAACAGTGCTGCGGACGTGATCGATGTTTCTTTTTCTGGAAATGAAGAGCAGTGACTTCACTGAGTTTTTGGAAGCTGGCCCAGGGTCTCCAGAGGACCTGGCTCTCAAATGCACTGTTGTATGGTATAATTGAGTTTATTTTAGCAGACCCTGCTCTCTGAGAAGCCTGGGAGCCCTGTGCACTTGCACGCGCGTGTTTAAGGGTACTGGTTCCCGCAGCTCAGCTGTGCTGCTGCGTCACGTTTCTGCCTGGCTCTGGGATTTTTGCCTTTGTGGGGTGAAAAAGCATGTCACAAAGCGTAACCTTTCTGCTCCAGCTGCTGGGATCCCCCGCCTGCCCGACGGATGCCATGGCTTGGCTGCTGCCTACAGCAGGCAGGCGCAGGGAAAACACCGTGCTTGGGGCAGTAGGACTAAGGAAGCCCTATTTAGTGGAGATTTGTGGCTTTGGAGGGACAGGGGAGGAATTGCAGGCTGCTTTTCCTCTCCCTCCAGCAAATCCATGTGATAGCTCAGTAAGCGAGGTGTGGGATGTGGTGGGGCTAATGGGAAGGGTACAGATGCTGTCGGCTCTCCGGGATGTGTACTGAGCACCCAGCTGGTGCAGGGACAGAGGGTCACTTCCCTTTTAGCAGGAGCCGTAATAGAGTCTCTCTTCTCTGGACAATTGCTGGGTTTTGTTTTATTCCCCCCTAATTTGTTGAGCTCTAATTCTCTTTTCGGTCTGGCTAGAGCTGAGCAGCAGACTGAAAAGCTACGCGGAGAGACTTTGGTTTTGATGGAGAGATGTACACTTGAGAGATTACACAAACCTCATTTCTTTGGGAAGCCAGGCTGAAAACCCACAATACTTATTTTCTTAGAAAATAAACCGCTCCAATACATCAACTGTCTGCGCATAGGCGGGACGATCACTGTTTAGCAAAATAACTATAATTTTCCCTTTTCTGTCCTTCCAAAACTACTCTTCTAGGCTTGGACCTCAAGCAGCCTGTGAAACGCAGCTACCAAAAAAGCTCAGCGCGTGCAGATGCTGTTTATTACATTATTGCTGAGTGCTGCTGTGTCAAAGAGCTCTGAGTTTGGGGAAACTGGGCAAGTGGGATTTTTATTCCAGATGTGTTTAGTGCGAGCTCTGAAACCTTCCCCTCTGGGGGCTGAGCTGCCAGCACGGGGGCCGGTGGGGTACGGCAGCTCCTTGTCCTCCGGATTCACACCCGAGGTGCGGTTAACGTGCAGATAGAGCACAAGCACTCGGTTCCTGGGGGACTTATTCACATGGGAGCAGCGCCATGCGATGTGGCTGTGCTGCTGACAGCTCTGGTGACTGTCAGGGAGGCTCTTCCCTGCCATGTGCAGACCATGAGCTGCTCAGATTTATCCTTCCGGGAGAAAGGGGTGGTCCAGGTCAGGAGAAATCGATTGTCAGGACTCACCAAAGTTGTATTGTTGATCCTCTGTGTGAGAATTAGTTTAACTTGCCACTGAACATGGACATACCTGCAAAGACTTCTAGTTTCTCATAAAATACTTGTTTTGCAGTAAATGTTAGGAAGATGATGCAAGCTGTCTTAAAAAAAAAAAAAAACCCTAATGATATTTGTTATTGGTTTGAAGGCAACTAGGGATGACAACTTCTGGCACTTCACTCAAAGCTTGTATTTCTGATTGCTTTCTAGAAAAGAAATTGTGGGGGTTTTGTTAGGTTTTGTGTCAGTTCTGCATTGGTCTAAGGGCCAGCACAAAGGGGAGCCTTGCCTTGGAGGGGGGGAAAAAAGGGTTTCAGACCTGCCAGGTTCAGTGTGGAGCTGAACTCAGTTCTGCCATCTCCTGGCTGATGAACTTGACCCACAGCCTCGCTTCGAGGTCTGATGTCAATCAGCACTTTCTTACCCCATTTGTGTAGGGTTAGCCCTGTCCTGTGTCTGATCCAGTGGCAACTGGTTTTGGTTTATTGCTCACCAGCTCTGTCCCCTGCGCCGCTGATCCCCAGTCTGTCCCATGTCCCACAGCCCAGGCGAGACCCGTGCCTGCAGATGCCCACGGGAGCAAGGCATGCGGAGAGGGTCCTGCTGAGCTCCCCAAATAACAGGAAAAATTGTCTTTGGTTCTATTCTAGGGGGTCAGGCCCCTGAAATTTAGGTGCTTGAACTCTCGTGCACCCGAGAAATGTATTGGATCTCGTCCTAGATGGGGAAGGTTAAATGGGCTCCCACACGTATGCTCCTCCGACTTTATGTGCTCGTAATATTCTAGGTTGCTTTCTGGTCCCTCATGACTTAATTCATTGTATTTTGTATTTGGTTTATAACTTGCAGGCAGTTAATGTTATTGGCAAAGGAGTAAATAAAAGGTAAATGTTGCCTGTGTTCTAAAAATAAAAGCCATGCTGTTCAAAAAAAAAAAAAATATATATATATACTTAGGCACCCCAAAATCCAAATTCCCTGAGTTTGTCCATGCAGAGGCTGAAAATTTGCCTGGCCTCCCGCTTCTGAGCTGTGTTTTGTACCTATTCTCATTTGCCCAATTTAACCACAGTTATTCATTAGCCATGGGGCAGCTGGTTAATGGCAGTGTGAAATCAAACCCTCCCTGCTGTCAGAGGAGGAATGTCTCCAGCTCTGGAGGTGGGATTAGGGTTTGCTATAGTCCTGCCTGGTAGGAAACCTCCTTCCTGGCAGCTTCCACCACCCCACTCAGCTCCGTTCGTAAAAGTTGCTTCTATTATTTATACCACTGAGCTTGGAGGGTAGTTGCTGTACAGGCTACTGAAGAGACCCAAGAGGCTTCAGTATTTTAAGGGGGGGAGAAGGAGGAGGTTGTCTAAGAAAGTGCAAGTCTGGCAAGAGATTTGAAAACAAGGCAAATAAAAATAAGCGCTGCTCTTGGTAAAGCTGTCTATTAAAATTTCAATTTACCAACTTTAGTCCTTCATTAGGGCTAATGGACAAAGCCATCTTAGTCTTTTTTTTGCTCCCCTGTTTGGGGTGTTTGTAAGCTTTTTTTTACTAGATATCCCCATTGCAGCAATAAAACCTGAATTTTCCCCATGTGGAGCTGCCTTTGTGTTCAGGGTGAGACTGTGGCCCGGTGACGTCAGGGGCTAACTTGCCATTGATCTCAGTAAAGCTGGGATTTCACCCAAAACAGCATTCTATATTCTTTGGATTTTGCAAGTAGGAACTCATATATGTGTGTGTGTGTATATGTATCTATAAAGCTTACTAGCTGGCATTGGTGTATTGAATCTTAATCTTTATTTTTGAGGCCTGTCAGGGCACAAATGAGGTACAGAAATGCATGCGTGCAGTTGCTCCTGGCCTCTTCGGCTGGTTAGCCTCACGTGCTCCGAGTCGGCTCTCCATCACTGAGCCTCATGGGTGCCACAGCGAGAGTAGCTCAGCTTCTGCTCGAGCAGCATAAACAGGGCTGTAGTTACACAGGCTGAGGGCTGGAGGGTTTCTAGATGANGGGAATTATGATCTTGATCTAGTTTCTGCTCTATCATCCAGGTAGATTTCTGTTCAACCCAAGAGACAATACTCATATTTACCTTTAGAACCTCATATCTAAATAGGAAAAAAAACCCCACATGTTTCTCCATTGTCCAGGATGGAGCAGATAAGTGGTACAATTTGCAAAGCTGGTCCCTGCCTCAGCGATGTGCCCTTTGGTTTTTACCTGGGTTTGAACGCTCAGAGGAGCAGGCTGGGACCTGAGGCACACGGTGCGAGCGCCTGCAGGAAATCTGTGTCAGAGCTGGGCTGTGAAACAAGAGCTGCATGCTAGCCTAGTGCTTTAACCGCAAACCCGTGCTCCTCCAATAGACTATTTTTCCTTATGTCCAAAACTCATTCAAGTGTCTGGAGCAGCTGAACATCTGGTATTAACTGCTCATCCCAGCACTGGGTTTTGGAAAAAGAATCGAAACCACTGGAATAGTCATACCCAAAACAGATGAGTTTATTCCTCTAACTGACCGTTCCATTCCAGTTTCTTCTGTGTTTCTCACTCTTTTGCTTATCTGTCCCATTCCAGGACCAGCCAAGCAACACTTTTGAACAACTGGGGCTTTGTGCTGAGCAAGGGGTAGAAGAGGATCGTGGCTGGAGGTGTAGTCATTATGGAGCTCAGGTAAGGTTTTCTCTCTTGTCTTTGCTACTGTCGTCTTTGTACTGCATTAAAAATACCTTTGGCTCAGAGGAACGACTGGTTCCGCCCAGTATCCTGTGGCGAATACTGGTTGGTAATAAGAAAATGAGGGACTATGCATAAGAGACACCAGGTCCAGGGGCTCTTCCTCTGCAGCTCCGCACCATGGGATATGGGCAGGAGCTGCTGCTCTCCTGTACCTCAGGCTGAGCACATCAGCCTGATGTGGTCCAGGAGCGGTGTGAGTTATGGTGGGTGTACGTCTGAGCCAGTACCTCCAGCCTCGGAGCACGTGTGTATTCTCACTGATTCTGTTGCAAATCCTGGTGTCCATGGGAGTTTGCCGGCAGGTGAGATTTGCAGATGGGAGTAGAGCTGCACAGTGCACCAAAACAGCAAAGAGGCATTGGTGTCTGGGCTGGGTCTGTCCTGGTTTAGGGGAAGCAGCACAACTCGGGACAGGTGCCACCAGCATCAAGCGCTCTGACCCTATGTGGACCCCAAAATGTGCACCAGTGTAATGAAACGAGAAAAGCTGGGATTTTACCATACAGCTCGCAGAGTCATCTCCATCTGGTGGAGGTTTTTGCATTTTGATGTTTTTCACCCTAGATCAGAATGGAAAGTCAGGACATACTTGTTTGATGGCACAAGAAGTTCAGAATTATGTATGCTATAGGAAAGTCACCCTGTTTTCTAAACAAGATGTTTTAGAGTATTCAAGTCTGAAACATTTGGACTCAAGTGATGTTTCTAAGTGAAATATTTCATTTTAAAATATCTTCTCATAAAATAAAGGGAAACATTGTTGAAGTCAGGTTTTTCTCCACAGAGATGTTGATTTTGATGGAACTGCCTACTCTGGTGAAAAAGCATTTCAGCAGGAAGTGTTTCACCAACAGGACTGTTAGGAAATACCACTCTGCACTTCCGTGGACACACACTGTCTCAGCTTTAAATCGCACTGTGTTACGCATTCAAACATCATCTTACACAGGCAACACTGTATATGCATTGTGCTTTAGCAAGCTGGAAGGGAGCATTGCATTGAACTGTAGTTTAACAAGATATATCAGGGTTTGAACCATGGCGGGTGTCTGTTTATACAATGTGCTTCCATGTTGTAGTGAATATTATTGTGAGGATGCACAAGGGTGACAGGGATCAAATAAGAATTAAAATTTTGCCTTGATTTTTTTTTTATATATACCTTGCCTTGAAACAGGTGTGATCCCATCTTCGGTCAGGGTCTCAAATTTAGATATATCAATTCATGGGCTTCAAAGTAAGAAGGTGGGAAAACAGCTCTGCTAAACTTTGCCTTGTGTTTTCTGTGGGATTCTACGGAGACAGGATTTCACCCTCTGGTGTGTGGCTGTGCCAGCAGGTCTTCCTGGGCATAGCTTTTGAGGTGGGAGCTTCATTGCTGCTTTACCTTTACCCTTATTAAAGCTGAGGCTTGACTGCATCCCATCTGGAGCTCTCCAAGCCCAGTTTCTTGGTGTCTTCTGCCTGGTGCTTCCTCCTGGCTAGGTTTCGCCAGCAAACAGCAGAGCATGGGTGAAATGAGGCCGTGTGAGTGTTGCAGTGTTGTCAGGTTGTTTTGGTTTTTTTTTCTGACAGTAGATGTTGCAGCATTGAGCTGTGTGTGACTCAACTAGATTCCTGCCAGAAGGAGCAGATTTACAAGTGGGGTAACAGGGTGGTATCCTCCTGTCCCCATTTAATGGCTGGGGACCAGTATGTTGATGTGATTCTTGCAGCCTTTTTATCACACCATGGCCCTGCCCGGTGACCCTGAGTGAGCAAGCTCAAAGCTAACAGCAGATATAGGATTGCATCGCTCTACCTGTGATTCCTTTCTCGAAACATGGACAAATCTTAATACCAATAGACTGGAAGACCTCAGCAAGACACCAGTAAAAATAAGCCCTCCCCACTTTATTGTCCCAGTGCAGATGCTTAAGCCTCTGGGAGGGAGGGGGTGAGATTTTTTTTTTTTTATTTAGAACTGAATGAAAACCATGATCTGGGCAGAAAGTGCGGTTGAGAGAATGATGAGTGATTTGGGAAGCAAGATTCACCGGTACCTCTCCTGGAAAACAGTTTTTATTTAACTTGAATAACATGCCAATAACAGAAAGCATAACTCATCTCGTGAAAGTTATGGTTGGCTGTAAAAGAGAATACAGAAAATTTTCCTACTCAAGTTGAAATGTTTTTCTTTTAATTCTTTGGTATTCTCTCTGCAGCACTATAAACTCTAATTCATGTCTTGGCCTGGGCTGCAAGGTCTAGCTGTGCTTAGCAGAACGGGGTCCACTTTCAAAATTTTTGAGATTTTAAGTCACACACCTTCCATAGCATTAAAAACCACCATATGTCAGTCGGGTTTTTTTGCATTTATGAGACCTATGGCTTAGGGGAAAAGCAAAGAGGAAGATTGGAAGGTAAATAGCGAACTAAATGGGTTTTAACTGCTGCATGTTGTTTTAAATATCCTTTAAAAAAAACTAATATTGTAAACTGAGATGGGCTCCAAGTTCAGGGGATTGCAGATGTCATTTATTTTCTTTCCAGGTAGTTCTCTTAGACTATATAGTTCCGGCTGTGATTTAACGTTGAGAGGTTAAATGGAACCGTATGCAATTAGCCATTGGGCAATATAATGATGTGGATTTCGAAGCACGTGGAGCCTCCCCCAATTTTTGTTAGGAAACGACTTCCTGTGAAGTTCCCTTATGTTTTTAGAGCCACATAACCCGTCAGCCTCGTTTCCCCCTGGATCCTCACCATATGAAGAAGGCATCTTTGTAGATACCGGGGTTCCCTTGCGGGGCAGGGCTTGCTGCCACATGGGGATGGGGATGGGGAGGCCGGGTTTACTGGTGGAGCTGGGCAAGGTGCTGCTGCCCTGCCTTTCCGCTCCAGCCCCGGGGCAGCCCTGCCATCTCCGGGTTGGAATTTGCACTTTGTTGGATGTATCACCATCTTGGGTGTTGTTTACGTTCTGAAATAGTGTGAAAAAAGTGCTTTGGAACCTTCCAAGGAAGAGAATGAAAATAAATCCCAGTTATGTTTTCATTCTGGTGTCTTGAAACCCACCGCATCATCTTATATTTTTTTTTTTCTTTCTTCAAACCATTACATATCAGCATATCACTTCCACTGGAGTATCTACTCCCTTTTGTGAGACACTTTAATTCCCTGAAAACTGTCTTGTTTCCTGAAAATGGGCTCTGACCCACACTTTCCAGTCCACTCCACGTACAATATGTAATGTACTTACTGGGTGTATTGAGTATAACTCCAATGCCCTGGAAAAACAAACACAGAGCACTAATTGTGGCTCGCTCTCTCGGCGGATGGTAGTTGCACGCTATTACCATGCTTGCAAAGTCAAAAGTTTGGACGTTTACTGTACAAGTTAACAGGACTTATTCCTCAGACTCGTAATAAATCTTTATAACCACATGTGGCTGAGTTATAAATATCTGCAAGGAGCAGGAAAAAAAAAAACCAACCAGCATATAGAAAAGTGTCTTCATGGCTTTAAAGGGTTTGATGCTATTTTTAAGCATTTGATAGTATTTTTGAGACAGTATACTTTTTTTTTAGTGGGAATGTTATATTTCAGAAAGCGAAGGGGAGTTACCTCGGCAATCCAGCAAATGGTGAATATTGACAAACAGGCTGAAGAAACACCAAAGCACAATGTGTAAGACTTCAAAACATAAACGCCTTTAATTTTAGTTACTTCTAGCCTGAAAGCCAGAAGTTTAAAACCTTGGTGAAGCACAAGTCTGGCAGCCCCTGAGCCCTGTCCTTCCCCAGGTTGGGGTTTTCTGCACCCAACGACAGGTTGCTGCCCCAAACCCTTGTCCCAGCTTCACCACTGCGAGTGCAGCTCCTTGAGTCTTCAAATGCTTTGCTTATAGATAGGGGGAGAGGAACCAACAAAAGCTCAGGGATGCCTAGGAACTTGAAAAAAAATTAGAATAAAATAAGGAAATATTAATTATTTTAAGGGACTTGATTTTAGGCTTCCTTCTTCTGGGCTGGGTGACCCGAAGTATATTTTGCATCGCAGCTGCATCAGGGCAGGGGCGGGCGTGCAGCAGCGCCAACCTGCCTTCACGTGGAGCGGAGAACCGGAGCTAAAGGTTTGAGCGAGTGTTCTTCACCCTGCAGGAGTCTCCCATCCAGGAGGGATGTCGGACCGTAAGGTTTCGTAGAAACCTGCCTGGACCCAGACACTTTGGCGGTATAAAACTGACGTAGCTTTGATTATTTTATTTATTTTTTTTCCCTGATTAAAAATACGGTCCATTTGCTTTCAGGAGCTCGGCTGTCCTTGCAGACGCTCTCCTGGACGTGCCGCTTCTCTGCTGCTGGATGGCCACCTCGTTGTTTTTCCAGTGACAGCTCATAGTTAATAATAATGAAACGAATGCAACAAAGAGCTCTCCTATGAGAGAAAAAAGCAACGGCGCGGGCGAACGCTAGACAGGCTAGACAGCTATTCATCTGATGTTCATAATTCATAAAATATAGATCGTTTGCGAAGTAAATGATTTATCATAGAAAAATAAAGCATGGTTTCCTATAGGCTCCTTCTCAGAAACCTTGCATTTATTTACCTTCTCAGCATGGTTGTTTGGAAAATGTATCTCTCATGAAATATTAAACAGGCTTTCTATTTTTGAAGAACTGTCAACATTTTGGGGAAATAGAAATAGAATTAACTGAAAAGAAGCCTGGAAAACTGCAAGTGAGGAGAAAAGCTGAGCGTTTTTCTACCTTTTAGCGGGGGCAGATTTTGCAAGTGTCAGTAAAATGTTTTGGGGTTGGTTTTTTTTGGTGGTGGTCCCTGGTCAGCCACAGTTTAACAGATCGAAATGTGTTTGTGCAGGATAGCTTCTTCAAGGTCTGATATTAGTAACTTATGCTGGAATACTACCGTACCAAATTCCCTGTTTTTTCTCCCGACACAGCTGGTGGGGCTGCGGGGCAGTTGGGAATGTGCCGTGGGAGGATTTATGGCACGCGCTGCCTGCCAGTATTCAGCTGAGAGTAGCTCTTATTTTAAATGATAGCTGGATATATTTTATCCGAAGTATTGCAATAATAGAAATACGACGGCGCGTGATATTTTTCATTTCACAATGGAGCTAATCAAGGCTTTTAAAAGCAGCAGGAAGTTTTGTTTTGGTGAGTTGGGTACTCATTTCCAGGTGAACAAAATGCTCTTTTACAAGGGCCATTTTTAGCAAAACTGCAATTTTTTGCAGTTACTGAGAAAAGCAGCACTGCAAGTAGAATACAATTTAATTTTAACAAACAGCTATATGGTTTATTTGTATCTCTTTTTCCCAAAGATATTTCCCTGCACATACTAAGTTTGTATTTGCACAGTGTTACATACCTAATTGACAAGCCGTAAAGAGCTCAGCCGTGTGAAATAAATACCACACGCTATTAATGTTTACCTTCACGTATGATCTATAATGTCCTTTCTGGGCTGTCCGGATAAACCCCTCCAATTGGAGCTTAATCACTCCCCATCCTTAATAAGTGTTTGTTATTTTTATAATTTTTTTAAATAACTTTTTTATGTTTATGACATCTGGAAATGGCACCTTTACTACTTAAGGCAGTTACCCTCTTTCTGGAGCGCGGGGTCTCTGCCTCACCAAGGCATGAGCAAGGCTGGCAGAGGAGGAATTTCTTCCAGAACTGGGAATTTCCTGGCTGTGGCTGGTTTAAGCTGTTTTATTCAGTGTATAAATACTGTGGATTTACGCAGCAGAGTATGGATTTTTCAGTCTCACAGATAAATGAAAACGGTATCTGATTGCCAAAAGACTCTGGAAACGTATGGGAGGCTGCGTTTGTCTGAATGGGGTTTGCATCAAACAGTATAATGCCAGGCTGGTAAATCAGAGTTTTAGGACTTCCAGCATAGCCATTAGCTCCTCTTATACCCTGTTATATTAAGTGATGCTAATTGCTGTGAGTGTACCTTTGTTCTGCCAAGTGCCCGCTTTCAATGGCAACTGGTTTCAGGTTTTTTAAAGACATTTCACATCTGACTGAATTCAGAATTGCTCAGGGCAATATTTTCCAAAGCACCTGCCTGCAGGTCAGCCTGCCTGTTTGCTGATGTAGTATTTCTCATGAGCATTGTAATACTATTCTTCTGAAGCCCCAGGTCCTGGAGTCATGTTATTTGAGATTTTTTTCTCTGTTCACTTCAAAGTAATTTTCTAGTAATTTTGGTTAATAGAAATGCAAAAAGTGGGGAGCTTGGAGAAGTTGAGCTTCTTCTATTTGAAGTTGAGCTGAATCCTTTGGGGGATGATGAATGGGCCGCTGTGGCTGGGGGAGTAACGCAACTGTGCTGCTCTACCTGCTTGTCTGAACCAGCACTGCGGGCGATACGAATGCATGGAGACATTGTGCTCAAACAGGACAGTGAATTTCTCCTCGAGGAAGGCTTGTCCCATGTAGCCTTCATCACGACTGGTGTCATTTTTAATTATTTTGTATTGGGACTGGTACATCTCCGGTAAGAGAGGGAGTTCAAGCTGTCCAACATGAGGTATTTATTATGTGCTGGTATTAGGAGCCTGGGCATCTCTCTCCCTTCGCTGTAATCAGTACTTCCCAGGTGTAGCTCTGTGTATGCTTGTGTCTAAGAATGATTAAGGCAGCTGAGACTTTTTTTTTCCGGTGTGAGATATGTTGTTATATGCTAAGGAAGAAGAGGGACTGTTGTTGATATTTTTTCCTATGGTAGCCTTACCATCTGGCTTTGCACAGCTTAAAATCTTCAAGAGTAGGAAGGGGCAAGATTGAAAAGAAAACGAAGTCACTGAAAAGCAGCTTTCCCCCTAAACTGCAGAGAGGATGGTCTGTTCCCAGGGCTTTGGTTGTGCCGTTTGCTCAGTGGAACATGAATTTTTGCCCAGGCCCTCTGTGTGCCGGTCAGCTGCCCGATGGGTCAGGCAAATAAATAAATTAATAATTGTTAATAAACAAAGTCTGGTCCTCGGGGTGAAGCCTCCCCTAAAGCTGCTGGGATTCTTTCAGGAGCATGTCCTGTGCATCTCCTCGGGGCTGCTGCAGCCACTGGGCATGATGTGAAGCAGTTTCTGAGCTGTCGTAGCTTATAGCTGGTGCATTAAAGTAAACTGGCTCTGATTTCAGTTTATTTTAAAACTCCAGGCTGTAAACCGAAGCAGTTAAAGTTTAATTTACTGACAGATGTGAATCAACACCCTGGAAGGCTGGGCTGTGGGCTGGGGCAGCCGAGGTACAAGCTCCCTGTTTCCACCTCTGCTCACAGCTGTGATGGACCCACCCCCCCCCACCCCCACCCCATGTCCTACTGAGCGCTGGACTGCCAAAAGATGCCCTGCTGCCAAATCCTCCTTGCAGGCAGGGTTACCTGCCTAGGGGAGCAAGATGGGCTGATGATCCTTTAATCACCCCAGGTCATTAGACCTGAATCCTTTTGCTTCTGGGATGTGGCTACTCCAGCCCCGTGTTCTCCATTATAGCACAGGTGGAGGGCTCTGTTTTGTGTGTTTTTTTAAAAAATTCAATTATTTGCTGGATATTGATGTGATCTGAACTGATGCTTTGGGGTGAAGCTGGCTTCTGTAGGAGCAGGCTTAAGTCAAAGCAGTATGCCAGAAGGTCCAGTATTGCATGCATCTACCTGGCCCTTCAACATGGGGGTGATTTGCTCACAGTCTGTTATTTACAGACATTGCCATACATGTCTTCCTACATAAATTGATTCATCATATGAAAAATCAGAGTCATATTTTAGCCTTAGAGTTTCTCATGTGCTGTGTTCAAAGGGATTCACTAGGTGAGCTTAGACATGCGTTTTGTGTACCTTGCGGTCTTTAACTGGTTAAAAAATTTAAATGTTAAGTTATTGGTAGTAAAAACAAAGAGTATTCCCCCTCTTCTACCAACAAGCATCCAATCTGGAAGGTTTCAAGTGCATGCATGTTTCAGTCACCCTTATTTCATTTGTCAGGCAAAGGCATGAGGAGTGTTTTACACTTGAGCTACGCTTGGAAAAAGACACTGCTCAACATCCATTAACACATGTAAAGCAGAGGAGATGACACATTTATCTGCATACGCTTGGATGTTTCATATGTCTGTGGAGATCAGCACCAAACTGCTAAAGCTCAACTCCTTTGGATAAAGGCAAAACTGCTGAAGTTTGAGGTGATGGACAAGGGGAGGGTGGCGGTTTCTCAGCTGCTGCTGGTTGCAGGGGCTGCATCCAGGGCTTTGTCTTCTCACCTGGAAGCCCACCATGAGCCCAGGCGTCAGCAGTGTGCCTCTTCGGCTCCCCGCTCTGGCAAGCAAGAAGGGAGCTGTGCTTTCCGCAATCTGGAAGGCTGTGCTAATGAAGATCTCTCCGGGCATATGGATCCCATTTGCAAGCAGCGGTGAGAATATCCAGGTCAGCCTGTATATGCTGGGGTGTCTGTCCGTCCATCTGTTTTCACACGACTGGCGAATGATGGAACCCTCCAGACCCAAAGGATCGTAAATCTCCGCGATGAGCGTGGCCGCTTTTCCCATCCGTCATAAAACAATGAATTAAATTCATGCCTGTCAAAATACGCCGCTGCGAGCTCGCCTTCTCCTGCGGCCGGAGGAATACAAAGCCCCATCTCATTGCCGTAATTTATGGCCTCCCGGGGAGATTTGGGTGATTAGGGCTTGGCCCACCAACACGCAGAAAAACAGTAGGAACTCCAATAACTCCAAATGGAAATCTTGGGTCAAATTTATCAAACAAATCAGAGAGAAATCTATTTCTGTTTGGAGAAGGAGGAGATATATTACATGTTTAGTAGACGAGTACAGCTCTGGAACATTTGGCTATTCGGTATTTGTGAGTTTTGGAATTTCTAGCTTAAATAGTATCACCAGAGGACATGTGATGTATTAGACATGAGCACATTTTTAGCCAAATAAAATATACAACTGCAAGCAAAGAGGTTTTTCAATGTTAACAACAACATATTTGTGCAAATGATGTAACTGAAAATTTTCTAGGTAGGACTTAAAAAAGCAGAGATTTTTAGTACTGGAAAAATACATGGGGGGAAAAAAAAGATAAAATATGTTAGAAGTGGATGACAACAAAACCAGAGCGGGGGGAGAGGAGAAGGTGATAAGGTGCCGTTATTTCACTTACGGAGATTTATACTGCCAGTTAATATTTGATATTTGGACAGACTCTTTTTTTTAGATCAATCTCTTCTTTTGCCTGAACAAGTCCATTAATCCAAAACATGCACCGGCCATCCCGTTTCCTACCAAAAATATTGTTTGCCGTTAGAGATGTGCTGAAAAACAAACACAGACAAGTGAGGGCGTGTGATGAAAGGCACGTTTGCTCCTGCTCTGTCGGGGTGACTTGGCACCCACCCCAGTGCTGGGGTTCCTTTGCAACTGCCTGGTGATGGTCCTGGCATGTCAAAGCCTCCCCCCCGTTTTCCCCTCGGACGGGCAGGGCAGTGATGCTCCTGGATGATATGCTCATGTGATAGGTGCTGTGTTGCAACCCCGCTTCTGCACCAGACACGGGGTGTTATTTATATGTGTTTTAACAGTGATGCGTGTGTGTGCCGGCAGCTGGAAGGGGGAAATCTGTGGGTTCCTACCACGGCAGGAACGAATTGTGGGGGAAACCGTGGGGAGTGAGAGCCCAGGGCAGCGCCTGGGCACAGCGTGTGCTGCAGGGACCCGGCATGACTGGGGGGGATACCCTGTGTGCAGCCGTGTGCGCTTCGATATTTGCCTTAAGAAATGGTTTAACCGGTGGAACTGACTGCCACGAGGTGCTCAAGAACCAAGTGAGGATTTATTGAGGATTTGGTATTCAAACAGGCTGTAAGGATGTCTGTATTACAAGGGGGGGGGGAAAGTTAAAAGGGTTCTGGAAAGATGTTTGGTTGTTAGAGATTTACTGCTTTCTGTTGCCCTGTACCTGGACTGGTCTCTCTGATCCATGATCTATTAAAAATGCCCCCCCTGGGTTTTCTCTTTGAGGTGGATGGGCTTTAGACAGGCTCTGCCGCTTCTGCGTAACTCCAGTATCCCCGTCGATGGATTCGCTGGAATAGCCCTGCGGTAACAGGGGACAGGGCTTGTCCAACATCTGCATATGTTGCAGGCACATTAAAATAACACTTGAGGACTTGGGGGGAGGGGAGAATAAAAAAAAAATCTCTGTCCTAATTGCACTCCATTAGCCTCCGTCGGAGAAGTAACCTGTGTAATCTAAAGGCACCGGTTTATTGGTTCGCACTTCATAAAATAAGTTGCTGTTAGTTTTATTGCAGCCTTGTTTTTTTCTGTTTAATGGAGGGAAAGGTAGTTCTTTACATGACAGCCTCCATTACCTGTCCAAACTGCGCACGGGCTCTGCCCTGCAGCCTGCTCAGCTGCTCGTAAGGGTCCGCTAAATAGGAACACATGTTTGGAGGGGGGGGAAGACTGCTTTTGCCATTTCTGCAAGCCTGCTTCTTTGCAAAGGCAGGGCTTATACAAGCTACTGTGCTTGTACCTCGGCAAAACCACAACAGGGGACCCGGGCAGGGCTCTGGGACTTAAGAAACAACAGGGGGGGGGAAAACCCCACAGAAAAAAAAAAATCTGGATGCATCACGTAGTGCTGCCCTAACGCAGGTGGGAGCGCGGGGTGAGACTACGAACAGCGCTGAGGATGTGCCGGCTCCTACCGAGTTGCCAGAGCTCAGCCCTTTGGGAATGCAGGCTGCTTATTTATGCAAGGCGGGCAATGCATTTTCCACAGTAGAAATAATATTTGAATATTAAAATATTATTCTGGTCCAAAACTGGGATTAAAAAGTTGATTTCAAAATAGCTTGCACACCCGAAAGTTTTGGAGCGTAATGGTTCTGGGTCACTTAAACTGCTCTGTTTTGACCAGTTCAAAATGTCTCCCTTCACCCACCCCAAATTATTATTTTTAGCATATGTAATTACCTTACATCTAAAAAGGAAAACCCTTTGAAAACCAAATTATGTTTTTGGAAAGTAATGAAATAAGATCAACATTTTTCTTTTCAGAAGTTGTTTGTAACGGGGGGAAAAAGTGTTGAAACTAACCCTTTACCCTGAAAAATGTTGTTTTCAACAAATTGAGGATTCCTTTTGAAATCCTGTCTTGTTGTTTGACTTTCCTCACTCAGGAAGACAGAACAAAAACTATTAGGAAGGAAACGGAAAATCACACTGAAGAGATGTAGATAACCCAGGAAGCAGCAATCGGCTCTTGGCTGAGATGCTCTAAGTGTATGTCTGTCTTCCAGTCCATAAAACTTGCCCCAAATTAGATACTGAACTGATCAGTGAAATGAGAGAGATGAGGCTGAGGTGGTGGTAAGCAGATGCCACCAGCTTCTTTCAGGGCCATTATATACCCCAGAAAAGCTTCCCTGGGCACACCCCACTGACCCCCTGGGTACCACTGCCCAGTGTGGAGGGGAGGGTAGAAGGGGGGTGGGTTCTGTCACGGGGCTTCTGGCTCAGCTGAGAGTCATCGTTCTGCGCAGCTCGTGGCTGCGTTGTTAAAGTCATCGCAGTCCAACTTCATAGCCGCCTCTCCTGTATGTGCGTGTTCCCACCTCGTTCCCTCCCTCTCATCAGGAGAGGAAAGCAGCTGTGGGATTTTTCTTTTTATTCTTGTAGCGAGACAGAGCTTCAGAAGCGATCAGGAGTGATGAAATACAGTCCTGTATAGTTTAGGTTATCTGGGAAGGAGTATTTGCCTACAGGGAGCGCTCCCAGTGCCTGTAAGAGAAACTATTGGGAGGTGGCTGGGGAAAGGGGTTGCTGCAGAAGACCAATGCAATTAATTTATACGGCAAAAGGAATTATTTGCAGCAGTGAGGAGAGAGAGGAACTGATAGAGAGCCACGCTCCTGATGAACCAGAAGATATTAATACAGAAAATAATTGCAAGTGCTATCAGGAAAGCAAACATACCTCTGCACGGCTTGAATTCCTGCTTTGTCTCTCGTTTACCAGGGAGGCGGCGTATCTCGCGGGTCTGCGGCGCACGGGAGCACCTGGTAGCTAACCTGTGAATTACGTTATACAAGGCATCGGTTATTTACGACAGGCATCTCTGAAAATGAAGGCAAGGGTCCCACGCCTGGCAGTAATTTCAGTATTTCGGAAATAGCTTAAGTGTATGGTAGCCACGTGGAATCAAAGCTGCCACAAATCATTTCCAGCCGCCCGGAATAGCAACCTGCGCCGACACCTCCAGCGAAGGTGTCCCGCTTGTGACCGCCCACCAGCCCTGCCGCCGGCAGGGACGGGGACGGCGCGAGCAGTGCTGGGGGCAGTCCCAGGGGCTTCAAGGTTTGGGTGAAGGCAAATTCGTTTCCATCAAACTCTAAATTTGGCATGCTTTGAGTATCTCCTCTCCCCTCTTTTTTTTTTTTTTTTTTTTTCTTTTTTCCCAACTAAATTTCAGGCTGGTGGGAATTGTAGAAGAAAAAGTTTTGGGACTACAAAACACAGCACAATTCCCTATTTCCATGGAGCTGTTTGATGTAAATATCTCTTATTCTTCATAGCAGCCCACGTGAGGGAACCAAAAAGCCCTCTTTAAATAGATACAGATTTGTTTGTGACCTTTAAATTAATCCTTTAAGGATTTTGGGAAGGAACCAAATAAGGAAAAAGAGGTTCACAGCCTTTGAATACATTGAGGCGGGTTTTCAGCGCAGATCTATAAGAGGTAGTGCTCAGCAAACCACCCTGGTTTATCTCAGTTCAGTGCCTGATGTACCAGTGAAGGAGAGGAAAATACACGAATGATTTTAAAATCTGTGTCCTGGATGGCAGCTTACAGCATTTTAGTGATTTTGCTTTGCATTTGCTTTGCATGTACACCGTGCGAAATAGGTGAATATTCACTGTGTTCATGGGTGCCTGGAGTTCCCAGGCCCTCCTGGGGGGCATAAAAGCTCCAGGAGAAACTGCAAGACACAGTAATGAACCCTCAGCATTCGCAGAGTTCATTTCTTTACCGAACAGACCATGTAGCCAGAGGGACACTGGTGAACCTCTTATCCAACAGACCTCAGGGCATCTTTGAATTTGTCTTTTAGATGACTTTGTCTTTTTTTCTGGCAACGATGTGATTTTTAGTATTGCTTGCGCTACTGCAACACTTGCTAATTGTCCCATAGGCTAACGAAGCCATGGGTGTAAGTGGTTTTCTGAGCCTGCCTCCCATTGGATTTTCAGATCCTCAGCTAGGAGAAAAAAAAAAACATGCATGGCTTCCCTTCGTGCTTTTTCTGTAAATTCAAATGCATATATTTAAGGTCTCCCTTGCCTGGACCTTCCATGCCCACACAGACAACGTAGATGCTTTAGAATATGAAGGATGCTTTACATTCAGGGTAAAGCCCTCTGAAGTCAAGAGAGATAAAAACAAGGGAGCAAGGCTCCCAGAGTTCATTCCGACAGTTATTTTTAAAAATAACTCTTCATATTTACCTTTCTTACGTTAAACCACAGCAGAAAACACTTGTAACTCAATGTAAGACACTTACACTGTTCAGCTTCAGTCATGCAGCTCAGGCATACAAACGAGCTCCAGGTTTTATATGCAGTTCATTCTTCATATTGCCTTTCTTGGCTTGTTTATGTTAGCTTAGCCTCCATCAAAATGATGTCTTAATTAAATCTGAAAAATGGACATTTGACTTTATTTTAAGTGATGATTTCATTCTGCCATGGGTATAAATTTAAGTTATACATAACAGACATGCACTCTGCACAGCTCATTCCTGTTTTATATATATTATTTAAACGATAGCATTTTTTTCTCTCCATATTTTTCAACTATTTGTTTAAAAAAAAGAAAACAACAAAAACCAAGCCAACCACTGCACTTTCAGTTCATATTGAAATGAAAATCTGTACAAGATTTCTAGCCCCATATCTGAACGATGGGTCTGTAACGTATAGCGTAATTCAGTATTTCTTTTGGAGAGTAAATCCTGGGAGTAACGGTACGTGTTCAAGCTGTCTCTGCTCATGAACCTCGAGCTATCTCCCGTGCAGATCATTAGCACCAAGGTGTCAGGTCTCATCGGTAACGGGGAGGCCCAAAATGCCGGGTCTGAGCTGCCCGTTTGGCTGTTGGTCACTGCCATGGTCCCCCCAGCCACAGGGCTAATCCTGCTATTAGGACTTTTCGTGTCCTGCAATGAAGGGGATGTCCATGGACCTTGAAGAGCAGCTTGTGGGATGAGGCGCAGCATTGCACCCTTATTGAGGGCTACCTTCTAGCCCTGTGTTTTGTTTAAAGATCGTGTCGTTTCAAACCAAGCACCTGGCTAAAGGCTTTGCTTTACTGTTTGCCCGACTTGTGCATTTCTGAGGAAAATAAATGACCCAGCTACAAAGTGCCTCCTCTTTCGCCCCACCACTATCCAAGTCCTGTTTGTGGGCATTCTGGATTTTATGTTTCCAGCAACTGTGTCTGCCGTGCCTCTTGAACGATCCCTCCTCCACCAAATAGAGAACAGAGGCCTTTAAAATGTGGAAAATTAAGAAAATGCAGAACACATCATTAAATCATATACTCAGGAAGCTGTGGCAATCTTTCCTTCCACTCACAGAAGGTCCACTATAAATGAAATCTATATTTTAATGATTTCCAGTTTGGATGCCCCCAATGTGCAATAGAGAACCTCCACTGTTTGCCGTAGAATGAAAGGGAAAATTGGGTGGTAAAAAGAAGAATGCTGCAGCTAATGCGGAACAGTTGCACGTTTATATTCCACATTGCCCTGAGCAAAACTCTTCCTTTTATTTTGGAGAAAAAGCAATTGCTTTCCTCCCCGGGTACAGCGGCTGCACTCACGTTATGTTTACTCATCGGCTCTGACAGGTTTACCCGGAGCAGCTTTTTGAAGCAGCTGCTCTCCCAGCATCCACTGGCTTTGTAACTCCTCTACGTCGCGGGGCGAAAGCAAATAAAGCTCCTCTGGCCTTTCAAGACGTTAGGCAAGGCAGGGGGGCTACTAACATATTTTACTTTTTGCATAGCATTTCTAGTTGAGGAGGGCCGGAATAATTCCCAACCCGGTTTTGCTGCGGTCCATCGTGGTGTGCAGCATCCCTTAAACCCTGCCGGCAGCTCCTCGGGCCAGCCCGGGGCAAAGCCGGGGGCCCTGCTTTATGTCAGGGAAAATATTGGCACATCCTATACTGCGTGTTCAGGTTGAGATGTGGTCTACTGCTTCAACGTATTTACTAGTCACGTACAGCGGGTCTGTGTTATGGGCTTGTTTCTGTCAATACCTTTTTTTTTTTTTTTTGGCTGGCTGATAGACTATTTGGTTTTCTTCTGGAATTGTTGGATGTCACCAAAGATTTCCCTTAGAAAATTAAGAGCATAAAAAGTTTGGGGTTTTTTTTTTCTGTTTTCAGTCAAAACAATTTATTAGTCACATAACTATATATTTATGTATGTATACATACAGGCATTTCTGTGCTCCCTTCTCCCAAACAACTGAGCTCACAAATATTTATCTCTTACTAACTGGAAATTATCAGAGATACAAACATTGTGTCTGACAAGGAATGGGTGTCACCTTGACACGTGCCACTAGCTGAGGAAAGGCTGTCAGCAGGAAAAGAATGTAAATTGGAAAAATGAATATTAAATACTCTTTTACTAAGTTTTAACGTTAAGGTGTCCTTAATACAAGGAGTAAAAATCAAATTGTGGTCATAGGAGCATGGCTTATTCTATTTTTCTCACTATTTCAGTGCAAACTGATATCAATTTGGTGAAATGGCATTTCTGGGATTTAAGATTTACCCATGCTAAGACTGGAAATGGGGCCTGGGGAACACCCCGTGCGTCCACCCCAAAGGGGAAGGACCTTTCTTTGTCCCTCCGCCCCTGGCTGGATGGTGGCAGGAGACAGACCTCTTCAGCTGAAGGTGTTTGTCATCCACCACGCCGTACAGGAGCCAGGCTTCCCTGGCTTTGCCTTTTCCTGGGGGTAAATTCACATAAATCGAACTTGGCCGGTTGTCCCCGCAGAGGCGCCTTTTTGTGACTCCCCTGTTATTGGGAAGGCGGTTGCAGTTTTCCTCCAGTGGTTTGGTGCTGGCAGGGAAAGGATGTGGAGAGCAGCGGGGCTGCCCACGGGGATCTCTGCTGCATCTCCACGTCCCCAGTGTCTTTGGGGCAAATCCTTCCATTTTGGAAAGTACGGCTAGATTTATGTCTTAGTTGCTGCTTTGCGCTCTCCCGGCGTCGAGGAGGACGTAGTCTCGATTTCCAACCAGCTCCATGGAAACAAAATACTTTAAAAAAAAAAAAAAAAAAAGAGAAGCAATCACTTTCTTTTTTTGGTGGTTGTTGTGTCTAAGTTCATCTCATATAACCGTGGTGCTGCGTAATGTGTTTCCAAAGCTTTCGCGGGCATGCACGCATCGAGTCGCTCTTGGGAACATACAATTAACTATCCTCGCCGCTACTTCCCTTACTGGAAAACCTCCACCATTTAGCCTCGTCTCTCTGAGCCCGTTTGTTTCAAGCCGCTGGTTTGGGATGGAATTGCTCACTTCCCGACAACCACATCATCCTTACGCTCGACCCCTGGGGATTATTCCCTGTGCGAAGGGGGTGTAAATGCGGCCGCTGTTGCGGGCTGCGCGGGCACGTCCCTGCCCTATTTTTGCAGCTCGGAGCCCGGCTGAGGTGTACGGCTTTGTGAGGAAGATGGTCTCGGGCTTTTCCCCGCTATCTGGTCTTGCATGCAAAATATGGGACCGCGCCGCCGCCCTCCGACGGAGAGCCGAGGGGAGGGATCCCACCCCGGGGCGGGGAGGGGGGGTTATTCCCAGTATTTATTATTTGCGTTGCGGTAATGCCTAGAAGCCTCCGTCATGGCACATTGGGCTTTGTTTTTCATTCCAGGCAGCTTGGCGAGGGCGAGCACGCTCTGCTGAAAAAATAAGGAGCAGGGGGAGGGAAAAAAAAAAGAAAAAAAAAAAAGCCAAACAACTCAGCGGCTGGATTCTTGACTGGTGTAAGTCAGAACAAACTGATTTATATCAGCTGAAGGGCCAGCCCCGTGCTTCTGGCAGCTGGAGGATGGCTTGGGTTTTTTTTCCTGGGTTTTGGAAATCTCAGGTGGTAGAGCGAAGCGGGTAAACACGCTGCGCTTTGCCTTGCCCTGGGCTGCTGATTTACCGTGCCTCCCAGCCCTCGCTGCCTTTCCTGCCTGCTGGCACTGGCACTGGCAGCGGAGCGGGGAAAGCGGGCAGGGAGTATTTTTCTTCGCTCTGCGGTTAAGCGTGTTGCTTCGGGTCCCGGGTGGGTGTAAATCAGCCCCGTGCCAGCGTCCCCCCTTTCGAAGGCACGGCGTACTCTGGGCTGCACGCAACGGGTCTCCGCCGAGCCCTTGGCTTTCTTCCTCCTCCTTATTTCTGCTTCATCTGCTCACATGCAAAATCCGGTTAAGAGCCGAAACGTTCAGAGGCTCCAGAATCATTCAGGAGTAACCTCTTGACGAGCAAAGTACTCCTTAACTCATTAAAGGAAAAAAAACAAAATCAGATTTTTGGGATGAGAAGTTACTAAATGGGAAGGAGGAGCGTGGATATCTTCTCGATTCAGGGTTCTGGATTATTTTTTTTATAGCGTTTCTGCTAAAAGCCAGTCAAGAAATCCAAGTTCTGTCTCACCGTTTGAAACTTGTTGTTTTCTGTTTTCAGGTCAATTGAATCCTTTCTTGTTGAGTCCCTAACCTTCCTCTAAAGGCCAGATGGAATAAAGAGTCTCTCTTCTGTCCTGTGGAAAATTACACAAAACCCAGAAAATTGATTTTCCGGGGCTTGTGCGGTTTTGTGTAAAAGCCAGACAGTTTTCATTTAGCCTGGCCCTCGGCAACTGGAGTTTGGTCCTGAACGATGTGATTTAATGATGATTGCTCGGTAGCATCTCTTCCTTGGCTGGTGTAAATCAGCGATTCCCCACTGGAGTAGATGGGGGTGGGCCAGTTCCCACCAGCTGAAATTTGGCCCTTGGAGATTTCCGTAAGATGTGGGAAAAGACATTTGTAGGTGGTGGGTTACTGTTTGGAGAAGAGGAGAGGACCTCGGCGCTCTCCTGTGATGGGCAGTAGTGGTGGCCTGTGGTGGGAGCGAAGCTCCTGTGATGATGCTGAGCCCATCTGGGGTGGCGTGTCACCCTGATGCTGCTGGTGGCCGTAACTGGAAGGCCGTATTATTTTGCAGTGGTAATAAGTGGTAATAAGGTAATAAGAAAGAAATTGGGGGCAGCGTATAGCTTAAGATCTAGACTCCTAGTGTATTTTTCAGTGCATTTTTTTTAATTCCACCAAATACCGAAAACTTGTTCTTCCTTATCTCACACAAGGTGTTCGGGGTAGGGACCTGAATTGCTAGAGATTCTGAAAGTTGGGCTAGTTATTTTGGCAAATAGTAGGTGTTGCAACAGATAGTTATTAGGCAATATACTCATTTTTAGATCTAGACTAAATGCAAAGCATCAGTTGTCCTAACCCAGAGAGAGTCAACAGAGTTAGGTTGGATTTTTGGGGCTGGATTTCTGCATTCAGCTGCAAACAAAAACAGAGATGGCACCAACGCCTGTACGCAAAGATGCAGTGGTTTGTTCTGTCTGAGGTCTGTAAGAGTCACCGTAGGATAAAATAGGATATAAGATTTTGATCGAGGCAGAGTTTCTCGGTATTTTCCTTTCATCTCTCATTGCTTCTAACCATGACCATCTTCTGTCTTCCTTAGAAAAAAACTACCTGCTGCTTTTTGGCCAGGTACGCTGCTCATCTGTGGGTTAGCTCTGCGTGCTAGCATCTGCTTTTCACCAAGCTTGACCTTGAAAGGTCCTTCCAAAAGCCAAATAGTTGTGACTCTGGAGAAAATATTGACCTGGATGTGATGATTTTAAAAATTGTGATTTTGTTGGGGTTTTTTGTTTGTTTCGGGGTTTTTTTTTGTTTGTTTGGGGTTTTTTAATTAATTAAAAAAAATGTAGAGACAAAATTATATCAGTGGCTTAAAAAAGAAAGAGGTTTGAGATGCTAGACTTATAAGTGGTTGCTAGAAAACTTTGGACTTGAAAACAAAACCTTCTCAGTTGAGTATTATTTCCTCTGCCTTTTTATGACCAAAAAGGGAAACATTCAAAGGAAGGAGAGGGAGGGGAGGCAATGCGAAGAAAAAATTATGTAGCTTGTGTCCATAAGAAAACAGATAATTTTTTTTCTTTAAAATTGCTTTTTTTGGTAGCTTAAAGACTCCTTGGACTGTGCTGAGGTCAAGACACATTTGCAGTCGTACTGGTGCACTGTTCCCTTTTCTGCGGCTGCTCGCAGGCGAATCCCCTTAACTGAAAACACAGCAACTAGACAATAATGGGGAACAGAGCCAAAAATTACCCAATGACAGAATATTTAGTAGCAGATAAAAAAACCCCAAGGAACGGCTCAAAGGAACGCCTCATCTTAAACTTATTTTGGCCCAAATGTCATCCGCTTCACGAAGTCTTTTATGTCGCAGTTGTTTTCTCATGTCGTTCCTTCGGGCAGATGTAAGAATTTCTCTATTCCTTCTCGAACGTGTTCTGTAGCCGGCAAGCGCCATCCGCGGTCCCCGACACGTCCGCTTCTGCCGCGAAACTTCATTGGAGCTGAGTGATGCATTAATTTGTTGGCCAGATTTTGTTCTTTCCCTTGTAAAACCCATCTCCTCCCGCGTTCGGCACGCGGCGGCGGTACCTGCTGAATATCTGAGGGGCCGGGGATAAATGCAGCCTTTGATCTTTAACTTGTTCGGAGGGATATCGTGTGGTTTCTCTAGATTCAAGACAGATCCCTTCTCCTGGCAAACTGCTGTCCTGCACGGGGTTAAAAAGATTATAGCGCAAAGGCACAGACTCGGAAGGAGAGGGAGGGCTGAGTGTTTGCATAACCAGAAGGGCAAAGCGTTCATGGGAATTAAAAAGGAAAACTAAGCAGTTTACGACTTGGATTTCGCAGTGTCACTAGGATCTGTTCCCAACTTAACGGTTTTAACGCAGGAAGAAGTCTCCGCGCCCTGGCTGTGACACAGCATCTCTCAGATTTGCCTGGGGCAGCTTAATAAGTTATTTTCCGCAGTGCCCAGGGGCTCCTGCACTGCATGGACCTCTTTCCCTGTGCTCCTGGGGCGCGTGGCTCGGCCACGCTGCCTTCAGCAGGAGGAGCTGGTGAGATGCAGAGCCGGGCTGTCCAAGGAGGTGCTGAATTAGCCCGACCTAAGCGTGTCCGGGTTTGAATAAAGCAAAGCTGCTTGTTTGCCTTAGATGAGGATTTTCAAGAGCTTCCATAAGGCAGGGAGTTTAGTCCAGCTGATGCCATGGCTGGAATCAGTACGTGTTGTGGTGATGGGGAAAACAGCAATGCCCACAAAGTGTCAGCTTTGGCTGGGATGTTCCTGTCCTGGCATCCCCCCAAAAAAAACTTCAAGATGCTGTTACTGTTCTGGATCTGTACGGAGGCAGGGGGATGTCCCATAGGGGCATCTCACTCCAGTGCTACAACGTGGGAGCAGCAGGCAGCAAACTTTGTACCAGTTCCAGCCTTTTCCACCAGGACATCTGACTCTCACTGCATGAGGCATCTTCCAGTCCAGGGGGCTGCAGCTACATCCCCCTTTTTGGCTAACAATTAATTCTGGAGCACACAGGCTTATAAGTGAACCACTATACATTGGAATTTGCATGAAGCAGAGAAGAGGGAAACCTTTGAATCTCCAATCTGGACTTTTCAGAGGTTGGTGGCGTGATAAAAAGGCACAGGCTAGCATGGGCTACTTCCTAATCCAGCCCTGGAAAAGACACCTGCAGGAGAGACAAGGAAGATGGTGACAAATAAGACTGATGCTCTTGTAGAGGTCGTGTAATTTATAGCTTGTCCCCGAAAATCTGGGTATCTCAGAGGCATGCAGGATAGTTTGCATCCCGCCTCCTGATCTCCATGAGGCTGAAGGGCTCTGGAACCATCACTGCCCTGGAAACGTTTCAGCTCAACAGCTCGGAAGGCATGAGCGCCAGGGGACACGAGGTGAGCAACCGCTGGAACTTTTACCTCCCGGCATTTTGCTCCCCAAAGTCCTGACATCGTTTGCAACTCTGCTGCCTCTCCAAGTCATTAAGGCTCTTTTAATGGTATTAAGTCTGAGCTGGAAAGATGTAACCCGGTCCAAGAGTAATGCAGTCGGGTGAAACCTGGGTGGAAAGCTGCCACTGAGAGCGCAGCTGTGGAATACGAGTGCCAAATGGTACGGGAGGTTTTCACTGGCTACCAGGAGAGCAGCTCTCTGCGTTGATGAATATCTGCTCTGAAACGCTGTCGGGAAGGCACGTGCCAAGACATTTGCACGTTACTGGGAAGCAGGTGTTGCTTAAAGGGAAAGGTGAAACTTCAGAGCCAAGAGCAACAGCGGAGGCAGAGAAGAGCCTGTCCTTCCCCAATGTGTGCCCGTGTGCCCACGGCAGACGTGGCAGTGTCCCAGCACAGCCCGCCAGCACCACCTCACCCCTCCCCGCGCTTCGCGAGGGCCGGACACAGACGGACACGGTGCCAGAGAGCTGAGTAACAAAAGGCGCTCGCAGGGCCATAACTCATTTGCACATTCCTTCCACCTTATTTTTTCGCGCCGTGGTGACCAAGAAGTGCACGATGTGCCATAACACGTGTTTCAGAGGGTCAGGTTTCCATTTGGTGCCGCAGGCGTAGAAACCAAAGCACTGGAGGCGATTAAGCGGTTTGTCCCAGAGCAAGCCAGGAGGTGAGAACTGACCCCGTGTTTGCTGGGACCCTGCCTGGTGCACCACCCACGAGACCCCACGGTCACCGCCACGACACGGGGGCATGAGGACATACCGTAGTGCCCCGTGGAGGCACCTGCCCCATGTCTGCAGTAGCATCATTAACGTTAGCGGTGCTATTTCAGGGGATTGGGCTTAACCAAAACTGTGCAAACCATTGCAATAACCCTATAAAAATAACCCGCGCTTATATACGTGCACACAGCCGCTCCTGTGCCTGAGCGCTCTCAGGGATGCTGCAATCCAAGCTTCTGCGACTTTAGCAAGTGCCTTGACAAAGCTGAGTGTATTTTTTTTAAAAAAACCCCAGCTTTTGAGGTGTGTTGTTACACAAAACTGTGTTTTTAACAAACGAAAACCTCTAAGCTTCGTAGCTGTAGAGGAAAGCCTGAAAAGATCCAGAGTCAAAAATGGGAAGGAAAATGAAAAGAACCCAGGATTTATTATTTTTCTTATTATTATTTGCCTCATTTCTGAGCTTGTCTTCTGTTTTCTTTGGATCTAGCTCCTGATTTTTGAACTCCTGGGGCTGACGGTACTAGAGCTGGGCTCCAGCAAAAGCGCCTGACTGCTGCATTTCTGCTCAAGCAGCTTTTACAGCCTGTAAGCCGGACAAAACAAACACGTTTATATTATTTCTGTTTTACTAGAGGCTATACGAGGGAGGCAGTTTGTTTCCTCGGGGCTTTCTTC
>VUYV01000016.1:102466-127165 GCA_008711295.1 Anarhynchus alexandrinus | reverse complement strand
GCTGCAGCTACATCCCCCTTTTTGGCTAACAATTAATTCTGGAGCACACAGGCTTATAAGTGAACCACTATACATTGGAATTTGCATGAAGCAGAGAAGAGGGAAACCTTTGAATCTCCAATCTGGACTTTTCAGAGGTTGGTGGCGTGATAAAAAGGCACAGGCTAGCATGGGCTACTTCCTAATCCAGCCCTGGAAAAGACACCTGCAGGAGAGACAAGGAAGATGGTGACAAATAAGACTGATGCTCTTGTAGAGGTCGTGTAATTTATAGCTTGTCCCCGAAAATCTGGGTATCTCAGAGGCATGCAGGATAGTTTGCATCCCGCCTCCTGATCTCCATGAGGCTGAAGGGCTCTGGAACCATCACTGCCCTGGAAACGTTTCAGCTCAACAGCTCGGAAGGCATGAGCGCCAGGGGACACGAGGTGAGCAACCACTGGAACTTTTGCCTCCCGGCATTTTGCTCCCCAGAGTCCTGCCATCGTTTGCAACTCTGCTGCCTCTCCAAGTCATTAAGGCTCTTTTAATGGTATTAAGTCTGAGCTGGAAAGATGTAACCCGGTCCAAGAGTAATGCAGTCGGGTGAAACCTGGGTGGAAAGCTGCCACTGAGAGCGCAGCTGTGGAATACGAGTGCCAAATGGTACGGGAGGTTTTCACTGGCTACCAGGAGAGCAGCTCTCTGCGTTGATGAATATCTGCTCCGAAATGCTGTCGGGAAGGCACGTGCCAAGACATTTGCACGTTACTGGGAAGCAGGTGTTGCTTAAAGGGAAAGGTGAAACTTCAGAGCCAAGAGCAACAGCGGAGGCAGAGAAGAGCCTGTCCTTCCCCAATGTGTGCCCGTGTGCCCACGGCAGACGTGGCAGTGTCCCAGCACAGCCCGCCAGCACCACCTCACCCCTCCCCGCGCTTCGCGAGGGCCGGACACAGACGGACACGGTGCCAGAGAGCTGAGTAACAAAAGGCGCTCGCAGGGCCATAACTCATTTGCACATTCCTTCCACCTTATTTTTTCGCGCCGTGGTGACCAAGAAGTGCACGATGTGCCATAACACGTGTTTCAGAGGGTCAGGTTTCCATTTGGTGCCGCAGGCGTAGAAACCAAAGCACTGGAGGCGATTAAGCGGTTTGTCCCAGAGCAAGCCAGGAGGTGAGAACTGACCCCGTGTTTGCTGGGACCCTGCCTGGTGCACCACCCACGAGACCCCACGGTCACCGCCACGACACGGGGGCATGAGGACATACCGTAGTGCCCCGTGGAGGCACCTGCCCCATGTCTGCAGTAGCATCATTAACGTTAGCGGTGCTATTTCAGGGGATTGGGCTTAACCAAAACTGTGCAAACCATTGCAATAACCCTATAAAAATAACCCGCGCTTATATACGTGCACACAGCCGCTCCTGTGCCTGAGCGCTCTCAGGGATGCTGCAATCCAAGCTTCTGCGACTTTAGCAAGTGCCTTGACAAAGCTGAGTGTATTTTTTTTAAAAAAACCCCAGCTTTTGAGGTGTGTTGTTACACAAAACTGTGTTTTTAACAAACGAAAACCTCTAAGCTTCGTAGCTGTAGAGGAAAGCCTGAAAAGATCCAGAGTCAAAAATGGGAAGGAAAATGAAAAGAACCCAGGATTTATTATTTTTCTTATTATTATTTGCCTCATTTCTGAGCTTGTCTTCTGTTTTCTTTGGATCTAGCTCCTGATTTTTGAACTCCTGGGGCTGACGGTACTAGAGCTGGGCTCCAGCAAAAGCGCCTGACTGCTGCATTTCTGCTCAAGCAGCTTTTACAGCCTGTAAGCCGGACAAAACAAACACGTTTATATTATTTCTGTTTTACTAGAGGCTATACGAGGGAGGCAGTTTGTTTCCTCGGGGCTTTCTTCCCTGATTGTAACACCCAACTTCCATCCCTGTTCCTCCACGTTAAAGGCCAGGCTCCTCATCCCACTGTGACTGAGGTGAGTAAATCCCTTTATAAGCTTTGAACCTTTTTCCTGCAAGGTGCTGAATGGCGCCAGGTAACGCCCCCAGAACTGGGAATTAAACTGACAACCCCTGATCTCAAAAATGAGCCAGCAAGGCACCTTCTTGGGCCGTTGCTGCAGGATGGAGGGAGCTGGAGCCCAAAGGTCTTTCTGGGGTCCCCAAGCACCCGGCAGCTGTGATGTGCCCAGCTCTGCACGGGGCAGGGTCCCACAGCATGAACTGGTAGATGAATCTCATGGCACGGTTCCTCCCCGACTGGGGACCTGGCTTGCTCCTCTGCCCGTCCGCACATCTTGAGATGAACCTATATTTTCCTACACTTAAACATGGTTAAACTGGACCTAAGCCCAAAAGTACATAATGTTACAAAATCTGCCAGTATCGTGGGGGAGAAATAAGCAAATCTACTACTTTCCTCTGGTATTTTTGTTATGAATCATGTTCATTACAGGACCGCTCACTGGAAAGCTTCGGGCTCTTCTCTTTTTTTGGCCACTTTGTAGGTTTGGCAAACGTCAGTGTCTTTTCGGAGGGTGGAAGGGTCAGAGAGAAGACCAGTTGCTGTCCCTGGAGCTGTAGGAGATAAGATGTGATGGAGAAATGCAGTGAGGGCTCAGCTCAGAACTGGCAAAACTATTAAAATCCCAGTTTGTTACCAAAATGACTGTTTAAAGGTCATATCCCAGCAAGCTGGGAAGTAGACGCGTTTCCTTTCCGGAGGCTGGATAACGGCACCTGGAAACATGGGGCTTAGCTGGGTTTGAAGATACATTTCTTTTGCAGTTATGGGGCTTGAGCCACTGGCACTCTCATAAGGACCCTGAATAGTTCAAGGTGCTCTGCAGAATTATTTAGTGTCGGATGTGTTCATTTCGGTGTCCTGACTTACGTGTTTAGCATGTGATGCAGGAGACATCGTGGTGTGAGAACTGGTCTGCAGAGGCACACCTGCTCTTCAGGTCCAGTGAAGTAGTGTGGGGTTTAGAGCAAAATTTGGTTTGGTGGGCTCTAGAGCCATGCGATCTCCTGGATCCGCTTAAAAAAACATTTCAGCTGGCTTCCTGGAGCTGCAAAGGGCTGACCTGGGTGAAGGGATCTTCCATTTTCATGGCAACTGGTTTTGGAGTAGCAAACCCATTTCTAGTTCAATTTTGTATTATGTATGACATACATATGTATGTATGACATACATATATGTGTATGACAGCTGGCATTTAAATGGAGGAAAAGAACCCAAGTGAAGGCTAAATGAGAAGTTCATTGATTTTTTGCTTAAATTCTTCAAGAAAAAAACCTGGCACTACAGGAGCATGATGCCAGAATGTCTTTTTATCGCCTCTAGACGTAGATGAGTGCTTGGCTCAGAAAAAGACATATTAAGTGCAGTAAAGAAGTTGTCCTTCTACAAAAGGCCTTTGGAGGGACAGGAGATGACATGCCCAAAGGCAGATAGATGTATAGGGAGATATAGAAGTATGGTAGTTTATACCACACACATGCGTTTAAGTGTTACTGGAGTCAGTAGGAGGCAATTCTGTGCCTATGGATCGTATGGTTTGGAGAGTGAAGGAGAAAAACAATGAGGATGTAAGCAGAGCTGAGAACAGCAGTTTAGATCCCAATGGATAAACTGGCCAGAGGATAAAACCGGCGCCTGCTTGCAAAGCTTGCAGCCCGCTGGCTCCCGTGCCCGGCGCTCGGATGCATCGGGCTCATTGAGGCGTCGCAGAGTTGACGGTGGCACATATAGAATCAGTTTTTGCAGATGCTAAAAATCAATAATTGGATGTTTTTGCAGCTCTGAGCCAGGCTCGGTGTTGGGGTCCTTTCTGTGGACTTTCTGTGGACTTTGCCTGCGCTAATCATTTTTATTGTCACAGCGAGGGAGGAGGAGGAAGAAAAATGACCCCTTTACTACTGGTGGTGGGGATTTCTTAAAATATTAAGCTGATGCAAAAATGCCAAGCATCACAGCAGTAAAAATGTAAGCCACTAATAAAATAGAGTTAATGTTTCACAGTGCATACGTTTCTCAGGGTTTCCTGCTGATTTCAAGTGACTTTGCTTTGGCCCATAAATTTAGCCTTAAAGCAACATTCAGCGATTGTGTTGTGTTGAAGGTATTGGTCTATAACAAAAAGCAATATAATTGTGGTAGTAACTAATATCGATTATTTTATTGACGCCATGGCCTTTGCCAAAAACCCCACAGCCCACTGTAGAAGACCTTGGTCCCAGGATGGTTTTGGCTGACGGTGCGTGTTGTGATTAGCCCCAGGTAAATCCGTAGGCACTGGCACAGGGGTGGGTCCACTCGCAGTGAGTAGAGGCAAGCTGACAAATGACAAAGAAATATAGAAAAATAAGATATTTGCTTATTTTAACCAAATGGGTACCTTAATCTGCCCCTGTGTCAGTATTAAGGGGGGACTTCTCTTTAAAATCATGAACTGTATTCTTATGACAGATCTTGAGGTGAATCGTTACCGTCAACGTTTATTTTTTCTTCCATTACTGAGATCTTTACCCATCATTTAATTTGCAGTAGGCTGCAACCTGGCAGTCCAGATGTATTTCTTCTAACGGGGCAGAAAATTTCTTTAAAAAAAAAGTAGATCTTGAGCATGTTTCCTTGGACTTCCCACTTCTAATGTTTCTTTCCAGGATTTGAAAACAAAACAAGAAACAACAACAAAAAAAGCCTCGTGCCCCGTTTCCATGTAGTAATTGGCTAATTTAATAAATTTGATCCTCCCTTGGGAGGGTTATAATTCTGTATTAATTTTAAACAGGCTCTCTGTGCAGCAGTTACTTTTAATAATAGCATTCTGCGAGATGTGCCAGCGCTGTTCGTTACGAGCCCTCGCTGCCAGGAGGGCAGTGTCTGAGGAAGGGGGACCTTTGGGGCAGCCGGGATGAAAGAGTGACCTGAAATATTACTGGGGGGAAGACGGAGCATCACCAGTCAGGTGTGACAGCGGGTTCTGGTGCTGCTCCCTGCACTGGGGCAGGGGCTGCTCGGAGCACGGAGCTTCAAGGCTGAAAGCGGTGTCTCCATCCACGCTAAGAGAGCTTGGGGAGGAGCAGAGTGAAAGGTGGAGTTTTCAGCTGATAGGAAGTACCAATTTATTTCTTTTTACATTATTATTAAGTGGTGTTCTTCTTTGGGACAAGAAGTCAAACCATTGTACCCATTTGCCAAATGGGAAGTCTCTTCCTCCGCAAAAGCAGAATTAATTTTGGAAAGACTGAAATGTTTTGTTTTGGCATTTCTGATCACTCTGAAACGCTGTAATGTTTCCCCGCAGGAGGGGTTTTCTCTTGGATTTTTCCCTGATTGCGTTGGGTGGAATTTTCCATCCAATTCCACAGGAAAAAAAAAAAAATCAGCTTTGGAAAAAAGCGAGCCCGGCCCCAGGAGCAGCATGTGGCTGAGGTTGGAGACCCACTCCCCTGGGATGGTCCCAGGGAAGGAGCTGTCCCCAGGAGGGCAGCAAGGTCCCCGAGCCCCATGGGGACACCTCAGCCCCAGAGGGAGTTTGTGGCAGCTGCCTGCTGCTTTCCAAGCATCCCTATCGTGTGTCTATCGGGACATGCTTCCTTAAGGTTTTTTGAAGCGTTAGGTTGTTTGCAGTGAGCAGTGGACACTGCCAGGCAATGCCATCTCTTTCCCTTCTCCTTGGGCTTTCTGTGGGGTGGGATGGGATCCTTAGCAGGTATGGACCGGCACAGATTCATTTCACCTTCAGATTTTCTTCCAGTACATCCTTTTTGGTCATCTTGTAAATAAGTATGTACGCATCTACAAAATGACTTCATTAAAATCGTTACTAGTCCAACTCATTTGTTGGAAGCGATGTGAACACGTGCTTTGCTCACTAAGGTAAAATTGCAGAGTCTACTGTTTTCAAAAGGAAAAATAGCTTTTTAAATTTTTCTTTAAACAATGCATTCAGCACAGATCGTCTGGTAATAAGTTAGGGGTTTTTTTCCACTAAGATTGTATTTTCAATTTGTTTCATGATCAAATGGTTTAGGAATCTCAATCAGCCTGTTTCAAAGCCCTTTCTGCCTCCTTCAGCTGCCCTGGCATATTAATGAATTTGGAGGAAATTGCTAGAGGCTGAGCTTTGTGTATTATTGCTCTGGATCACTTATGGTTTTGCTTTATTTGCTACCAACGGAAGAAATAGAAATACCAAACCATGATCAGACTGTAGTTTTAAAACATACCAGGGAGGTGAGGAGGTGTTTAGCTTTCCAGGGCAATGCCAAACTCCATTCCTTTTCTTCCCATTGCAGTCCCAGATGGGAAACTGGGGATGCTTTAAAGCAGCAAGAAGTAAAACACATTGGATTATCTTTGCAAAAAGCTTGTGGGTGTTGTGTTGGCCACAGGCAGCCTTTCAGCTGTATCAGTCGTGTAGAGGTGGCATCTGGTGCATGGAGAGGTTGAGATGAGGGTCCTTGTCCCATTTAACTGTGCTGAAATGCCTCTGGAGCCGCTCTCGCTCAGCTCCGTCAGCCTCTCAGCAAGTCCAAAGCTCCAGGGCTATTTGCACTGCAGGTGCTTCTTCTTCTCCTGCCGGATACTTTCTCTTGAAACACTGGGGTCTTCAAGAGCTGGCTGTGTTCTTGTGAATGTAGCCGTTATTTCATGGTACTTGGCAGCTAAGACNAAAAAAAAAAAAAAAAAAAGGAAAAAAATTCCCATTAAGACGCAGGAGAAATGAAAACAAGAAATATTCTGAGCACGTAACTTCATCTGAAATAACTATATGGAGCATCTTCTGTGAAATCTCAGCTCTTTCCAGACAGGGTTTGGAGAAGAGAGCTGAAAATGATCAAAGACCTTGAAAAACGTTCCTCTGTGGAGAGTGCAAGACACTTGGCTTTGTTAATCTGGAAAGGGAGGCGAATTGTAAAGTAAAAGCATGCTGAAGAGGGTTGGTCAGGAGGAAGTGTCTCATACTGTTCATGGTGTCTGTGCTGTTTCTCCTTCTGGAGCATTGGTCCATCTGCTGTGACAAGGTTTGCACTGGGAGAGGGACATCATGGAGTACGTAGAGGCTTTGGGAAACGCGCGTGTGCTCCCAGCATCAGAGCCCTCTGCCCTCATCGTTTCGGCAGCACCATCCCTTCACCTTTGTCGTCAGAACCCTATCTGACCCAACCCTGGTACACAAGTGAATATGTCGGGTGGTAAACAGGAGGTAATGAAGCCCAAGGATGGATGCCTCTGTTTTCTCTGGTCTCAGCCGAAACGGGGGATTTCCAGATAAAAGCATCAGGTTTAGGCTTGTATTACTGGTGAAAAGAACAAGCACTTTGGTGAAAGTCAGAAAAAGTCCATCAGGGTTGGATTTAAAACAGCTGAGAATCTCATTTAGTCCCTCCTCCACCCCAAAATCACGCTCTCATGTTCTCCCATCGCCGCTGCTCTAGCTGCAAAAATTCTACTTATTTGGGGGTTGTGGAGCAAATCTAAGTCACTGACTTCGAGAGCTGATGTCACGTCCCACTTGTCCAAAATGCACATTGCTGGGTTGAGCAGCACCTACAGGCACGTTCTGCTGTTCCTTTATACCTTTGGGCTTCTCAAATATTTACTTTCCTTTGCAGCTGGGAGGTGGGGAAGCCTCTGGCTGCACCGAGGGGCGATGAAGGGGAGGAATAGCGTGTCTGCAAGCTGTGCGTTGCAGCTGGTACTGTGGGATATGGACATCCAGCACAAACCACTGTTGGCCTGGCCTTTCCCCAGCGATGCTCATGTTTCCATATTGTTTTCTCAACCGGTCAGGCACTGCAGCATCGCTCCTAACTGGAAGGGATTTGTGAAGCGCTCTGAGCTTCTCATGTCAAACTCAGGTCATAAATCAGAGCCCAACATCTCTGCAGTCATGCATCCACTCATCTTTATGGTCAAGCTTCATCTAAAAGCTGAGCTACTCAGATAACATTTTATTTTTCCTTGCAAAATGTTTAAGTGTGTTTTGACATTTTTAGATAAAATCTTGGCGATTTGGAGACAAGGGAATAGAGACACAGGAAAATCCTGCTCACAGTTATGGTGGTATCACTCTGGAGTGACCTGTCTTGAGTTGAGGACAAAATTTGGGCTCCGTAGGTACGAGTTACTCTCCTGTATCTTGAAAATGCCCATCCAGGGCTCACCCCACAGCCTGTGGATTTAGATGAGAAACACAGTCTCGGTTTCAATAGAGTTTGGATCAGCCCCCAAAACAGCACATTTCTTGTTTGCATTTCACTTCCTCATTTAAGATTAATCGATATAGTTCCCTGCTCAGTGCAGGAATGAGGGTGGAAGGGGGAACTCAACTCAGCTTAACCCCCAGTGTTGAAATCCGTGCGAGGAATGCCTCATTTTATTTTCCTAGCCTTTCTTATCCTGCTTTGCTCCTCCTGGGAGCTGTTTGCATGAGTGTTTTGGTGTCGTTCTATTTTTGCTAGCCTTCTCCTAATCCACTCAGCTCTGTGGGGTATATGAACATTTAACATAGTTTCGTGTCATTTCCGTGTTGATCTTGCACACTGGAATTTTATTTTAATGAATTACATGTATATTTTACTCATGAAAGCAGGCAAAATGCAGCTTAAAACTGAGCAGAAAAAAACTAACAAAAACTCTAGATAGGCAAAGTGGGCAAAGTCTGAATGTTTTTGAACACAACACCGTTGCCATCTATATTTTATCACTTGTGTTATGGTTATGGTTAAAGGCATCTGCTGAGATCAGACTTTGAATGCATTTAATACGTAGTAATTCCAACACCAAAGAAAAGAAAACTACGGAGGGAACTTACTCATGCAAAGGTATGTGCTGCCAAAGTGTAGGCGTTTTAAGGCACAGACCAAAACCGGTGCTGATTTATAAGACATTGTGATAGTACAATAGAGAATCAATAAAGGAAGGAGAAGAATATACGTTTTTGTGGTCACAAACCTATTTGAATAGCGGAAGTCCTCATGCTGACTCCAACCTGGCTGTGAATCAGAGGTACTTGCTAACATCTTCAGGGCATTGCTTACTCATGAGTCTCCTGTCCTCGTGATGAGTATAACCTCTTAGCAATTGTCCCTGTGTTTGGTGGTCTATGACTGCATTGGGATCCTGCAGGCAGGAGAATGGTCCCCTGGGGTGAGATGTTTTGAGTGCATTCATCTTCTCTTTCCCTCAGATGAGGAAGAGGAGGCATATGGAAGCATGGGTTTATTTACTCTTGAGTAGAGTCGAACATTGTAGCAAGGCATCTATGCTGCCTGAGTGTTTAGAGTGAACAGCCTCACTCCACGTGGACTTGGAGGTACCACGACAGCGTCCGTTCTCATGATGCACCGCATCCTTCCTCTGAGGCTGAGGGCCCACAATGCCTTGTGGGATTTGTAGATTGTAACATGGATCCAAATATTTGGGGATGTTTTGTATTGGCCATTTTGACTTTTTATGGCAAATACAGGTTCCCCAATGTATTCGAGTCTCCTTAGCCTCTCCTGGCTCTTGCATTGTTCAAAAGGGAGATGGCAATGACAGTGCAGTGATCTGCACTAATGCTGAGTTAATGAGAAAACATCTCCTGTCAAAACCGTTTGCATCCTGTTGTGAAAATCAATTCAACAAGATCACTTAAAGATTTTTTTCAAGCTTGATTGGGGTTTGTCATTCTGCATTCATGCCTCATTTCCTAATAAAAGTCACTGTAAAGACAATTTTCAGGAGCTTGTGCATAGTTTGAGCCAATAAACACAACTGGCATGAGCAGAATGGGAAAGTGAAATGCAAATCAAATAGGGATGGATGGGAAAGATCATTGTTCTGTCTGCTGGAGATATGGGAGAGCTAGGACGTTAATTAGGAGAGGGGAATGTTTGTAATGTTTGATCCTTGCCTGCTTCCCTTTCTCTGTACTTTGAAGCTTTAGCACTCTGTCTTATTCAAATCAGTAACACAGGAGTGGTACGTGATGCTGTAGTACCCACTGGACAGCATCCATCGTATGTTTGAAGTTATTTCGCACACGGCAGCTCTGAGTCTGTGCGCTCCTCATGGCTGATGGCCCCAAGCACCTTTGTCTTTCATGCATTTTCCCTCCCAAAAGTCTTGTGAGAGGGGGATGTGCTGTCACCCATCTCACAGACAGGTTGGTACCCAAGTGTAGTACTCCATCCGTGCACCCCCTTTCCTCCTCCATGAGTAAGCAACAAGCCAGCTGGCCAACCTTATCCCACATTTCTGCCCTAGAATCCCTTTTCTGACCTTGGTAAGAACTCTCTGAACTTTCCTGCTCTGTCGTCTTGGCAGTGTTGGAGATGCTCACGTTTATCCTTTGCTGCCCTCTTTTGCTTTCCAATAACCTGATACTTCAGCAGATTTATTTGATGTGGCTCCTGAAGCACACTTTCCTGAGAGGGTAATAAACACAATTTAAAAAAAAAAAAAAAAAAAAAAGAAATTTGGACACTAGCAGTGCTTTTACTTTAAAATGCCCAAATTACCTTAATGGAGCTGCCTGGGACACCTGCATTATGCTGAGACCTAGAATAAAAGTATCTTCATTTCGAAATCTGCCCAAACTGATTTAATGCATTGGTGATAACAATATCGAGGCATTGCAATTTCTGTCACCAAAACTCCCCGTGGAGCTGGACTGTGTCCACTCTCCAGTCTCCAGGTACCAAACACCACCGGGGCTGGGGCTCCTTTGCAAGCCCAAAGCCACTCGCTTGCCCTGCTGCTGTGCCTTGCCAACATACACGGTGCAGAGATGTTCAGCTGCTTTGCTGGGGAGGCTTTGAAAAGCTTTCCTGGTCCAATTATTTTTTGGAAGTCGTGAATGGCGATGACATTTTTGGCTTGCAACTTGACTGTAGCCTGAGGAATTTTGGAGGAGATCTCACCCAGCATCTTGCATGTGCTAAGACGGCTCGCGTGCCTCGGTATCAAACGGGGAACGTGTCTGAAGCCTTCTAACCCTGGTTAAATTAGTTGTTTGGGTGGGGTTTTTTTAAAGAAATTTGATACTTGTACCTGATTGCTTTGTTCTCAGAAATGGTTTGTCCCTTGATCGAACTGTGAAAAAAAAAAAACAGAGAAATCTCAAGAGAAACACAAAGAGCCCCATTGAGGAGAGCTGGGGTTGAAAATTGAGGCATAGAGCAAGACGTTTTAATCAGGTGTAATTAGAGTTTCCCCTGGGGCTCGGGAGGGGTGGGTTTGCTGCTGGCCCCTTTGGGTGACCTAGCCCCCAAATTATCCTTCTGCCACATGGGGACAGTAAGGTTGGAGCTGCTGGTAACGACCCCTCCTCTCGTGTTGTAAAGCCCCGGTGATGTACCTTTGGGTACCGTCCTGTGGGGACGTAGGTGTTTGCTGAAATACTGCAGCAATATCGAAACTACTGTGATTTGGGCCTCCCTCCTGTAGGAAATTTTGTTTAATGATTAAAAAATCATTAAGTGACATCCAAATGCCCTTTTGATGCTTAAGTGGGCAAGCTGGCGCTTACCCAGTTAGTAACTCGCTGTTATGTTTGCTGCTGCCTGTTTTGCAGGCTGGATGAAGACATTTGGTACCTGTTGGGGTAATTTACTGTCGCTGTGTTTGTTTTGGGTTCAGGCTGAGGTGACCCATGAAAGGCTGTGGCTCTCTTGGGGCAGTAGAATAATAAAGTACAGCCCTTCCTAAAGCTTTTTTTCCCCCCCCCGCTTTTTTTTTATCATCCAGTTATTTCTCACCATCCAGCACCATGTTAGAGAAGGCAACCAGCTCTCCTGCATGACATATCGTGTTTCTCTTACTTTTTTTCATTTTTCCCCCCTTTTTCCCATTTGCCAGATGAGACGCTTCTCCTTCAGGTTTCTCTGACTTTTAGTCGCATTTCCTGTCCTCCACAGGCTGTGCTTTTTCTTTGCAATATTAAAGGGTGCTTTGCAACATTGAAGATTTGGGCTGGTCTCTTAGCCCTGCAAAAATACACCTGCGCTAAGCAAAAGTGTATGTTTGACTTTCTGAGTACAGGAGGTTTTCTCAGAGGTTATGGCTAAGCAGGTGGGTGTGTTTTTGCAGCATAAATGCTCAAACGGGCAAAACAGAATAAGCAACTCTTATTCTGTTGGGTTTTGCTGATGTTGAAGGACATAACAGTGGCTTCCACAGAGTTTTCCAGGGGTCACAGCCCCAAAGCTGTTAGAAAGGGCACTGGGGAGAGGCCGATCTCCCTGTCCAGAGACAGAGACAAGCCTGTGGCATCCGTTTCTGAAAGGCAGCAGCACTCCCAGGTGGAATAAAATGCTTAAGGAGTTTAAAAAAAATAATAAATCACCATCCTGGCTGAAAACAAATCAGCTTTAAGGGAGAGTCTTTTTTAACCTCGGTCCTTCCCACGTTATGGCCCCATGAGCAGCTTTGGAAAAAAATCAGGGAAGCTGCACTCTCAGGTGGAGGCAGGTGTTGGGAGAGTTTTCATTGCACTGAACGATGAGATAAGTTGCTTCACAGCATCTAGAAATCGTACAGCATTTTTACCCATGAGCTCACACCAATAATTGCAGAATGGGACCGTGACTGGCTTGCAGAGGCACATACTTGAGTTCTGCCCATGAGGCAAAGAGGGGTGTTTCTGTTCCTGGACATGTGAAGTTTTGTCCCTTAGTGTTCCATGGAGAGAGACTTCATGGTGTGAAACACTAAACAGGGCTCAAATAGTATTTTTAAACATTTCCATATATGTATTGGGTCTGTGTTTCCATATATTCCCAGTATTTCCAACTGCAGTTGTACCTCTGTAGCGGGAAACATGTCTTCATCTGGCCTCTGCAACGTCTTTTCTTGATGGGGCAGTTTGGATGTTTGTGGGATTTTTGTTGGTTTTGTGTGTTGGTTTTTGGTGTGTGTGTTTGGGTTTTTTTGAAATATCAGCCTGGGCCATTCAACAAAGTCAGTAAAGTCGAAACAGCATCTGAAAATTATGCGTCCATCCAACTGAGCAGACGTGGAATAAGCTGCTCTTCTGTTAGCGAGAGAAAATAAAGCTCTTTCTGCATATTTCTGTTATATTTGCACAGAGTGAAACATGTATTTTTATCCGTGTTTAAAGGCACCGTGGCAACAAAGAGTGGAACAAGTTTTGAGGTCATCGTGCAACGCCGCAGACCTTGCAACGGGAGCTAACTGTAACATCTTTCAAAGTGTTCTCCTGGGGTCCATATGTGTAGACTGGTAAAGCTGTTAACGTTCCCAATTAGGTTTTAATTTATCTTAGTTTCCTCAGCGTTGCCATTAAAAGTCACACCATACAGCCATTAAACCTTAACATTACAGTTGCAGAGTTTTGTCAGGTGCTGGCCAGCAAGTCTAACTATAGACGAGTGGCAGAAACTGGACTTTAATTCCAGCTTTTGAAAAAAAAAATGTTTAAATGGGTCAGGAGAATTTACCCTGGACATCTGTTTGACGTATAACGTGAGGATATTTAAAAGTCTTTTAAGAAAAACAAATAACGGCTTCCACATTCCCAAGGACAGAAACCATTTAATCTACTTGTACAGTCCTTTCAAGAATTTACCATTTTGGCAGGAGATATATGTCATTAAAGAAACAACCAATAAGATTTATTACGGCTAATTTATGTCTGTAACAGCTAAGACATGTTTTTGGGTAGTAGAGCTCACCACGGGCAGTATTTTCCTTCCTGCACATTCTTATTGTTTTAGTTTATTACAGCAGCACGTCTTGTGAGATCATTTATTGCTTAGCACGATGGTACGACGAAGCCATTTATTACTGGGAGACATCAACACATTGAGTGAGATCACTCCTTTTCCTTGGGGTCAGTGTACTGGAGGTGATGAAATCATGTATTTATCTACAACTTATTAGATGCATTTGATTGACTGGGGATCAATTTTTGTTTAACCAACTGTGCTGATGAGGAAGTTTCTCGGTGTACCACCGCAATGTTTCAAAACAGCCGTTAAAATAATTATCATAATATGGGACCGTGGGGCAGCCCTGTAACACATGTTTGCAGCAAGAAGAGGACAGTTCTAGCAACTAAAAATATAAGCCAGATGGAAAACTCATCCAGCTCCAAGGGGGGAAAAAAGCCCAACCTGTTGTAGGTTTTTTTATAAATTGGGAATGGTACAGTAAATGTTTGGGATAACCCAAGTCACCAGTAGGTCTTTCCTGCCATTGGTGAACTTCTGACCTTATTTCCTTAGAGGGCTGTTAAAATGAAGTCAGAGGGCAAGCAGAGTTATTTGCCAGCACCGTTTTCACTTGTGTGGTCTAGAAAGTTAACAGATTTCCCCCCACCACCACCCCTTCCATGAGACAGACACAGTGATGAGGGGAAAGAAGAGATAGCTTAACTAACCTTCCCAAGTTATTTGGGGAATCGGGAGCAGCAGAGAGGAGTGTTTTGCAGCATCCTGCGGGATGCCATGATGGTTTCAGCACGCGGGCTGGCTGGGTGACACGTTACTAGAATGGAAATTGCTGCTATTTGGTGCCTCCCCTGGTGCTTCCCAAATGCTGTTTCCATCCTGCCAAGGAAGACTTGCTTCTTGATGGTTGAAGACAGCATTTTACGAGATTTTGGGTCTCCCTGGTGGTGTGATGGTACGTAGTGACAGAGGGAGAGGTTTGCTGCTCTGGTGTTTCAAACGGAAGTCTCTGGTCAGAGTTAATTCATGCTCACCCTCAACTTGCAGACTGGTCAGGAGGGTGGTTTGCAGGATGCTGAGCATCTTGAGGCTGGAAAACAGCATCACTATGGACAGGGTTCTCACTTCTGGAGTAAGACTAGAGCTGGCAATATTTTTGACAACTTGGCATTAAAGTGACAGTTTACCTGGTAGCTGGACAGGGAGTCAAAATAGAGCAAAATGAGCAAGTAAGCTGGAGTACATCTCATGATGTCAGAAGATCATCTGAGGGCAAGGTCTTGTGGGCTGCAGCTGGCCTGGAGGCTGCACCAAACCTCAGTGTCTTCATCCCCTTGACCATAGACTGCAACCTCTCCTTACACCTCCTTCCTGTTGATTGCATTGCAAAGTCTTTTATATGATCCTGGTGGATCCCCTGGTTCCCCTGGTTCGTGGGACCTTGTCCTGAAACAAGCCTTGAGTGTTTCCAGAGTTTCATATTAATAATGAGATTGTCGAACCCTAGTTTATGCTTTTGATGACTCTGTAGGAAGATGACACAACACGGTCTTCTGCAAGGTGACACCTGTGACACCTCAATCAAATTCATAACCATCCTGTTCCTTTGCAGATTGGTGTCTCTGACTCAGCTTTTGGGAAAAATGCAGCCAGCCACCTCTTTTGCCTTGTTAGTGCCACATGAGGTCTCCCTAGGAAAATAGAGACCAAAGAGCGAGTGTCTGTAGTTCTTCTGTTTTGCAAATACTCATTATTCCAGGCTTCTCTGGAAATAAAGAGTTATTGATGGCCAAGGGTGAGCTGTGATAATCCATACTTGGGTATCGTTCAGCGCATCTGCTGCTGGAGAAGGAATGGGACTTTGTTTCTGGAGGCCAGAGACACGGGCAGAAGGAAATGAGGCTGAGTGGGGGGAGATTATCCCATGTTGGGGTAAGCAGATACGTTTCCAAGGGGAGGCTGGGGCAAAGCAATAAAAGGAAGGCAGATACCTACCAATGTCTCCATTCCCATGGCAAACTCAGTTAAGGAGGACACTTAGAGAAGAAATCATTAGCCGTTAGCTTTCCTTATTCCCTTCCTTCTGCCCTCAAAGCCATACTCTAGGAGCCAGTTTGGGCTTTTATGTGATTTTGAGGGAACCTACTGGAAATCCTAACTGCTGCCTGCCATGGCTGGTGTCAGGTTCACCTGAGCTTTTTTTTTCCCTCTGAATTTTTTGGCACAATACATTTCCCTGTTACTACTCTGATAGCCTAAATAAACATTATTAGCTTCTCTTAAACATGCATCCTGCAGTTGCATGGACCTCTCTGCTCAAGCCCTTTTTAACAGGATGGGGTTGCTTTTCTTTTTTAAGAGGCTTTTTTTTTCCTACTACAATCAGATCATAATTAAAGAATCCACATGTGCATACCATTCTGCCGACTGATTCATGAGCTGCTACATTAATTGCTTCCTACCAGCATCCGAGTTCATTGTCTTTTCGCTGCATCTTAACCTTGCTCTGAGCTCATTCCCCGGGTTACAAACGCGGGAAGACGACATTCCCGGGGCTGAAATTACCGCGCCGGCAATATCAGGCATCCGACGCTGGGAGGATGCTCGCATCCAACCAGCCCTTGCGCAGGTTAATATACTGCTCATCTACGTTTAATCGCACGCGATGGTGATGAATTAGCGTGAAAAGCGGTGGCAGCAGGCAATCCGAAACGGAGCTGAAGGGTAAATAGCAGGCAGCATGTTTCATTTTATCGCTGCGCTCCAGCAAACAGCAGACATATGTTCCCTGGCATGATACAACTCCACGGCCTGAGGTAGATCATACGAAACACCAACTACTTTCAGCTGTGCCGGTGCGATGAAATGTTTCAGACATATGGTCCCAGGGCTAATCCGTACATAGACGATGCCTGGAAACGGGGAGAAGGCGTTTGGGAATGAGTGGTACATGTAAATGGATTCCCGGAGTTGGAGGCACATGGGGGGCTCTGGATATTGGATGGGGGGTGAAACCCTGCTGCTAAGATCACGGTTCAGCAGTATGAGGATTCAGTGGAAAAATTGAGTATTTCCAAAAAAAAAAAAAACCAACAACAAAAACCCCCAAAACCGCAACCCCTCTGTCCCCCCAAAAACCTAAACCCCTTGCAAAGGATGAATTCCCCCCCTCTCTCCTAATGTTTCAGCCCTGGGTCAATTCCCTTTGGAGCAAAGCGATGGAGTGACAGCTCACTAGGACATGCAAGAGGTCCAAAGGTATCCCAGTGCCTTGCCTCTGGGTGTCACCAAAACATTGCCATCCCAGTACCGACACCGGGCATTGCACCTTCATATGCATCGTTTGCTAGCGGTTTGGGGAAAATCCTGGTGGTTTGGTGATCTGTTGTATAAAAGAGATGGCTTTTCCGAGGGCTTGCAGAATTATAATGCAGTGACCTTTCTCTCCATCTGTAGCAAGTGGTGTTTGGGTGATTTGATGCTGCAGGGAAACAAAGCAGAGCCAAGGAGTTGGTCTGGGCATGAGCCAGTCTCCGCTTCTTCCAACTGCCCTCTGAGGACAGCCCGTCTGGGCCAGCCAGTTGGCTTACGTAGGAGTGGAAGGACCCACAGGAGCAACACCCAGTGGTGAAGGCTTAGGGAAGAGTGTGAAAACTAAGCAAGTAAATATGATTTCTCTTGTGTTTTTCCAGACTCTAGTTAATACACTAGTGTATATGTACTCTCCCAGCAGCATTAGACATAAGGTCCCACTGTAATGTTCTAATGATCCTTTATGACCTTAAAAATCATTGAAATTATCTGGTTTGGGGTGGGTGGTTACAAATTTGCCTGTCTGTGTGCGTACCTCTCCTCATACCTTTGTAAATCTGGGAGTTTTGTGGCTTGAAGGTCTCAGCCATGCTTTGATGGATCTAATTTCTCATCCAGACCAGTGATGCTCACTGGTCTGAAGGCAAGTTCTTAAATCAGGGTAGCTGAATATTCCTGGGGCACGCTTAAATCAGCTTTAAGTGACTTAATTCAACTCAGGCTGATTCCTTATCGATTTAAATGACTCATTTAATCTAAACTTTAATGTCAATCAATCTTTCTACCTTGCCGCTCTCATCTTCTGAAGCCAGAGAAATGGGATCCAGCTGTTTGTGTTTAGGTCTGTGAATGGCTGCCAAGGCAGAGAAAAGTGGTTTTTTTCAGTGTGCAGTTATCCAAACATTCCAGAAGGTTAGCTTACCGCGCAGGGAGGCGCACGGCATGGCATCCCTGACAAATAGGGCTGGAAGGGGTGTGGAGAGGTCTTCTCATCCAGCCCCACCACGGAGAGGGCTTGGTCACACCAAGCCCCTTCCTGGCAGTTGCACCCAGGGTCTTCTTCCTACCACAAGTGATGGAGATTGCACGGCCTGCCCCGGCGAGCTCTTGATGAGTTTCTCTAACCATTACAGAAGGTAACTGAGTATCCAATCCATATCTTCCTTGCTGCAGCTTAAAACCTTGACTTCTTTTCTTGTCCGTAGTGATGTGCAGAGGCTCAGTCCTTTCCATTTTGCAGTAACCTTAACTGTTATCCTGTCTCATCTCAGTTTTCTGTAAAGTGAACAATACCATTTGTCCTTCCTTCCTCGGGGGTCGTGTTTTCCAGGGTACTCTTCACCAGCGATCTCCAACGGGTCTGTATCTTTCTCAAAGCGCAGGACCTTTGCAAAGCATGCAGTACTAGCCCCGGTTTGTTGATTTGAAAACTGAGATGCATCAAAGGGTAAGGACAAAGTGACAGCAAGTACAAATGCAAAATGAAGCACTAGGATTTTTAATGAAGAATGAAAAAAACATATATCTCCAGAAACTCTTCCCTGTGTAGATTCAGCAGCTTCACAATGCTTCACCTCCAAAACATCGATGACCAACACTGGACACCCACATCTTGAATATTTTGGATAGATGGATGACAGCGGAGTCCCTGGCTGGAGGAGGTCAGTGCTCAGCCTAGCAGACTGTACTCCTTTCTTGCTGCCGAAGATCATGGGACAGATACCGACGCATTAATTGGGAATAGACAATAGGAAACTTGTTGAGTATTCCCATTGGCATCTTGAATAGCATTATCCACTGGCACAGCTGGGAACTGTTGGAAAATATCCAGAACCCTTCAGGGAAACAGCTGATAAACCCATCCCAAAATGGGGAGTCAGCTATGTATTTCAAATTCCAAGGAAAACAGCAAATGAGGAAATTACCTACATAACCGTTGTAAAGAATTAGCAACAAGTGGACATATGTATCACAGCTCAAAAAAAAAAAACCAACCCAGCACTCTAGGGATGAATTCATCTAGGGTCTCGCATCCTCCAAGAGCTGAACCATGATGTTAGTGTTGTTCCCGGGGGGGGATCTGAGAGGGCGTGCTGAAGACCATGGGATGGCACGCGTGCCTCCAGCGCTTCACCAGCCTACGTAACTCCCTGAACGGGGCTGTCCTGAAACTTGAGAGCCCTCTTTCTGTTTCTCGGACTTGTGGCAGACCTCCTGAAGCCGGTTTCAATTGTGGTTGCAGCAAGAAGCACGCTTGAGTTGCAGCGCCCTGCCAGCCCAGCTCAGATACTTCTGAGATGGCACTTCTGCTATAAATCTGTAACTCCCGTCCTCTTTCTCTGGCATCCAAAAATGCCTTCTGAGCTGAAAATTGGCACATATGGTCTTGGCTGGCTAAGAACGTTTTTCCACCAAATTTGAAAGGGAAAAAAATCCGGTTCAGCTGGTTTTAATTTAGGAAGTTGGTGGAGGTATGTAGGTATTGAAATGTTTGAAATCTCTTGCCTACACACACCCCTTTGTTTGTTTGTTTTTATTTTGCTCTGAGCCATTGAAACATATGAAATATTTCCTGGTTCAGCTTGAGGGAAGAGCCTGGTAAGGTCAACCCACACCATCCCTCTGCGTTGTGACTTTGGGGCAATGTAAATCCTTCTGCTGCCAGTACAGTTGCTGAAGCATTTCACTGTGTTATTTTGCCTTTATTGAGGCAGGGTTGTACAGTTCTCCTTAGTGGATATGGGGCACTTGTTCGTTAGTGCTGGCTGAATATGTGTTTCTTGGGACAAAGGACTTGAATTTTAGTTTCTTGTGCCCTGTGAGAACACTTGTCTGTGGGATCAACCTCTGACCTGGTCTTGGGTTCTGTGGCCTCTTGGAAATTTAATTTTGGCTAAAAAACAGGCTGTGGGAGAGTCATCAAAGCACCCCTGCGAATCGAGATGTTTAAGATGCTCATGCAGGATGAGCAATTCCTGGAGTTAGGACCTCAGGTTAAATTAGCCATGTCCTGGAGCAATGATCTGGGTGCTATTTCAGTGAATCAGAACCCTAAGGAGAGGACTGGTGGGGTTAACTGGGGTCATAGCTCCTTCTCCCACCAGGCTGGATTCCTTCTGGCTGTTCCAAACAGCCTGCAAAAGCAGACCCAGACTCGTCTTCTCCTCATTAAAAGATGGAGGCTCACTACCCAGCCCACTTCTTGCATTGCTACTCCATCCTTAGCCTGCAGTTTTATGCGTGATTTATTGCCCTATCAGCCATAGACCTAAAAATGGATGGTTGCCTTCCTGTCTGCGTTCACCATTTGCATCTCTGAAGGTTTATTGCCATGGTCACACTCGGGCTGCTCTGAAAGAAGCTGGGCTCATTTCTTTCATTCAGCAGGTCGGGGTTTTATGGGCTCGGACTGTTCTCCATCCTTTCCTCTGGTTCTCGGTACTACATCTTAGACTGTTCCGGTCTTGAGCAGAGCCACATGTCTTGTGGCAGTGCTCTCAGTGATGGTTGCAAATGTGATTGCCTATCTTTTGTGGGTTGGCTTGTTTGTTTGTTTTGCTTTGTTTTTAAGCAGTAGCAAGGTATATTCCACCTAGGCTCCATCAGGTCTTGCTTTTGGTTCTTCTGCAGACCTGCCGCTCTGCCAGACGCTTTGCCTCCCCAGTTTCTGCAAGTGATCTTGAAAAACTGGGGTAATGGCCTTAAAAAATGGTACTCGGTTGGGTCCTTCAGGCCCAGCTGCTGGGTACTGATGCAGTGCACAAGCCCGGCCAGCGGCAGGAGTTTGGCCAAGCTGGAGCACAGCCAGTGCAGAGGAGTCTCAGCAATTTTATTTTTGGCATGGGCAATTAAAATAGTTCGTGTAATTCTAATAGTTCTCCAAGCTATATCGTATTTTATTTGTGAGCTCTTAAAATTTTAGACTCTTTTGTCTTCAGTCCATGTGAAAAGTGGACAGTGCTATATTTTAAGTATAATTATGTGGATTTGAAAGTTTCCTTTTTCATTCTTTTTACTGTCGGAGCCTTAAACGCGGCATGGGCTATAATCAGCTGCAAAACGGATCCATGTGCGATGCACATGGCAAAAGTATTTCTAACTGCATCTCCGTCCTAACAGCACCGCTGCACTCTGGAGCAGCCGGAACTTGGATTTCCGCTCCAGAAGAAATTCTTGCCTTTCACATGTTTTTTTCGTGCTCAATCAGAAAACAACAGATTTTTTGTTGTTTGCTTTTTTTCCCCCACAAAACTTCATTATAAAAATTCTCTTGGATCAGCCTGAGCGTTGTTTAGACAAAAAGTGAATCTTTTACGTCTTGATTTTGGCTTTGTTTTTATGTAGATATTTCAAAATGGTTTCCAAAGAGACCATCAAGGCATCCTGCTCCAATACATGCTCTTTTTTTTGGTGTTTTATACCAAACTTTTCAAAGGCAGGCCGTTCTAGCAAGTTTCATTTTTTAACGAAATGGCAGTCACTAATGGAAAACATTCCATCAAAATCATCTTGACAAACTTCAGCTATATTCTCCCCAATTGCTGCTTCTGGTTTTAGATTACCACTGGTATCATAACTGGTATTTATTTAATGCGGTGCTGTGTTTCTGAATAGCTAGTGGAAGAAAAGATCTGTTTGGGAGAAGAGCATATTAAAATAAGGGGAATTCTTTGCTTTAAAAAAAAATGGGTTAAAATATGGGCATGTGGGTATGTCACTTGGGGAATCCTTATGCTCCAGGCACACACGTATGTGCGCTCCGTCTCCCTTGGAAAGAAGGAAGTTCCCAAACTATTTAAAACCTTCCCAACAGACCTCCCAGAAATGATAACTTCTTGAAAGCCCAAACGTCTCCAAAGATGTACGTGGCTTCAAAAGGGAATCCCCTCCAATGATTAGAACCGTACAGCCTCCCATCTGGATTCGAGCTCCAATAATAAGGGTCAGGACCTTGTCCATACGTAGTAAAAAAAAATACTGTAAGAAAGCACTTTTTTAGTATTTCCAGATGTAGGGAGAACATTTTTCTTTTTGAAATACAATGAGAAAGCTTTGTCAAGCTTTTTTCGAAACAAATATATAGGCAAGCCCAGCGAAGAGAAACATTTTGCCAAATAGTAAAGACACGTTAGGGCAGGTGAGTTTAGGAGTTGGCAGCATGACGAGTAACCAAAGGCCAGCATATTTTTGAACTGTACTGTAAATGGGATTTATTTAAATCAAGTGGGGAATCACATTTTAAATAGATTCATAGATTTTTCAGGCCAGAAGGGATCATTAAATTTTCTAGGCTTTTCTCCAGTATAACCTAACCCATTGAATTTCCCCTCTCAGTTACTCTTAAAAAAAAAATAAAAAAAAAAAAAAAAGAAAAAACCCCAATAACTTGCATTTGGATGGCATTTTGGAAGACCTGCTTTAATCTGACTTGGTATCACAACTTCAAAAGCTGCAAGGTCCACCACTGCAGCTGGTCGTTCAGATGGTCAGCCTCCATGTACTTTGTTTCATGTTTGGGTTTGCCTGGCTTCAGCCTTCAGCTGTTACTTCTTTTTATCCCTTTTTCTTCATGATTTAAAAAAAAAAAAAGAAAAAAACGCACACAAAAAAAACCCTCCAAACCCTTTAAGCACATGGTATTTTTTGTTTCACAAAGGTATTTATGCACCATAATCAAATTGCCTCTTGATCTTCTTTTTGATAAGTGAAACAGCTTATGCTCCATGAATCCCTCTGTTTTTAACTCAAGCCCTTCTGGCTGTCCCAAGAATTATGCCATTCAGGCGTGATCTGAAGCTTGGGTATGACTTCCTTTCAAAATGTGCCATGAGAAACAAAATTAAATGAAAAGGGCACTTCCCTGAGAAAAAGGAAGGTATCTGCCGCTCCGCAGACAAGATAATATTGCACGCATTTGCCAGTTTCAGGCATTGATAACTGGATGCACATGGAAAATAATTCAATTTCCTTGAAAAATTAAAATAAGCAAAATATTTTTCAACACGTTTGGAATTTGTCCTTGTTTTTTTTAGAGCAGCTGAAGTAGAAACATTTTCTTAGTTTCATTTTATGGGGTTTTATATTTCATTATATACCACATGTTTTGCTTGGATTTTTTGGTTCATGGGGTTTCCCTCTGCCGTTTTTACCTTTATTTCCATTTAAAGAATAGGGGGAAAAAAAAAAGGAAAGAAGGAAAATTAAAGATTTTGTGCATTTTTAAGGGGAAGGAAAAGGACTTAATGCCTCATTAAAAAAAAAAAAAAAGATTGGTTTCTTTAAAAAGCTGCTTTGGTTGGAGGAGAAAGGGCATCTTAAGGGATTTTTTTAATTTCCGTCTTTCTGGCTGCCTTAATTGTGCTGTGAAGCCCAGCAGCAGGATGGCAGGCTTGTCTGGGGTTTGATCATCTCACCAGGAGGACAAGACGACTGGGTCCGTATGGAGGGGCTGCACACAGCGCAGCCCCGACATTAGTCTTCCTCCTTCGGTCACCTTGCCTGGAGCACCCTCTTGCCCTTGATACTGAGCTTGAGCCAGAACATGGGAGATCTTGTCTGATGTGGGCTGGTTAAGGTCTTAAAAAATTTCGTGTGAGCTTAGTTCTACCACTTTTGCTCCCTTGCAGCGTAGCTCCGGCGTCGGTGCCTGGGTCTGTACTGTGTTTGCAGGGCTGAGGTGGGACCAGGATGGCACATCACCAGGAGCACATCCCAGCAGTATCACCCATCTCCATCCCCTGCTTCATGGGAGGAAACAAGGGATGCTGAGCTGCTAGGTGAGCACCATGCTAGGTGAGCTAGGTGAGCACCGTGGTTGGTGCTAATCACATGGTTGGATACAAGCTACAGGTAAAACTGCTGCAGGTCCAGATATCCCCAGATTTATCCAGTTTTTCAGCCTGGGAATTAGGATGGAGGCTTTATGGATGTGATTGTGAGTTTACGCATGTCCAGTGCAGTAGTAATTCGTGAAACAGGGCTGTGAATTTGGAAAACTCAAATATGTACATAACGCAAGGGCACCGAAGAAGGATGACGTGTACTCTACAATCAAATTTAGCACAATTTGCTTAGCTTAGGAATTCATTTGCTCACTTGGATGTATTGATATGATCAGCTCTGTGTGCCGGTTCTGGCAGTTTTGCACTGTATTGCTGTAGGTGGGGATTTGACTGACAGCTGGTGGGGCGCCGTCTTGAAGGTGAGGTGAAAAAATGTTGTTGCAACTGCTGAAGGACAGGTTAAAATGCTTATTTCACATGAGTCTAGATAGCCTCTCTCTATTTTTAAGGCAAGAGCACCAGGAGTGAAAAGGCCCGCCAGGCCACGGTGTGTTTATGAAAGCTCAATTTCCTGGAAGCGTGGGACCTTATGAGACTTTTGGTTTTCATTTTTAAAAACACCGTGTTTCTAGCCCGTGTGACTGCCGAGAAAAACTCAACAATATCATCTCTGTGGGTTAGTGAGGCTCAAAAGGCATTGGAGAGTGAAAAGAGGAGCCTTTCAAGTGCCTTCACTCGGCAGCTGATTCCATGAATGTTTGGGTCCTGACTCACCAATTTGAACGTGTTTAGACTTGGCAGTGGACGTCTGGTAAAGACTTTGTGGGATCCAATTCTTTCAGAGACGGTCTAGATTTTGCTGGTGTTTTGCTTGGTTTGGAGTGTTTTGGTTGAATGTTGAATTTCTTCCCCCCCCCCTTTTTTTTTTT
>VUYV01000016.1:56896-102443 GCA_008711295.1 Anarhynchus alexandrinus | reverse complement strand
GTCGTTAGCCGAATACTGTCTTGGTTGCTGACAAGTACCAGCAGAATATCTAAAGGAATATCAAACCCGATGGGTGCCTTTTGAAACATAGCAGCAGCAGTAGTAGTAGTAGTAGTAGTAGTAGTAGTAACAACCTGTTGTTGATAGTCCAGGAGTTTATTAGTTTATTGCAAATGGTTCATTTGTCTTGGCTGCTTCACACCGAACGTTATTCAGGAAAAAACTTTAATTAGCAGCGTATAACTACTTGCATTTAGCAGAAAATGTGCCAGGAAACATAATGTGTTATTTAAAGGTACAGTTACCCTTACCTGAGATCTTCTCTGCCTCCACCCATCCTGGGCTGGGAGGAGAGATGTATTAATTAATCCTACGTTGTTAATACCACTGATTCTGCATCCCCTTGGCTATCCTGCACGTCTGCAGCAGGAAGAGAGATGGGGCAGGATGGAGCCGAGTGGTTCTCCAAGCAGCATGTGGAGTCCAGTTTCATCCATCATGTTCTGTGCAGCCGCTAAGTGGAAGCACATTGCGGGACCCCGAGGCTCCCCGCCTGCGCCAGGGTGCTGCAGCGACACAAACCCCGCTGCCGCTTGCTGTACAGGGAGATCTTTATTTAAAAAAAAAAAAAAAAAAAAGAAAAATATGTACAACTTCCTAGCCTTTTTGTTTGTCGCAGTCTCAACAATTCTGGTATAATCTGAATGTTAGCTTACTCAGTTTTGCTGTGTGTTAGTTATTAGGAACATTTTTGTGCTTATAAAAATAATTATCTTTTAAAATTAGCTTTTTTTTTAATGTGATGGTTTTAGCTTTTCTTTAACTTTTCCTTTAACTTGAAGAAGAGAAATTCTGAACTACCAATTCTGCAAATATTTTTACATTTATACCTGTGTGTCATATATGGTCTATATAGTCTTTCAAATTTGTACCTTATCCTAGGTCTTAAAGTCAATGTTAGTTTCGTTTCCAGAAGGAGGCAAATGCAACCATGTTAACACCACATCAATTCTTAATGTAAACGATAGGAATGTGATATAGCGTGCATACATGGATGTGTATGGCTGTTCAGATCGTATCTCAAAAATATGATCCGGTGTAGGAACCAGCCCGCGCGAGCACTGCCCCCAGGAAAGGGGGGATACTGCTTCCCCTCAGCCTCCCGCTGCTCGAGATGGAGTTGCCGCCACAGCAGTGATGTGAGCACAGCAGCCAGTTGCCCTGGTTCGCATCCCTACCCAGAGCTGAGGGAGCTGCAGCGCGTAGCCTCCAGCATCACCAGCCATGAAGGGGGGAAGAGTCACAGCCCAGGACTTTCCCTACCTGGGGGAATGCCGCAGTCATCATCCTTCTCTGCTCTTCTGACTTAAAAGGGTCAGGGTGTTGGCCACCACATCTGGCGGAGCTCCAGCTCCTTCAGGCAATGCCCATTTCTCTCTAGGTCTCCTCATTGGTGACTAAACCTTGCAAGTCCTGCTGGCACTGAAGCCAGCCCTCCTTGCTCATCCAGGGAATTCAACCCCTCTCATCCAGGCTATCCCCATCGTGCACCCTGATGATTGCAGCATCTTTCCCCCTCTGATGGGCATCCAGGCTTTTCTGCCTGCATCCCTTTCCCAGCCCCATCACTCTGCATTCCTGCACCTCCCTTCTCCTTCATATCCAAGATCTTGGGGGTGGTGAGACTCTCTTCCTGCCCTTTCCCGGCTCGGTCCCTCCTCTCCTGTTCAGTGTCAGGTCGATGGATGCACCACCACTTCCCAGTTACCTTTCGTACTTTCTCCTCACCCTTGGAGGGGTTGGTCCCTATAAGTGTGCACCAAGCTACCCTGCTATGACCTTTCCAGACCCTCTTAAAACACACCACAATACCTGCAGGAGACTTAGCCCGTTGTACAGCTTTTTAAAGTGCAATTAGAGCTGCTCTCAGATGCTCCTTTATTGCTTTTTATGTTACTTAAGGAGAGAAAAAAAAAGGAAACAAAGACCTAGCTGTGTAGATTCTCATTTCACTTGCAGTGCGGCTTTCAAGCTGGGAATTTGGTCTGCTGAGTCCAAAAGGTTAAATACCACACAGAAATAGTTTATACCCATGTCGATGTATCTAATATTTCATTATGGAGTAGTTATGTTTGCTAAAAGCTCAAACCGTACATCAGACAAGGCCACAGAAGCTAAGAAATGGGAAGGTATGTTGTCTAGCGATGAATCCATGGAAGAGGCAGCGTTCACACACCCAGCTGTGGTGGCAACCACCATGGCAAGAGGTCACAATTGCCATGGCCCCTACCACTGACCAGGGAGGATATCTGCTGCTCTGCTCTGTCTCAACTGTTTTTTGTGAATGTTTGGAGGCTGGATTAGCTCAGCAGCTCCAGGTTGCCGAAAGCCCTCCATGAGATACGCCTCTGCCAATAGGATCTGCTTGGAGTAACCATGAGGAGCTATGGTGGTGGATCTCAGGAGGCAGCAGCTAGGTTAGCCGTGGATTAACTTTGACAAAACCACTCCAACCCCCATGAAATACATCAACCTAACTTTGCCCCTGTCGGGACACCTCGTCTCCAGCAAGTACTTTCCAAATATCTTAAATGGCCCTCAGTGCAAGCAATTTACATCACATTTGCCCCTTCTAGCAGCAGTAGCAACTGCATGCATTTGAAATGGTCCTTTCCCAGACTCCTTCCAGACCCAAACCAAACACATTCAGTTCAGTGGGAAGCGCTCGCCTCTTCTATTCATGCTTTCAGACCTTTATTGCTGTCAGTCCCTATTACTGGAAAAGGCCCTTACCTCTCCAGAAGAAGCTAATTTAGCTCAAACGCCTCGTCTCAGAGGGAGCTGTAAAGGAGTAGAGGTTTTTAGCATAGCCATTCACCATGAATACCACAGCTTATTTTTCTGTAGCCTCCCAAGCCTTCGTTAATCAGCATCCGCACGATGCAGAGGGCAAATAATTGCAAGAGAAATGTGTTTTATCTATACACGTGTTGCAGTGCGCATTGAGCTGAGTTTTTAACATGAGCAGTGGAGATGCAGTTGTTTCATTAACAACGAGTATCTTGATTCTGCTTTCAAAGAAATAGCCAGATTTTCTGCATTCCGCTTCTTCAACTTGATTTCAGCCTGTCTGGTTGGCTAGTCATGGATGCATTTCAAACTTTTGATTGAAATATGGACAGTATGTGATTTAATCGGTACTTGTTTTATCTGCAATGCTCCGTTTGAGCTCTTTGTAGCATGCTGTATCTTGGCATGTTCAGACATGGTTCAAATTTGCCATCTGGTTTTGGAACCGAGTACCTGTTTCTTTTACGGTTGCACTCCGTATCCCTCGGGGGAGTCTGTTTGTTTGCTTTACCCTTTTTTGATTTGGGATACAGTAAGGACAGAGCCCTCCTCTATCGCACCCGGGGAAGCAGCACAAGGGCAGCAAAGAGCTGCGCGCAGACCGACGGGCAAACCTCAAAACCTTTCTGAAGCGTGGTTCGGATCTGTGTCCAAAAGTTGGGATGCTTTTCTGAAACTCATCCAAACATATCTGAGACTCTTTGGGTTAGGAATTGGGTTAAAACCCAGGAGAATAGTCACTTGTTATTTTTTAATCCCCTCTCCAGCGTTTCTGTGCTTACTGGTTCTTGCAAAGCTCGGACTCCAGCAAAAAATCATAATTCATGGGGTAACTCAATAATTCTCTCTTTGCTCTTGGAAGAAGTTAAGATGACCAGATGTATGCAGTCATTGTGGATGGAAAAATAGGATGAAGTTAGCCCAACAGCTTCCCCGCACCATGTGGACTGTAACTGGGACCTAAGCCACGGCTGTAAGACACCGAGATGCCCCCAAGATAAGCCATCATCTCCTCTTTCTCTGCAAGCTGTGTGTTTTCTTTTGGTGTTTTACCACCAATAAATCACTCTCCTCTAGTTACTTCATACACACACACATGCATGGGCCCTGGATCTGTCCTCACACCTGCAGATCATCCAACCTGTTGATCTGGGGGTTCTTCACCCCTGGGGTTGTTCCACCAGACCTTGTTTGGAGGAACGTTTTTATCAAATACAAGCGGTGTGATGCTCCATGGAGGAAACCTGCTGGCCTGCTCCAAGGTCCCCGGTGCCACCGGCAGCCTCAGAGCTCAGCGGGACTGGCACAATCCAATGTACAGACTTCCAGACCTTTGCCTTGTCCTGGCTAAAAAAACAATGTAATTTGGAGCCGAACCGCACAGTCAAACCCAGAAATTAAATCAGGGACAAAAAAACCGCCGTCGTATTCTCCAAGTCCGTGGCCCAAAGAGCATCTGTGTGACGCTAAAATCCTATACCAAACCCTATGGTACTGATATATTAGCCTACGGTACTGAAATATTAGCCCCAGGCTGCGTAAATCAGAGCTGCGTTGCCGAAGCTCGTGGAGCCCTGCTGATTTACCCCCTTATTGCCCGGCGCGCTGACCTGCCCGAGGGTTTTAATCAGGTCTGAAGCAACTGAAGTATATAGCCTATAAATTACCGTGCGCTCTTTGATAGCATGGCAAAGGTTTCCCGGTTGAAGAGGTAGAATATCTGAAATCAAACCATCAAAATACGGCCTCGCCAGTATTTTACCCCTTCAGCCTCAGTTCATCAAAAAGCCAGTAAAAGCCTCTGCGGATACCGCCTGGCTGCTACTTATTCTCCTCCTAATGAATGTGGAAATATCCATGGCAAGTGGAATTTATGGATGAAGGAATTCCAGTTACCATCATTTCATCTCCGCTGTAATAAGGCAGGCTGCGGCTGACAGCCTTGTAAAATACTGCCAGCTCGCCAAAAAACCCTGAAAGAGGGTCGTCGGAGCCCGTCCAGCCTTCATCCAGGGGGGGAAAACCACCTCTAAACCTCCAGAAGATGTTTATAACATAGTGCAGCTCCTGTTCCTTCACAGGCCTCTTCTCGAAGCCAAATGAAGGTGAACCAAATACTTTATTGAGTGGGCTCTGATGACCTTCGCTTATTTTTTTTTTTTAAATGAGCAGATCTGTTTAAGGAAAAAAAAAAGTATATGAATAACACAAACTAACTTCAGATGGGGAGTTTAACCTCCAGTGGTCTCATAGATTAAAAAACATTAAATCTTTTTATCTAAATTCTAATAAAAATCATGTCTCCCATGGTTTTAGTGACTGCTTCTAACTACACTTTAAAGCTTATTATTTTCAGGTCAGGTAATGTGCACTGCAAAAGTTTCGGGTTTTTTTTATTATTATTATTTTTTAAACCATTAATTTAAAGTTTGCTCTTGCTATGGAAAAATACTTTGTTAAATATTCTTGCTCGTCACAATTTCACCCGGGAAAAGCTTCATGTTTAAAATGAAGCAACATCAAGTTTTAATTAATACGGAGAATTTTAATGTCACATCAGATGCATTGCACATTTACTTACCTGCTTTTGTACAATTTTACAAATATCTCATATTTTAATTCGTTAGCTAAGAAAAATACTTTAAAAAAAAAATCTCCTAAAATTAATAAAGTATGTAAAGGGTCAAGCAGCTTGACTTCATCCTCAGGTAGAAGCGTCCCCAGGGGTGATGCTGAGTTGTTGGTTTCACTGTCTGGAAAAGCCCCTGGAGCCGGAGCCGAAGGAAAACACACAGGTTCTCCAATAAAGGGGAATTCTGAAGGTTTTAGGGGAATTAACTGCAGATCCTGGCAAAGCTGAGATGGGCACAACTTGCTGGCTGAGTAGGCTATGTTCAGTTCAAAAACTGAAAGTTTCAGGTGACCACAGCTATTCATTAATTTGCTCTGGATTCAGCACAGCCTGCTGGCAAGGGGGTTAAAACGAGGAAGGCAGGTTCAAATTGTCAGTTTGGGGTGGGGGTTTTGCTATTTTTTGGAATATGTTTTGAAATACATATTGGTGTCTTGAATTGTAATTCCAAAGTGATGTTTTAAGTGAAAATGTAATTCAAGTGAATGTTTGTGTTTGCTTGCTTGTTGGCTTTTAGCACACAAAATGGGGGAAAAGAACCCCCATGACAAAATGACCTTGTTTCATTTGGGGTGAAACAAGGCATTTAATTCCATCAAAACTCAAACATTGCTTTTTTTTCTTTTTTTTTTTTCCTTTTTTTTTGCGGCGGGGGGGGCGACCCACTGCTTTTTTTTTTATCCTCTTGTTGATCCAAGATAATTTGGGATAAGCTTTTCATTTTTTATTGTTCTCCTAGTTTGCCCACTCAACTGAAAACACGATTATTCCTGTGGCTTTGCCCAGCGCGGACAGGAGGGAGCAGAGATGAGCAGGGAGGGAGCAGCATCGCTCAGGAGCACTGTGCTTGAGCCTGCCAGGGTGAGAGTTTGGTGGGGTAAAAAGACCCTAATACTGCTAGCTGGGGGAGGAATTCAGTCCAGCTCTCCGTGCCAGCAAACCCCACACGCACACAGCCCAGCCAGGGTCTCTGGTGGCTCCAGTTACCACCTTGGACCTTGTCCTTTCGTGCCCTCAGCTAGAAGCAATGCTCTGGCGCTGGGTGGAAATCATCATTAGGAACTGCAGTGGCTCTTCAGCCAGCTTCTTTCAAACCGCTGCACCCCAGTTAGCCTACTGGTTGTGCAACGTTTCATTGGAGCAACTCCTGTTCAGCATCCCATGCTGGAATGGGAAGCCTTCCATCCCCGTCGCCTGCTGTGACCGTATTTTCTGGCTATTGCCAACGGGCAAAAAGAAATGTCTCTTCTCAGCCTCTCCCAGTTCTGCATTATTATTGACAATTTTGTCGTTTTCATCTGACCAGACCAGCCCACCTGCTGGAATTAGATTTTGTCCTCACCTACTTAAAAAACGCCTTTTTAATGACTTTAGCCCCACCAGACAGGGTATTTTCCTTGTGTCCATCTGCTTCCCAGATTGATTTTGCACAGTTCTGAGATTGCTGATGTACCTTGCTTACATATATTGCTTCTCCTTTCTTTTTTTTTGGCAACTAAAATCAGAACGTAATGAGGGACTGCAACAGTGCATCGCACCAAGCTGTGTTGGACTTCCATCAAATATAAGTATGTGATCACAGTGTGGTCTATATGGAAAATATAGGATCAGATCTGCAATGCTAGTGAGTATCATACATCCAGCTGATAAATCTGAAGACATTTTATCATCTCTAGTGTTGTTAACATAAAAGTATTGGACTATGCCAATCTAAGCCAGCGTGGTGCCTCTCAGAGCCGCCATCGGTTGGGGCAAGAGCAGAAGCAGGTTACGGTGACACCTCCCTCCCTTCACAGCGGGGCGTCCCAGGCCTTTTGAAATACTCTCGGCTGCAGCAAATCCATAAACCAAGAGCTAAATCAGGCTGTTTGGAGTCTCCCTTTACTTGAAAGGAAGCAAAAGTTAGCGGGAATAATGAAAATCTTAAAATAATGGGGTAAAACAGCTGGCTGATGTCCAGACCCTCTCTTCAGTGCAACTTCTGACCATTTCAGAAACCAGCGTTTCCCTCTGTAAACATCGCTATTCCAACAACTAAACAACCCTTGCACTCGACGGAGGCGTTTTGCTCCCAGAGATATTGGGGGAAAAAATCTGACTTTCCATTCATGAGAGCATTTAAACAACACTTTACATCAAAGCCCTTTCATTCCCCGGCCGGCGGGGTTATAAATGGGGCTCGGTGCAATCGGTGCGGCTCCTGCCTCGGGATGGAGCGCTTCAAGTGCCTCGTGCTTTCAAATGCCACAACATTAATATCCACCATCCTGGAAGTTAAAAGAATATTTATACACGTACACATCACATTAATAATGCATCGATTGACTGCTCTTATATTTAGAAACTAATATATTAAAACAAATTACCAAGTGACAAAACTTTCTTGACAGGGGATGAAATATGTTGGTCTGCTTTATTGTATGTTATATATATTATTAGAAATCAAGTAAATTCTTCCCATACTGTGACTTTTTAAAATAAAGTCTTCGTGTCTGATTCTCATTTATGCTCCAAGCGCTGTGTACTCCCCTGCCTGCGTGAAGTGGCAACAGGGCAGATAAGAACGAAGTCTTTCAAAACTGAAGACTTTAAATCTCCTTATTTAGGATGTACTTGATGGGAGAAAATAACCTTCCGCCCTGCGTGTAGCTGCGGTGAGGGTTGGATATCAAACGCTAAGATTTCAGGGCCCAATACTAAAATTTTGAAAGGTCTTTAGCGTAATCCTTTAATCTGTTTACCGTTAGATACAAGAGAAAATGCTTATTTACAAGAGTAAACATCTACTTCCATTTCAAATAGGAGTTTAATCTGTTTAGAGAAAGGCTTGGGAGGAAATAATTCAAACTACTTTAAAGATTAAGGTTACCATCTTTTTTTTTTTTGTTCCTTCAAAGGAGATCGCAGGCAACCTTCAGAGGAAGTTGTATTCATTAAAATTAGCCTGAAAGTGTTTGAAATGCTCAATTATTTGACCTCATTGCAGTAAACATAAATGCGAGATGGGCCAATTTTTGCCTGTTTTGGAGTGATGGGAACGGATAGAGCGCATAGCCCCACATCAGGGGGGGGAGGGGGGTGTCCATTCTGCAAACGTGCACGGTTCCAGCTGTTCGATTAAGCTTTACGGGTGGCTCTAACACAGCCTAATTTTCAGGAGACTGCATGATTATGATATTACATTGCATTTTTACTCCTGTATTTCAGTCATTAGCGTGTTCTGCAGCAAACATTAGCGATACATTTGAAAGGGCTTAGTGCTTAAATGCTTGGTTTTCTTTGGAGTCTCTATTTAAATATACTTTTGATTAAAACCACCCGTCCTACCAGACAGCCCTTCCTCACACTGCGCATTGATTTCTAGGCAACACCTTCTCCTGAGGACAGAACTAATCGACTCCTGTTTACTGTAAATCTGCTTACCCTGGCGAAAACTGGGTAAAACCTATTTTTAGAAGCAAAGGTGGACGCTGAGGTTCCAGCAGCTCAGCAAGGGGAACAGGGATGGGGTGAAACGGAGCTGCAGCACTGGCTGGGTGGGAACGATCTGGGCTTAACCTCTGCTGCCTAGCCTGCTTCAAGGAGGCAGAGGCAATAAGTGGTCAGCTCCAGAAATTTACCTCCAGCACTCAGATGGGGCTTCATCTTGCCAGATGTGCCAGCACCTCCTGCCCTTGAGCTGCTGGAGCACTTGAGCACGTGCATAACACTTGACTTTGGTGGGCCCGCTCGTGTGACTACAGCGAAGTGAGTGCTTTCCCCATCTCTGCAAGACCGAATCCTCGCAGAGCCAAACTTGGGCTCTCAAAGTCCAGGTTGGTGCTTTCTCCTTCCCATCCCCACCAAAGGGAATTTTAACTTCTACTGAAAGGTTCTCCAGAAATGATCCTTTCAGGCTGAAGGGATGTTCTCCTTTAGGCAGCAGGGCTTGGGCTGGGTGGTGAAGGCCACCCTCTGCATATGAAGGGGCTTTTCACTACCCAGGATGTTCTCTGAAGTTTTGCAGTGAGAAAACTTAGTAGCTCTGCAGGACCAAAATACAAACCCTGCTTCTCTTCTCCAAAACACTACCTCGGTAACATGAAACGTCAGCAGTGGGAATGTCACACATCTCCCACAAGAAAGCGGTGTAGGGCCAGATGGCAAGGATCGTGATTAAACTACCCATGACAAAGAGTTTAGAGGCTGATATAACATGAGTTGTCTCCTGTATTGACCGGTGTCACATACATTTTGCAAACATATTCTAAGCAATTCCCTTTAGCCCTACTCACTGTGGGAGACAGCAGCTGTGGATGAGTGCCTGTCCACTGAGGTTCCCCAGCTTTTTGTTTCCGACCCTTTTCTGATGAAGCTCAGATATCCTCAGACTTCTTAACCCTGTTGAGTCAGCAGCAAAACTGCCAGGAGTCACGGTAGAGCCAAGTTTTTAACAGGATCTCGGCAGAAGCAGCCACGCTATGATCTCATGGTCTTACCTGCAGCAGAAGCAGCCATGTCCCTTTACGTTATGTCTGAATTTATCCCCGAATTTGCAGTCCTCAAAGTGCAAGTAGTGCTCTCCTGCTCTACTCTCTTGGGTAGCTCCCCGCTCTCTTTGCTTCACAGAATTGCCTTGTCCCACAGCAAATCTCGGAGTCCTTTAAAGAGGAAATAACTTCCCCTCCCTCCCCTCCAACTCCTTTAGGTCAAAAAATTGGTCGTTATAAAACCAAACAGGGAGCACTGATGCTCACACATGCCAGATACATTAGATATCTCCCAGCTTGCTCCTCTTGGCAGATCCAAAGATCAGAGCAGTCTTCCTCCAAGAGCCTTCAGGAAGAGGACATCAGCAGTTACGCAGATGTGTTGTTCACTGTTAATTCAGAGAGACTCACCACGTGTGCTGGTTTTCAGGCGTTTGTGATGGATGAATACTTGTGTTTTTCAGGGGCAGTTGTAAAGCAAAGAGAATCAAACCCAATTTGGTTTCCATCCTTAAAAAAGTGGTTTTCTTTTCTTTTTTCTTCAAGGAAGGTAAGATAGGCATGGGGGGTGGGGGGGTCACCAAGAAACGTACTTAATAAAACATTAAATAAAGAATGTTTTGGTTTGTTTGATTGAGTTTTTATCAGCACGGAAAGTACCAGCTTTGTTTTATTAGGAGTGTGAAATGCCTTTTGATATCTGCTCTGAATGGACTGTTCTTCCACCCCAGAGAGATGCCATCAAGCACCACCAAGGGATAACCACAGCAGAGGATGGGACCATCAGGTGGACTTTTCTCCATTCAGGTAAGCGTGACTTTCTTCTCGATGCCAACTTTTCTAGATGTAGATGTTGCACCTAAGGATGGCTCACAGGGTGTCTACCTTCCCATGAGCCTTGGATGTGGCAGTCCTGTGCCTTTCATTATTTTATTCCCCTTGTAGTGACAGTGCACTTGTACCGAGAGTCAGCACCACGCAGAAATGGGAAACCCTGAGGAACAGCAGTAAGTTCTTGGTAGGGGTCAGACAGTTTTATCTATTCCCACCCTGAAAGTGGCCAACACAAATAACCAGAGGTAGCAACGTCAAACATAAAAAAAATGAATTAAACTCAAAGTTTGAAATTAGTTTTACAAGTATTAGAGTCAAGATATCTCTATCAACAACACTAAAATTATAAAAAGATTTTGAAATGCGTTCCTGCCGGTCTGGGCTGAGGAGGCCATTTGGGCAGGGCAGATAGAGCAGAGGTGTGCCAGAACCAGCAGCTCTGTGGATGCTTCACCCGGGTACCTGTTCCAGCTTCCCCATAAGCCTATAACTCTCTCTCAGCTTTTACAGACAAAGCAAGGAAGCACGGTATTTTAAAGCGAGAAATTTTAATTTTGTTAAGTTGAAACAACAGAATTAGGTGACCAGTGGAGCAACATCTGAAAAATCTGGCTGGATGTAACAGGGGAGAGCTTTCACTGCACAAACTTGGGAAATTCAAACGGTATGTGGAACAAACTTGTGAGGTTTTGATGGCAGCGTTTTTACAAAAAGCCCTTAATTTCAGCTTTCCTTTTTGATGGAAGTTTCAATAATTCATGCCCATCCCAAACGAGTGCAGCCCTCGCTTTCCAACTGCGAAGAATCCCCCCACTGAAGTGTGATCTAGCTCTTCCAGAACAAGTGATGGAGTCAGCAAGGTGAAAGTTAATTTCTTTGTAACGAGGGTTTAATTTAAAATAATTATTGCCATGTTAAAGAAGCAGCGTCCTCCATTATTTATTTACAACATGCGCATTAAAATGCTTAACTAGAGCTCAACCCTATTAAACCAAAGTGCAGTATCAGCATATTATTTAGTAAGTTTTCCAGTCTCCTCAGACAGGCTGAAATGATCCTCCTTTTATTTTTTTAAATGTAGACCCCAAAGTCACACTGATGTTGGTAAGGGATTTCTTACAAGGCAGTGAGTTATCCGCACTCTTATCTGAGCCTAAAATCAAAGCAGAGCAGCAACACACTTTTAAAATGTGCAAATATGGAATATTCACATGTAAGCAAGCACGGCTGGGAGCATGTGCCAGGTTTCATTTTGGTTTTGGAGTCAAATAAGAGCAATTACAGGCTGTGTGGTATTGTGGAACCCATCCAGATTTTTTTTAAGAGGGACTGCTGATGTTTTTTTTAAGACACAATCCTGCCCTGTGAAACGAGTGCTTTTCTTCACCACCCCTCCCATAAAGCAAAAGGCTTTGTCTCTGGACGGTGCCAGCGACAGAGCAAGGGGGCGGTCTGCTCTGGGTTTCCTGTATCAGAAAAAATGAGACATGAGTACGTGTAAAACTTTAAAATTCAGTGATGGTCTGAGCGAACATCAAATACTCCAGATGATAAGTTCATGTTGAAGAGCATCCTCGGTTTTATGTAGGAAGTTAAAACACCTTGGAACACCAAAACACAGGATCCTGCAAGAGTGTTCAGCATGCTGGTTTTCCCATTTTTTCCATTCTCCCCATTACAAACCATGGTCCTGAGTATTTATCCTTCCCAGCCGCACAGCAAAAAACAACATCTTGAAACTCATCCTGTGCCCACCCCTAGGTGAGTTCACATGGCTCAGGATGGGACAAGCTCCCCACCGTGGGGATCACTGCAGAAAGCATGCCAGATTTTGGCTTGGAGTTTGGCTTTAACCTCATTGGTCCAAACACAGGGTTATTTCTAGGCACCGATTTCCCAACATCACAATGAACGCTACAGGCAAAGCAGGCGGGAACGTTTCTTATCTGCCTGGGGCATGGATATGAGGGTTTCTGTTACACTTGCCCTCCTTTTGAAGTGGCTTAATTAATGTGCAGGGCAAAAAACTGTACCTCTGCTCTGCAGAAATGCTTTTTCAGTGAGTGTAAATCGGTGGCTAGTGACAACCCCGAGGGACAGGTGACATTGCAGGCAACGAGAAGGGGCCACGGGCTGGTTCGTGCATGGCAGGCTATGGGGTCAGCAGTATCCTCAACATATGGAAAATTCCATATGGAGCAAGGTCCAGCTCTCGTTATCGCAGCTTCCAAATGAAGTGGGGCTGCAGCTTGTCTGGCTGCTGGGCAGCAACAGGCAGGAGGTGCTGGTGCACAGCCGAATACCCAACGCACCCATCCTGCCCGCAGGGATGGGGGGCAGCCTGCTATGGGAATAGGTTTTCCGTGGTGGACAGAAAGAGGAGAAACCATGTTAAATTACAGCAAGAACAATTTCTACTGGAAATGGGTAACAGCTTGCCAACAGCAGCGGAGAGGAGTAGGTAAGGAAGCGGTGACATTTCCAGCTAGACATTTGGTTAGTCTTTAAGGGTTATTAAGCTCTGTCGGGAATGACGAAGGGTAGAGCTGGTCCTGGTTTGCAGTTGAGGGCTGAACCCCCGGGTTTCTGGAAGCCACCCTCGCTCGGTGGCTGCTGCCTTCTGGCGTGTGGCCGCTAGATGCCACCGTGTCCCCCTGGTCAACACCCATAGAAAGGTGGAGCACAAGCAGTGCGCCTCTTTGCTTCTGCACCTCCTTCTTGGCGTGCTTAGGACGCTTTGTCATTCTGCGTAATATAAAGACTCTGGAAAAGATCAGATTCTACAAACTGTCCACCTGTCCTAACAGGAACAAGGTGTACTCTAAAATAGCAAAATTATCATGACCCTGTGGCTGTCACCCCAGCCAAGGAGTTAATTCTCTGTGCCGCTTAGACCTTTATTCCTTCTGCCCAGGCTCACCGCCTGCTCACCGAGGACTAACTCCGAATTTCAGAACTCGCTATCTCAAAAGCATTTCTTCAGCGGTGGCTGGAGCACAGGAAACCCGGGCTTGGTCCGCCTGGGCTTTTCCCCAACGTTTGACAAAGTGCATTTGTGGCCTTGCGTTAGTCGCAGAATTAATCACGCCTGACAGGCCAAGTGCAGCCCGGCGCGAAAGGGCAGAGCTCCAGCGAGGCCAGCGGCTCCTGCCAGCTCTGCCCTGGCCTCGGCCATCTGAAGCCGTTCTTTGCAAACACTAATTTATTTTCTAGACAGAGGGGGGGGGACTCATTTTTGGTGTGTCCCCTGGGCGGGTTTTCATTTTTTAATGTGACTGGCAGGGTCAAGTGACAGAAATGCTTTTCTTTGGCGATGGACAGCAGAGAAAGGAAGCCTTTGTCAGCATGGAGCTGCCACTCTCTTTTGGTGACACCTTTCTTCCAGGCCTGCCAGAGAGGGTGAAAATGGCAGTGATTTGTTTGGTAACTCCTTATGGACATGCCGCTACTTCCACCAGGCAGGTCTATTTATAACCTGAGTTTATAACCCCAAGTTAGCCCCCAGCTGTACATAGCCTACCTATGCCATTAAGCCTACCTATGCCATTAGGCTTGCAAAATGTTGCAGCCATAGTTGTTGGATTTTTAATTTATTTTTTTTAATTTCGCTGAAATTTGAACAGTGTAAGTGCAATGTTGTTATTCTTTCTCTTGTTATTTGAATTGCATAACTCCCGTTCTGTGTGTGCGTACGTATCTTGCTGCACCAAGTACTCGTGCTTTCTGCCTGTGCAGAAGCCTGCAAGGTGGACAGACTTTGCTGCAACAACGTCCTGCAGCAAAAGCAACTTGGATCATGCTTTTCTTTCTTCCCTGATTCCTGAAACAGCGCAGGGTGGTTAGGTCAGACCATGACTCGTGCAGTCCTGGAGCCCACATCCTACAAAGGCTGTGGTGGCCACAAGCCCCAGTGTCCACCAGCTGCGTCAGGCTGCGTGCCATGGTCCTGTCCTGTCCAGGCTTGGCTCTCCAGGGAACCCCTGCATCAAATTCAGGGTTTCCAAACATCTAAAGCCCTAGCTATAAACATTACCTCTTCTATGAACATGGTCTTTGATCAGAGCTGGGATGATGGGTCTGATGGGTCTGGTGGGTTGGGTTTGCTGAGCAGACATGGAGGATTTCTGCAGGTGTTGGCTTTGGTGTGGTCTACTAAACTGACTCTTCTGACCACCAGGAATGGCCAGAGGTGTCATGCTCCTCAAGTGTAAAGGCTCAGTGCACAGTTCTTGTGTTTAACTTGACATTACAGGGATTTAAGTGCACGCCCCCAGCAAAACACGTGTGGAGGGTGAGAGGAGCATGACAGAAGCAATGCCTCAAGTGCAGAACCTGTTTCTTCGGCTGAATTTTCCCTGGAATAAAACCTTTTCTTCAAGAAAAAATGGAACCTCTCTCACCTTCTGTGCAACAGGGAGCGTGATTTTCTCGCGTGTCAAACATCAGTAAAAATGAGAATTCCCAGGAAAAACATCCTCTGAGTTCCCTCTCTGTAAATGTCCTCCCTTCAAGCATGCCTTCTCTTTTTAAATGCCTGCTAAACCCACCTCCCTGCTTTTCTTCATCATACTCCCAGTCCCTTTCCTTCTCCAGAAATAAATCTGAATGTCTCTTGAACTCATTTATACTGCTCGGTTGCCTTCCCCAGCCTAACTCGTTCCATATGGCTATTGCTCTTTGCGTGGAGCAGTTCTGCCTGGGTTCCCTCATTTACTTCCAAGATTCTTAATTTTATGAACAATTTCCTAACAATCAGATCAATTAGAATGTGGAAAAGTCCTCCAAGGGAAGCGGTAGGATCCCTGTCACTGGTATAATGCAAATTTGGGCCAGACAAAGCAATTCCGCCCGTCCTCTGCGGAACAATCCCTCGGATGGGCTGATCTAATAAAGCAGATATTTTCCATCTTTGCATTCCTGGGGCCTGATCCTCCTCCCAGTGACACCAGTGGCCACGCTTTCCCAGCTTTCTGGGGGAGAGGCTGGGTTCCCTCTGCCCATCACGCCGGGGCTTTGCCTTTTGCGCACAGCTCTGCCTTTTTCCAGCACGAGGGCCACGTGACATAAAATCACTTTGGGTTATTTAGGCTTGCTTTCACAATTATAGCTTCTGCTTTACTATTCTTTTTCTTTTTTCCTTATTTATTCTGAGTAATGCCTGACACATGCTTATTTCATGCTTCGTACCAATATATTTCAACGAAAGGCAAACATAAAGAATGAAACCAATACAGTTTTAATGGATCAAATACCATCCTACTAAAAACCACAATTTTCGAATCAACATTTTTATTGAAACAGACTTTCATTCAGAGGAAAGCATCCTACTGAAACCCAACATTTTTTCAAACTCATGTCCAACGTCTCTTTTATTTTCCCATCTCAAACAGGTAATTTTCCAATCAGACCTATTATACCAAATCAATTTACATTTACCAAAAATACATAATTACAAGAATTAGCCCAAACCAACGTATTTTTTTAATCCTTCGCCTGTTAACTCAAACCACATATATCTGCAAGTAGGAATTCTTTTGGAGACCAATGGAAATGTATTCCAAACAATGCATTCTTATTCAAATTCTTATACATTTTAATCAAAAAAATCTTGTATTATCTGCAACCAATATCTTCGAAGTCAGCCCGTTTTATTTTGTTTAAGTCAGACCACTTTTACTAACCCCCTCATTTATATGGAATTAATATAGTATGCGTATTGAATGCAATGCCTAATGACTTTGATATAATAACACAAGCAAGTTATTTTCAGTATATATATAACGAATGGCTATATTGCTGATATTTACCAAACCAAAACATATTTTTATTGAAAACAGGAGGGATACCCAGCAAGAATTAGCTTTTTCTCTGGCCTTGCATGGCTGAAGGGGATCGGGGTGGAAGAGTGGAGGACCAAAGGACAGTGCTCAGGAGGGAGCATTCCCACCCTCCAAACTTCTGCTGTCTCAAGTAGCACACAAGAGCACAGGATGGTGAAAACATCTTTGCATTGGAGACTCCCATGTGGTGTTATACCTCCATAACCTCCAAAGAAACACAAATGTGGGAGTTTTTATGGCCACAGCTTGTGTGGGAAACTTCTTTGGGACTGTCTGCATGGATGGTTGGTATCCTTCTTCCAGCTGAGAGCGAGCAGAGATCCACCTGCCTGGAGCCAACACTGGCCTCGCTGGGTCTTCTCCATCCCTGAGATGTGGTTGTTGACAGGAGTTATATCTGCTCTCAGCTTTCACTTCTCTTGGCTAAAAGACAGGTTTTCCTTTCTCTGGGATATCTTGGATCTCTTCTCTGTGCCGGCTCTAGCTCCAGCTGAGCTTCCCTGAACGTGGGTGACCAAATTCCTGAATTCTCTATTAAAGAAGGTCTCAACAGAGTCTTATAAAGCAGCAATAAAATTTTTCTGTCCTGGGTAGATTTGCGCCGCATGATATGTCCCCTCAGCTGTCTACCTTTTCCTGCCAATAGCTGAAATTCCAGCTGTTAGTTCCCATGATCACACCGATCTCACCTAGGTCGGGCAGCCATCTCAAAGTGCAATATTTGGTCTGACTTAGCATGGGAAAGAAAGGTGCCTCCACAGGGCAGGTCCTCCGATCTTACCATAGATTGGGTCACCCTTGGGAGATGCTGTTCTTCCTCCAGGACTGAGAGAGGGAGCAGGCAGCAAGAGATACCTGCAGCTGGGTGGACATGGGTGGACAACCGTGCACCACAGCCCCTGGGTCCCACTGATGCGGTGCCTGGGAAGGAGGAGAGGGGCAGACAGGCTTCACGGCACTGACAAGTCCCAGTCTCCATCCCTGCAGCGGCTTTTCCCAGTGGCTGATGAGAGGGTTGAGACGGTGCTGGAGTTTTGGTCCCTGCCAGGCAGCAGGGAGGCTGGCCTGGCTAAATCAATTTACTCCTCTGCTTGCTCCTTTATTTATTGAGGGGCCGAGCAGCCTTGGCAGCATTCTGGTATTTCAGCAAAATTACATATTAATTTTCTCCTAAATGCTCTATAATTTTATTTTATTAAAACTTTTACAAGGAGAGAGAGTGTTTTCTTGCACCATCCCAAATGGGTGCCAATAAAATCTTTATACCCTACCGCAGTCTCAGGTACTCCACGTTTGCAAAGAAAAATAACTTATGCAGAGAAATTATTTTTTTTTAAATATATATTAGAGAAAGGATATAAAACTTTATTAGCACTATATTTCCTACCCCTCTACTTCAGAAAGCCAACTTTCTCAAGTACAATACACCAAGCGTACAGTCCTGAAAGGGAGTAAAGAGGGAAATAAACCTTTAGGCAAATGTGGGGATCTCTGAGAGCACTTCTAATATTTTTTCCTGTGAAAGCAATACACTGATTTTAAGGTGTGGTGCCTTAGGAACGGAGACGGGTTTAGAGGAGAGCAGCCCAGGCATCTGTCCCTGGTTCGAGGGGCTGGGAAGACCATCCTGGGAAGGGAGCATCCCTCCCTTTGGAAAGTCCCTTTGGACTTTCCAAAGTACCCGTGCAAGCAGAGGGGTTTTCCTATGGCTTTTTAATCCCAGAGCTTTTGACACTGCTCCGGACAAACTGTCCCTTTATCATCGCCTCTTCCAGACTACGGGGGGGTTTTGCACAAAAAGGCTAATCCACAGCTCAGATAAACTGGGGTAGCCCTGCTAGAGCCAGATGATCGCTCTTGACTGGAACTAGCCAAGAATCTGGTCCAGCTTTCTAGTCTTTATTGGGAAAATTTGTTTACAGCTATATATTGGGCAAAGAAAGCTTGTGCAGCCCTTCTACAGCCTTTATTCACACAAAGCTTTAATATTTGATAATGTTATTTAATAAAATCTGTTACAAGGTTCTTAAATAACTCTTTATGACCCTTTTATGATTTATGTCATGACACATAACCTCGGGTATATATATTTTATGTTATTACAGATGTGTAAACTGATATTAATTGTACACATTTTCCCCTGAAGTATAAGAACTTATTTTTTTCTCTTTTCCCTTGGCTATATAACTAGACGTATAATAATTTCTACAGAAGGTAAAACCAGCACATATAGTAAAAAATGGATGAAAAATGTTTGTGCAGCTCTGCCTTTCATTTTAAATGAATATAAATGTTCGTATATGTCATAAATTTAAGCTGCAAGTAAATTACTGCCAAGTTCTGAGCCCATCTCATGTTTGAATCCTGGAGTAAAATAGAAAACATTTGTTGAATCAGTCTGCTGAAAGCAGCAAGGAAATGATGTAATGTTTATGAAATATGCAGTTTTGATACAATCCAATTAGCACTCTCGGTTGCTCTCTAGCAGGCTGGCAGCAGGTTTGCTGGGGGGACCGGCCGCGGAAAGAGGGGATGTCCCCCGCAGCAGCAGGGACGGATGACCTTCCGTAGGAGGGTGCCCAAGCAGCTCCCCGCAGCCTGCAGGTTATGGCTCCCAACGCTGCTGATGGTGCCCCCAAATGCTCTTCAGGACTGCCAGTTTCCTGGCAAATGGGTGAGAAATCCCCTGATGGGTGTTTTACTCAAGAAAAGGGGAAGAACTGCTAAATCGTCCCTTTTTGTTGAGTAAAACATCCATCAGCAGCTGCTGCGTTCCAATTAGACAGGGATGGTGCAGCATCCCCTCTCTCCAGGAGCTTTTACAAGGAGAAGCCAGGAGGCTCACCTGGTGTGGCCGTGCCCAGCAAAACAGGGTCGGGACATGCGATGACATCCCAAAGTAGAACTGCAGCACCAGGAACTGCATCCTGGCTTTCTGAACCTACGGGATTTTCCACCCCGAAATCCATCTCTGCAAATGATAACCCCAGCAGAGGAAGTCACAGCATCAAAAAGAAGGAAAATAAAGCCAAGATACCTTTCTCTTTAAATGTGATTTACAAAACATTTCAGCATCTGGAACAAGGGACATTAGTTTTGATTATTTCCTTATGTTATTTATTCAATTTGTTATACTTAAAACTATTATTGTTTTCTATTCTATCTCTCCCTCACTCTGTTCTTCTCTTTCATCCCCATATTTCTGTTCATTTGTCAAGCACAGCTAAGGAAAAAAAACCAGCGGCAGGAAAAAAAAAATTTAAATATGTCATCAATGTGGCCTTTTTTGTTTTATGGCATTAAATGAACTGCCTGCCCAGGTAGGAAAAATAAAGCAAGTATTTGAAGTTTGACGTTATAACGACCAAAAGTGAAGCATGAAAGTGAGCCAGTAATCAAATACTTGAGTAGCGTATTTACCCAAACCTCTGCTAATGATGGTGTAATGCCACTGATGGATGCACGTGCGTGTCTGCCGCATCATGGGCTGCGAGCTGATGTGAAGTTAACTTGAACTCATATTGAACATTATATTAAAAGTAGACGTGCTCGGATGGCACAGGGACATGAGCCTCACTTGAAGCTTTATAGACCAGTCAAATCTGTAGAAATCAGCCTGGAGATGCTGGCAGATGTTCTCAGCAGCTGGGTCTGGTGGCTGCAAGTCTTGTTCTCCACCCTGCATGAAGACAACTATGTTGTCCCATCAGCCAAATGGGGTCCTCTTGCCCTTCAACATGCCCATCCTGAGGAAGGAGCAGCAGGGATCTCTCCCCACCAGGGAGTCTGCGGAAGAGCTCCTCATCAAGCTGGGCCGATAATGGATTTTTTGGCTCCCTGGCCAAACCAGAAAAAAAAAAAGAACCAAGCACATGTCGAATCTCAGCTTTTGGGGGAAAAATATAAAACCCAGAGCATGTCATGTTGGGTCAACCTGAAACATCATCTTTGATTCAAGTCCAAAGTACTTTGTTTTGCTTTGCTGAGTTATTTAACTCTTTTATTCTAACTTTTGTCTTTTAATTTAGGTCAATTTAGAAATAAACAAATGCTGTTTGGAAACAAAAGGCTTAAAGGTTTTGCTTGGGAAATGTCAAATGTTTTAGCAAGTCTAAAGTGAAATGTTTTGACATTTAAAAAAAAAAAAAGAAAAATCTGTGCTTTTTTCTAGCTGAAATCAATAGCTGAATTTGACCTGAAAGTGTGAAGACTTCCTCTTTTCTTCTAAAATTCCATTTTTAAACGAAATCACTTTCAGTGAAAAAAAAAACCCAACCCAAACCACCAAAAAACACCCCAAAAAAACCAAACCTATGCCCAAGCATAGTTCTTTTCTCTTGTTGCAAGGGAAGCCTCCAGAAACCCTGTGCTCTCCTGCCAGGTGCCCAAGCTGGACGCATGCGTACCACAGGACCAGGGCACTTATGGATCTTCCTTTTCCAACCAACAGCTATTCAGACGTAATAAAAATTCATCTGTTAATAAACACACTGGAGAAAGTTCTTCTTTTTAGAGTAAGGACCTTGGCCACTACATCATCTGCAAATCGCTTCAAATCCCTTCTTGTTCCTCCTGTGTGCCCCTGTCAAACCCTGCTCTCTTCAGCTGGCCAGCTGTTCTGTCCAGGGAATAGTCAAGGTCTACTAAGGATGGTGCTGATTTTGGTGGTATTTGCTACTTAAATGTAATTCTGAATCTGGTCCTTTTCTCCTCTTCGATGCCTGCGCTTATTAGAAGTTGGCCCGTTGCTCCATCCTGAGTGAGCAGAGTTTATTTAAGTCGGTTTACAGTGGCATGGGCTACAGCTGGGTGTTACAGCACACACTTAATAAATTACCAGCTGGTAAGAAATGTGTTTGGACAATGGGGAGAGACAATAGCCGAGATAAAAAAGAGTAAAAGTCGTGCCTGCTTTGAGGAAAGCAAACACGATGCTGCTGCCAGCAGCCATCCCACACGGCTCTGGGCTTGCATTTCCCACATCTCCCGCGCCTGGTCCGTCGAACCCTTTCTCTGGGCATTACCACGGCAGATCAGGCTGAGAGCATGTGAGAACCCCCCCTCAGGGTCAGGCCAGTCCCTTTTGATATATAAACGCAGAAGAAAAGTCCAGCTGGGTTGGCATGGGTGGCCATCAGTCTACCTGGTCCCATGGGACCACATGTCTCCTCTCCAACCTCACCTGGTGTAATACAACGAGCTTTGATTTTTACAGCCCTGGGTGGGATTTGTAATGAAAGAATAGCAAAACTGTTGCAAAACAGTTTTGCACTGATTGCAGGTTAACCCCGACACCATGAAACGCTGGTGCCGGTGCTCGGTCTCACCCCCTGGTTAGTCCGGACACTGTGGGGGTCTCAGGACCCCTTTCAGCTGCCTGCTGAAGCTCTGCGTGGGGTTGCTCTGCTCCCCACACAGGCAGAAGTGCAATTCCTCAGGTCCCGGCTGCTGGGAAAGTTTACTGTGGAAACTGATACCCTCCTAAAAGTATTCCTTCGTCCCGGTGTCACTGCAGGTAGGGCTGGGTCAGGGGATTACTCTGGGGCTGCCTGCCACGCTCATTGTCCTCCGAAGCATGAATGAATGGGGTAATTTAACCCCGAGGAGATAACGAACTGCGGTGTCTGTACCAACAGTTGTTATTAGCATTTCCCATGAAGTTGCCGGGTGTTGGTTTAAAGGGTCTTTTAACAAATTATCAGGATATCTGGCTCCTTCCAGGTGCTGAGTGTCTCTATGACTTGGCTTCTCTCTGGTCATCAACTAAGAACAGGCAGGAAAGCTTTAATTACCTCCCATGCTTGTTACACGCCTGTCGGGAATTTGAAGCAGGGCTGGCGGGTGGTGGGTACCACGTCTTGCACTTCAATGCACAGGGTCCATCCTGCTGGAGAAATTTTGCTCCTCAGACTATACCTGCACTCAGGGAGCTTTATGAAACTTTTCTCCACTTTTCTGGGTACACCTCAATGTTTTTCCTTCAAAGTGGGATTTAAATAGGTGACAATTGTACCACTTTAGACTAATACTGATAATGCTATACCAATCTACACCAAAAATTGTGAAAAATATATCAGCCTAAGATTACACCAGCTAATTCAACTGGAAATCAGTTGTCCCCTTTGCCAACTTTTATGGGTGGACTTCTTCCACAAACAGCTGGGCATGTTAATCCAGGCTGCCTAGTATATGCCAGCAAATTTCCCAGCTGATGATAAGAAAGAGGTTGGCTGGAACCCCTTGACTGGTTAGCTGCAAAGTTATTTGCTCCTTATGCAAAATGTGCTCGTTGGCATCACATCCTCACTCTCTGCTCATTTACTGCATCTGCCCAATCTTCCTTGATTGCCACCACTCTGGAGTGGAGAAGAACCAGTCATGGATAGACAGGATGGGTGGGTTCACCAGCAGCAGCAGGCTTTGGGTCTCACACTGCTGTGGAATAACTGGTTTCGGCGGGCACCTTTCAGCTGTCTGAAAAAGCAGAGCTATTGCATCAGTATCCCACCCAAACCCACCTCGCACAGAGCCGCCCCGGCCTCACCGCAGCACCAGGGTTACACGAGTGTCCCACTGCTGGAGATCCCGTCCCAGCTGCACCCTGCTGCAAGAAGAGGGGCGCACAGCTGCAGAAAGCCCCTTTGGATCTGCTGCAGGAGCAGCCCCATCTCCCACAGTTCCTGCTGCCTCCTTGCCCTCTGCATCCCTGCTCTTAACCCCTGTTCTCCCTGGAGTGGGGATCCCTGGCTCCCTCTGCCAGACGTCCCATAATGCCCCTGCAAAGATGAGGGGAGCTGACTGGGTGGAGGGGTTGAGGCAGCCCTTGTCATCCTCTGGTGCAAGCCACCCCACTGCCCAAATGAGCAGAGCAGCACACGGGCTCCCGTTTCACACGCTGTCCCTCCCTCAGTGCCTGGGTTCCCGCAGCGTGCCAGCCTGCAGCTGGGATGGCTCAGCTGCAGCATGGGGGGCTCCGGGGACCCATGTGTTCTCCTTCTCATTTTGGGAATGCAGCCAGTCACGGCTTGAGCAGTCGCGGTGCAGCAGATCTTTTTTTGGGTTTTCGTGAAGGCAGCTATTTTTTTCCCGTGGATGGGGCTCCGTTGTGTAATTTCCCCAGAAATAATAGCCTCTCCTTTTCCGCCTTAATTGCTGTGTCATTTTTGTGCGTGTCTGAGAGGGGCTGGGTGCGACCAGAGGGGTGAAAAGTGCAGGCTGTGACTGCTCTATATGACCCCTCATCCTAAAGGGCAGCATCACCTCTATCCCGGGCTCCGTGCCCAGCCAAGACACCTGGTAGCAGGCACGGAGCTTTGGATACTTCATTTATCTGCAGGCAGAGGATTCAGAGTTTCAGTACCTATCTTCACGAAAGGCTGCAGACCTTAGATCAAAATTTTAATTTCGCCTCGTGTCAGGTTCTCCGGCAGATGAAATGCATTCTGCTCTGGGAAGCCATCTACCATTGCAAATGTCCAGCATAAAACAGCATATCAGTTTTATTAAGCAGGATGCTAGGCAATTTAATAGCCTGGTTTAATTTGGTAGAATTCATCCAGCTTAAGTATTTTTCCATCTTCTACTCAACCCATTTTATGATTTATCAATTACCTATTTCACATATATCATGGGTTTCACTTTTTCACTCTGTAAATCATACTCCTGGCTGAAGAAATGGTTGGGTTTTTTTTACAATTGAAAAAAAAAAAAACCCAACTTGTCTCTCTGTATAAGAGGCATAATACTTTCTGTGAAATATTTAAAACATCGTTTACAATAGATGCAATTCAGCAATGAGTCAGAAGATTTGCAGGATGTTCAGGAGGTTATAGTGACCTTTGGAGGATAAACTGTATTAAGTATTAATCTTTCCTACAAATAAACCTGATTTCCATCAATAGGAAGTTCTTTTTTTTTTTTTCCCCCTGCTAAGTACGCCACCCCTTTTGGAGAAAGCCTCTCCCCATAGCACTGCTGGCGTCTCAGATGGTTTGAGAGGAGCTGCCCTCCCATTCAAACGCAGAGATGACTTTTCATTGACGATGGGAGGTTTGTGGGTGTCTCCCCCAGAGCCTTATTTTGTAAAGCACTTACTGAAACGCTGCCTGAAAAAACAAACATGAAGCTTAAATCCCTCACCCGCATCCCGAGGGGACATCTCCATTCACTCCAGCGGGCACTGGCCCAGACTCCGGCTGTGCAAAGGCACAGCAGTATAATTGCAATAGGCCCTGCAACAGCGCTGCCAAATTAAAATTAAAATTTTGTAATTCTTCTCTTGTAATCGTCCATTGTATCTGATCCTGACCAACTCCCGAAGACTTTAAAAAACCAGACCACAGGGTAAAATCCTGGCTTCACGGAGGTCAACGGCAGAAACTTCCATGGGCTTAATGAGCTCACGGGCTCTCCCCATGCCTGTTACGACTTTATTTATGTTGTGGTTTAATGAATGATTGTCTAATGCAGATGCGTAAATGACTCCAAATGAGACCGAGATCCCTGCGGTGGTTGGTGCTGCATGGAAATGGGATGTTAGGCTGCCTCTGTCCCGAAGACAGGGGGGTTAAGAGAAAAGATAGGGAGAAAACACGACGACTCACCCATGAATTTTAAGCCGGGTGGCAAATTTTGCTATATTTATGGTGCCACTCCTCCAGCTCGAATCCACGGTATCAGTAGGGAAAAGGGAATTATTACTTTGCAAAAATACCTGAGAAGAGCAGCAAAGTCACATAGGAAACCTGCGCCAGAGGAGGGTAAAGGCTGAAGCCCACCACAAAACCCCTCTACGTGATGATCACAGCTCCTTTTTATGGTCAGTAGTACTATTGATCCATCAGCATCTAATCAATAGGGACCAATTTAATGAACTGATGTGATAATTAAGTGGGGTTTTATGGATTCAGTCTGGAACATGACCGCTGGCAAAAGTGGTTTTGATTCGAAGTTTTAACATGGAAAATAAACCTTTCGCAAAAACAGAATCACCCATTAAAGTTGATGATATTATGAAAAATGTTCATCTCCTCCTCAGAAATGTACGTCCTTTACATTTTAAAGAAGTATAACAGAAAACATTATCAAAAGCATTAGAGGGTTTTTTCTCTGCCAGGAACAAGCCGGTTGCAAATGCTTTCAAATGGAAACAACTCAGAAATTTCAAAAATGTTCGCAAAAAAAGACATTTTCACTTTTCAACCAACTCTGTTATTGATTTTCCAGGCTGAATAAGGAATGCTTGTTGAATTTTATGGAAACTGATAGTGGGACTATATGAAACTGGCCATAAAAGATAACAGATTTTGTTTTAAAGTCAGATAAAAGTTATAGTCTCATGTTATTTGGCATATGAATTTCCTATGATACCAATAAAAATGTTAGTTATAAAGCATTTCCTGAGGAATGGTTGTAACCCCAAATGATCATGGTTATTTGCTGAGGAAAATAGGTTTTATTCCGAACAATAAACCTATGCAGATTTATTAACCTGGGAAACACACAGCCATTTCATGTACCAATCCGGTTCGAGCTGATGGAATTAATAACACTGATATAATGAAAAATATCTTTTACACTCCAAAACCATTGCCTGCGTAATGTCACACATAAAAGAGTTTACTTAGCAGCCCTTTAGCTCTATTTTCCTATTCTTCGCAGAAGTCTTCATTCACAATGGATTGGTTCTATTTAAATGGTGATATTTGCTGTGTATCATGTTACTGCGGCGCTATTCCCTGTAGATGAATGAAAGCCGAGCATGAACTAACAAGAAAAATGCTCGGAAGATGAAAATTCGAAACAACCAAAAATGCCTTTCATGCTTTCGAGGTGATGGCAAGCGAGCCCGGTGGGCGCTCGCGGCACCTCCAAACCCTCCCCGGGGCGCTCTGCAGCGAGAGAGGAGCACCTTCGCTCGCCTTTGCTGCAAGTGTGAATAGCCTGAGCTCCCCACCCCGGAATTCAATCCAGAAAATAAACGGGGAGAAGATTAAATGAAGAGTTAAGCGGTGCTTGTTCCACAGCCCTCTGAGCTCACCTGGGAACCCACCTGCTGACTCGGCCGAGGGCTGGATCGGGGCTGCCATGAGCACGCGGAGGCTGAGCCCTGATGGTAGGTGTCGGGAGCAGCGCTGCGGGGTCTCTCCTGCTGAGATCTGTATTTTCCCCTCCCCTTTGAGACCGGCAGCCCTAACTGCAAAGCATAACTCTATTAATAAAGCGGCACCGGAGGATGCACAGCCATAAAAGCTTCAGCTTCATCTCTTCTGCTTAGCTGGCGGCAGAACCGTACAGCTCCTGTCCTCCCCGAGTTGTTCTCCTAACCCAGTTAAGGTTTTCACATTATTATGCAATTTTATAATCTTTTTTAATGTAGGCATAGCTGTCTTAAACTAAGAGACACTCCAAATTGGCTTGCTCACTCACCAGCTATCAGCTGCTGGGAGTGGGGTATATATTTGGAGGGCAAAAGCTACAGCTAGGATGAGGACTCACCTTTGGGAAAGAGACAACAGAAGTATGGCCTAAAATGGCCAGCCAAAGGAAAGGCTTCCTTTAATTAGGTATTTAAGCCAGTGCAAAGACAAGATTCAGTTAAAAGAATAAGGCATGTTTTTCCCTAACGTTGCTTCTTTTAATTTTTCTTCATTTTACCCTGAAACCGGCTACCACTGTTTAATTCATTCCACATTTCCCAAGGTCGAAGACTGCCATCCTGAACAGCAGTGTGCTCCACAAATGTTACTTCTTTTGGAGCGCAAACAGTAAGTGTTTTATCCCATCCACTGCCTTTGCATCCTGGGGATGGTTGGAAGCGGTGTTGGTGGGACAGTGGAGAGCTGTGGGAGAAGGCGGCCATTATGAGCTCCATCCCACCTTGGTGTATGAAGCAGAGAGAATGACAAAGAGGGGGTGACACCATTTTGGGGAAGGTCTGGCCCCAGTACTCCTCATTTCACGCCAAGGAGATACCGATATGGCTGAAGAAGCACTTCAGAGCTGCAGATGCTCAGTGCTGGACACCTTCTCCACAACCTCCTGAGGGCCGTCAGACCGGGACAGCCAAGTCCCCATCTGTGGGCTCTGCTTTCTCTCGCGCAGAGTTTGCTCCTCTGGGTAATCTGCCTTTTCAGAATAAATCACCTTAAAAAAGCCTCTTAAGGCTATCACTGGAAAATCAGGTGGGAAACTCTATTTTACCTGACTTTGGTACCTCCTTTCAGAAACCATCAGCTCTACTGATGGCTCTATTTACAGACCTCGGTGTTTTCTCCATGCATTTAGCTGAGCAGCCTTTAAAGCAGGGGTGCCCCGTGTGCAGGCAGCGCACCGATGCCCTCAGCCCACGGACCTGGGATGGGTAGGAGGACGCGTGGGCACAGCTCCTGCCTGGCCCCATGGCCCAGCCCAGCTGAGGTCCAGCCGGGCACCTCCGATGCAGCAGCCACCTCTGCAGCCAGAGAAAGCGCATAGAGTCACGAACCCCCCCGCCTCCCAAAACGTTACAGACTCACCTGACCCGTGATGCTTTCAAACAGGCGGGAGAGGGTTAACAGGGGAATTCGGGTTTCGTACAAATCAGCACATTCTGCCTTTAGAAATGTATGTATCTATATATAGAGAGAGGGGTGAACATGCTGACTAAATTTTGCATTTTTATAAAGCAGAACCTAAGTCTACAGGCCACGTATTAAGCCAAACAACATGTTTTCAGGTAATTAGTGTTTATAATCAGTTTGTAAAGCTAAAGTGACTCCAGATCGCAATGCACTCAAGAAAAAAAAATACGGAGAAAAGATTTTTTTTTCTTTGCCTATGCATGCAAATGCCAAATTAACATCTGCATACAATATATGCTTTGGTCAGACCCAAAATATTGTTGTGGTTATGGCCAATTCACTTAAAAGCCTATATGTTTAAAACCTCACATTAGTATGGATGAAATGTTTTCTGTTCCTTTAACTTTTTTTAGGGTTGGGGTTTTTTTTAAGTTAAAGTTTCACATTAATGGTACTTATAAACCACAGCTGTTTCACTGTACTATATAACAATAGTGTTTTGTATCTCAGCAAGTTTGGAAATCTTCATGCTTACTCAATTCTTCCAAAACCAAAAGCAACCCCACTTGTTCCTTGAAATGGAAGAGGTATCTGTAGTGTTTGCAAAACAATTAAATTCTTGACAACTTTTCATAAAGATGATGTTTTGTTATTGCTTCGGAGATGAGATGAAATTCAATCTCAGAGTCAGATGAAATTTGACAATTTTGGCTCTGGGACCTTTTTTTCTGTTATTGCTGCGGAGGAGGCAAGGCTGAGCAGGCTACTTCACTTGCACTGGTGGGTCTCTCCAGGGACGGAGGCACACCTCAGGGGCTGCGGAAAGGTGAGCGGTGCCCCTTTCCTCACCGGGGGGTGCAGCCGAGCCACAGCCGGTTGGCTCATCATGTATTGATTATAGCACCTACGCATGCCTTCACAGTGAAAACGTGACTCCTTGGAGCTCAAGCCAGTTGTGCGGCCTCTGGGTGAAGCCGTCAGGTGAACCGCCTGCAAGTCCCCTCTGAGGAGCTTCAGCAGCAGGAACCAGAGGTCTGCAAACATGCAGTGACTAATGGCTTCGTAATGCAAGGCTTTTTCCCACGCGGTCATCCTCATGAACGTGGTTTTCAGATGAGGGCCTGGAAGAGCGCTTTGCCCTCCCAGGCTATTTCCATTATGCCGTGTTTACTCTTCCCTGTCCTCTTCTGGCCCTGGCTGGCTTGATTGCATTGCCCAAGCTGGCGTGGCAGGGTCTGCACAGAGTTACCCTGTGTCCTGTGAGGCTGCTGTGCTGCTGACCATCTCCGGCAGCTGGAGATGTGCATGCACACCCGCATGCGACCCTGACCCATCCATCTACTGTATTTATCCTGCAAAGTAACCTCCAGCTTGGCTAGTCACCATGGATAGCCCTCAGTAGAGTCAGGTGGTCCAGCTTTGGCCAGCGAAGGTGGCTCATTCATTCCTTGCAGTGGCACGTTCATGCTAGGAGCAGACAAGGGGATATTAATGAGGTGGGGAAGTTGCTGGTGGTGCAAAAACAAATGTTTGAGCAAACCACCGCAGAAGGATCTTGTCAACAACCCAGCAGTAAAATGGCAGATGAAATTCAACAAACCCACGGTAACACCACGCTTACACGGACACATCGATGGCTACTGTTAGCATAGCACTTTCCTACCTTCATGTTCAGACTTTCTGGTGATCTCCAGCCCATCCTGTAAGACCCACCTAGCACCCAGGTTGGGAAGCCCTCCTGTACGTACTGCTAAACCCAAAGTGCCTTTGCAAGCCCACGCAGCCATGGGACTCTCTGCTGCAGACTCTGGTCGTAGAGCTCGGCTTGTGCTCTGTGGCTCTGGAGGTCACTGGTTGACTCTACTGGTAACCACAGAAAGCGACAAGCGCGCGTGAGGATGCACACAGGCAGGATACATGTCGCTCTCCTGCCAAAAGCGAGGAGAAGATCAAGTTCCTGACAGAGGGTATTTTATTCTCACTTTCAAGCAGATTATGAAGCAGTTTGTTGGGTGTGTTGTTTTTCTCAGCACATTTCATCTCTTTCTTCAAACCTCCAGTTTTCTGGGAGAGGTTTTGAAGTGGCCTCATTTGTAATCTGACCTCGCTTCTTGTCATATTTGCGTCATCAGCTCTGGGGGCCATGCTAGGATGCTGACAAGTATTTCTAGCTTTAAAATATGACTCTTTGGCAACCCAAAGAAGAAAAAAGACAAATACCCTGCTGTCTTCGGAGGGTTTCTGTAGAAAAAGGTTCACGGCACAACACAGCTGCAACCAAGATTGTCCAAAGTTGCCTGGATCCCACCCTTTTTTTATTCTCACTGGTTATTGTGAGCCCAGTTATTTTCTCCCGTGGGCAAGCCCCTAAGGGCCAGCAGGAAACTGCAGCCCAAAAAATGTGAGGAGCTGGGCTTGCTACTTGCTGCACAGGGAGTGTGGATCCAAACCCTGCGCATCTCCACAAGCCTCCTGTCTTCTTCTGGGGGTCAAGTGGGATCAGAAAAAGGCTACAGCAAACCGTGGTCCTCTCCTGGAGGGTACCACCCCACAGGACACAGATGCAATCACAGCCAGTGCGTGGCCCCACAGTCTTGCTCAGCCATGGCTGATCCTTGGGTGTTGCACATCCCAGGAGCAGCCCCGGGGCTTCATGTAAATGCATGAGGTTTGGCAGGTCCAGCCAAGGCCACCGCAGCTGGGATCAGCTGGCCAGACCTCCTTTTTGGCAAAGGGAGGTCTTCCCTGTGGGAAGGGGCACAGAAACAGCGCTGGGTCAGAGCGGAGGCAATTACAGCTCCTTAAGAAATAAGCAGGGACTATTTTAAGGCCACTTCCCAAGGCTTACAAAACCAACCCTGCCCATCAACCCCTACCACCTCCCCTTCCTCGTGCAAATACCTTCTGGCCATCGCAGCACCCTGTGCATGAGCAAGTGGTCTCAGAGAGGTCTCCTTTTTTTACATCTCTCACAAAAACCAGCTGTCCGATGGCTGAGACTGACCCAAATTAGTGTCACCGAGGACACAGGGAGGCAGGGCTCGGCCGCTGCGTGCTGCACTTGGCAATAGCCCACAGCCACGTAGCCCTGCCTTGCCTTTACAGGGGGAGAGCAGGCAGGGAACAGCACAGCTTTTAAGGGCATTTAATAGCAATGTGATGTACAGGGTGGTCCTTCAGCCTTCTCATGCTCTCACCTGCGAGGACTGCCCAGGTGGAGCTGTTTTCTGACCCACCAAAGCCTGTGCTCATAGCAAACCTGCCTTGTAGTTTACAGCAACCGTGGAGCCTTGTGTTTATCTTCCCCTCCAGACTATATGAAATTTTACATGATAAGTAACACTTGCTTGCTGTTTTCCCAACCACAAAGGGAAATCTGTTAGATCTTTGCCAGAAACTTTCTTTATAATAAATTCAAAATACCTGACATTAGATCTCGTGCTCATAAGAAGAGATGCATTCTCACTGACTCAGTGGAGCTACACAGACTTCTGCAATCTTGATGTTTAAAAAAAAAATTAGGCCTATGTAGATTTAGAAGTAATCTCTATTAATCCCTCAGTTCTTCAAGAGACTCTTCAAGAGTTTAGGGCTTTACATGCGTGTAAGCATCTGCAAGGTTGAAACCAAAAGATGTTTCAGCCAGCCCCAAAATGAAAAACGTAAATATGAAATATTGAAAACAGATCTGCTCTAGAGAAGAACTTTGACATTGCCACAAATCTGAAGAAGAAAGGGAAAACTCTGGCATATAAATTCAGGATGACATCACTTTCTGAGAACCTGATGCCAAAACAGTGCTATCTCTGGGAGAGCTTCAGTGAAAGCTTTTGTCATCTTTGCCAGGTTAATATAACTTTGAGATAAAAAGTACTTTCATATTTATACTGCAGGATGGGGGGTAAGGGGGAGGGGGTATGTTTTCCCCAAGGGACATATAACATTCATATATGTAGTATCAAGTCAAGAAACAGAAGACTTGCCATCTTTGTGCAAGTCATCGATCTTCCTTCCCCAACTTGCTCCAGAATCCATTGACACATGATGCTTCTGAAAGGAGACCCGAAACCACAGTGCTCCTTGGTGGCCGAGTAATGCTGTACTTTGGGTTCAGCAAATTTTTCGCTTCGATTTATCAGCACCAGCTTTCCACAAATTACCGAGAGGAGCCTTTGTCAAAGCTCTGACACTACTGCTCTCCTTAGTTCTTCTCCTGCATCAATCAATTTGGGGAGAGGGTCCAAAAACATAGAAAGAAGTGCAAAATCGTAACACCTTATCGAGTACAATCTTTGTAGCTCACTTCCTGCAGGAATCCTGCCTCAGCCCCGTTGTTGTTCCCTCGCAGCACTCTCTGTCCTCGGGAGCAAGTGACCCGTGTTCCGTCACGAGTCGCTGCAGTTGTTGCTCAGAGCGCTGGCAGGGCAAGGCAGCCCTGGGTCACCTCTGCGAGCGCTTCCCTCCTGCAACGAGGTCTGAGGCTTATACGCTGGGGGACGCAGGGAGAAAAGAGCAGTTCACATCTTTACCCTGGAATCCAGGGAGGAAATCGGGTTTTCTCTAGTTGTCCGCAGCGGACAGAGCTCGCGCACGTGCACGGTCTGTACGCGGTCCCAGAGAACCTGCAGCAAAGGAAAGAAAAGCTACAAAAAGCTTACGGATCCCCCAACTGCAGCATTCAAATAACAGCTAATGCACGTGGCGGATTTGCAGCCACGCTCGGTTTTCAAGCCGGGGCTGTTTTCTGTGACCACCTTTGGTGACCTCCACACACCACAGACCAGTTCCTGATGGCGGTAGGTCCTTTTTCTCTAAAGCTTCAGATTATAAACGTCTCTCAGCACCTCCAGGAAATAAAAGCCTGTTCTCCAGCCTCTCGCTGTCAGAGCGGACGTCTTGGATACCAAGCAAGCAACATAAATATTGCAGCTGTACTAGGTGCCGATGTTAGCAGGGGCTTACATGAGCAGAATTACAACTGCGGAGATTATCGCGGTCACCTTTGGGACTCTCTGGGTAACACATCTGGTCCAGCGATACGCTGCGTCTCTCCATATAGGGGCTCTATCAGCAGGGCTGCAGGCTCTGGGGATCTCCATCCTGGAGCCATCTCACAGGAAAGGGCAGAGCTCAGTAAGCAGACACAAGGTGGAAGCTCTCCTCAGGGTCACATGCAGTACCAGGGTCATCTTTCTTGGGAAATGCTGGTTTCGCTCAAGCTAATGCCAAAATTCCCATTGGCATCCAGGAGAGCTAGCTTTATCACCCAGAGCTCTCTTCTCCTACGAGAACTTGCTCAGGAGTGGTGAGGACCTTGGGTTTTGGCTGCTTCAAGGAGATGAGGCGATAAGTTGTCAGCCAGCTTACTGCTGCCATGCAAAGCTCCGAAGGAGAACCTGTTCCTGCCAAGACCTGGGGTGACAGGAGCAATGGTAACAGGGGACAGACGGGAGATTAATTCCACTGCACACGGCAGCAGATGCTGCTTCACAACCAGCCCCTACATGTACGTGTTGTTGCTGCTTCTTGTCATGGGCCAGCAGCAAAACCAGAGAGGACTTTGTAGAGTGTCATTTAGAGAAACAGCTAAGGGGGCTGCAAAGCTTCGGATGGAAAAGCCATCCAAGATATCTGCCCAGGACAAATCCCCCATCAAAAATTACTGCCTTGGGAAGGCTGAAGCAGGGATGCCAAAGGCGGATTGCCTGAAGCGAGGCAGAGATCCTGCTCGCTGTGCGAACGCATTAGCTTTCTGGCAGAGAGCAGCCGGCGCAGGCACACGGGAGGTGGGTTTGTAACCAGAGCTGCCGGGGGATGGACAGATTAAGGAAGAGGGACCCAACAGCAGGGGCCAGGTTTCAGAGGCGTGAGCTTTCACAGGCTGTAACCCAGCCTGGGTAGTGTAAAGCTCGTCCCTGACTATCAACGTTTGTAGCAACGCTTGTCTGAGGCACGTTTAGGTTTCATCACCTCGCATGTTTGGGTTCGCTCCCTGTCAAGTATATTTGCTGTTAATTAAGGCAATTCGAACGGGGCTGGGTGACTGTCAGGGCAGGGATACTTTGGGATAGCCCCTGGTGTGGGAGACACATCTGCCGTAGCCCCGTTACTGCGCAGGGAGATGAAGAAGAGAAAACCTGACAAGTGGAAAGCTCTGGAGGCTGCGAGGCATGGCTACACGCGCTGGCCGGGCTTTACCTGTGGTCTGGCTGCAATCTAGCCGAGCTCACAAATCAAAGGGGTGGGAGAGGGAACTGCCTGGGAGGAGGATGAAAATCGCAGGCACATGGGTTCCTTGGGGAGGAAAAACTGATTTATTCATTTGGTTCAGGTGTGGAGTGCAGTCTGCCCATGATGCAATCATTTTAGTGTCAGTATTATTTTATTTACCCTGCTGAGCTCCCACTCTGGAGCTCCTAGTCTCTGCCCAGAGACCTATCAGATCTGGCTGCTTCCCCAGAAAGTGTTGGCAACGTAAGAGTTAACCATTGGTTTGGAGGGTCCTAACCTCAGTACCCTCTCAATATATCAATAACTCTTCTAGAAGACTTATTTGGCTTTGGACAGTTATTGGGCATCTCAAGCTGTGAAATGAGGTGCTAAGCCCAGATCTCCTTTGGCCAGGGGCTGTGGGTGGCAAGGAAGGGTTACGGGGAAGGTCTCCACAGCAGTCGGCACCATGGGTACCTGCTGGTGGGCAAGGCTGCATCCAGTCCAGTCCCTCAGCTAAACCGAGCAAGCCGAGTGCCTAAAAGGCTATTTATTAAGAGGAAATGTTATGAAGTGCCCGAGTGATTTGGGAATCAAAGTCCCATTTCCAAAAATGACTTAAGCAATTGTGGGAAGGTTTATAAATTTGCAAATTATTTGGATTGCAGTTTCTATTGAGAGCCAGTGAGAGCTGGGCACATATTCTCGTGTGTTCTCCTGCAAATGCTCCTCTAGGAGGATGAGGATTTCATTACAAAGAACGCAAAAGATTTAAACCAATCTGGTTTTGAGAGTTGTATGTAGGACGTTTTCAAATGTAACTAGCATTTACTGAAAACTGACTCCGGTCTGTGGGCCAGATCTTTGACCAGTGTGATCTCCAACCACACTGCTCAGCCAGGTGTCCGTGGCTCTCCAGGGTGAGTTATTACCATGGCCACACCAAAAAAAAAAAAAAAGCAGGCTGCTGCAAGGAAGGTGCTTAACAATTCCTCTCATGAGGAGAAAAGGTTACAGTTTAGAAAATAACAGTTCTAACAAATCAGCCTAAAGTTTCTCTTCTTTGGTTATTTTCCTGTTGGTGCAATAGGAAGACACTAAATGCATGGAGTCAAACACAGGGATTGTCACAAGCTGGCATAGGCAGAGACTGGATACATGTGTATATGCATATGTGTATATATACACTCACACACATATATATGTGTTTGTGTGTATGTGTATATAGACACACATAAATGTATATATGTGCATAAGTATATGTATACACTTATGTGTATATACATGTATATGTATCTCTATATGTGTGTGTACAAGTATGTCTATGTGTATGTATGTGTGCATAAATATTCTTTATACACTTCCTTAAGTACCCACCACTGCTGCGGTCAGAGCCAGAGCAGGGAGGCAGCCAGACCTTAGAGCTCTTAACAGCGAGCAAAAGCCTGGTGGTCACCCACTGCTGGTGACCTGGGCTTGCCACTCTGGACGTGGGACACCCGGGGCTCCGTAGGACGAAGGGGGTCTATCCTTTCCCGGGCTAACATCAGCAGCGCTTGATCTCTGAGGGCACCACCTCTCCTCCAGCCAGCTCCTCTTGTGAGCTGCTCCTCACACTGACAGATAAACCAGAGCAAGGTGAGACGTGCAGGGACCTTGTCCAGAGCCGGGCGTGCTGGGCACGATGCGCCGCCGCAGAGGACAGCTCGAAGCACCGGGTGATGGGGGGGCAGACCATGCGAGAGCAGCCGCAGTCTGTACTTATGCCAAACATCTGCAAGCCCCACTTCCACGGCACGGCTTGTTTCTAACCAGAGTGACGTTTTTAAATCTTTATGATTCTTAACATGCTAAAAAGAAAATAAATATGTGGTCCACCAGCGAGTCTCCAGTAACAAAGTGCAGCTCTTTGAACGAGGTCTGTAACATTCTCCATCCTGCTCTGTGCTCTCAAAAGAAACAGTGCTAAAGATATATGGGGCAGGTAGAGCTGATGGAAACAGTTTCAACTTAATTTTTTTCTGTCAGAAAATGCCATTTCATCAAAATTGACATGTTCAGAGGGATGGTATCGATTTTGACAAAACCGTCGCTGAAAAAGTGTCAGAGAGGATTGTTTCCACCCTCTCGCTTTGTTCCGATAAATTCAAAAAGTTCTGCTCTGGTCAAGTCCAATTTTCTCTGGATTATGTTAGTCTGCCTGCTGCAGAGAGGAATTTGCTGGGAGGCCGAATTGCAGAGAGACAGAGCAGCACTTCACGTAGCCCTGCTTAAGAGATTGATTTTATTTCGGGATTTGTTTGGGGTCTTTGCTCCCAGTATTTTGCTGTGATAGGGAATGAATCACCTGAGGTGTGTGGGGCAGACACGGAGTTCACCCAGTTCCCCTGGGGATTCTCCACGTGGCCACTGGCCTCAAGGCAGGACTCCACGGAAAGGCAGAATGACACCTTGCTGTTGGCACTTGCAGCCGAACTCTGTGAATTCGGTGACAGAGGAGCGATTGCCCTTCCGTGCTGGCTCTGGGAGCCAGGCAGCAGCTGGCCAGCAGCAGGCTGCATGTGTGGTGTGCCTGCAACAAGTCCAGCGCGTCTACCATGCGTTGGGCATGTTGGAGGTTGCTTTTTCCACTGGAGAACTGACCCGTGTATGCGCAGAGGCTGGTTCCCAGACTGAAGCCGGGCAGAGCTGCTGGGGACACGTGGCCACAGCCCTCCTTTGCAATTCAAAAATGTCATCTTCTTCCCTTTTCTTTTTATGGAGCGAGCGTGGCAACAAGCCATCCTCTCAACTTCATTAGGTCAGCAGGCAAGAAAATTCTGTATTAGCTATAGCCCTGGGGAGATTTCAAGGTGTGAATTATCCACCTCCCAGCAACTTCCAGTCCCTTGACCCTTCAGATGCCCTGTGAGCTCCCGCCCCCCCAGCCCCTCTAAGTTCCTCTTTCAGGCTGTCTGCATTCCAATCAGCCCAATTTCCCTCTGGACACAGGAAGGAAAGGATGAGCACTGGGCAGGGGTGGCTTTCCCCTCCTCAGTTTGGATATTTAGACCAGGGTTTGAACCCTGAACATACTGGACTTCCAACTGGAGAGAGCCATGCAAAGTTCCAAGGAATCTTCAGTGACAATAATTATCATCATTACCATTATCAACATGGGCAAAACAATATATTTTTCCTCATTTTCTCAGAACTCAGTGACCTACTTCAGCTGGAGCTCATTCTTCCTCTCCACACTATGTTTTTTTCTCTGTTGCTAAAATATCAGCCTTAGGAAAGTACTTGTTGTGGCAAATTTCACCCCAAATAATGTATCGTCAAATACATTTCCAACTGAATTTCTAACTGGGAGTGCCTGGTAATCTCAGTAGCACCTCTTGCTGCTGGGGCCATCGGCACTTGTGCCCTGCTGCCGGCACCAGCACTAGCACCCCCGTTTCAGTCTCGTAAATACATCAGTCTTTTGGAGACCTCTGCTCAGACCGAGTCCAGTTGTCCCCTTTCAGCCGTGCTGGGCTGAGCTGGGTGCCGCTGCTTATACAGCCAACAAGATGCAGCCTGTGCCACAATGCTCACGTTCCTGCGGCAGCGCGAGGTGGGAGCGTGGGGCTCGCTCCCTGGGGGGACACAGGTACCAAGAGCATTTTCCCACCCAGCAAGGTTTCTCCTTAACCCTCCTCACTGGGGACACCCAGCCGCGGTGTCCTCAGCCTGCCTCAACAGGTGACAGCGGATCTGCATGGGACAGGCCACCGGCTTTTTTGCACCAGAAATGCTGCTGGGCAGGGAAACAGGGGGACAGGCTTCCAGGTGAGTGGCTGCGGGTCTGGTGTGTGTGCATGGGTAGCTGATGCCGAACGGAGTCCGTCTGCGATAGCGATGGGTCAGGATGGATAACTGACCCACGGCTGCCTTGTGAAACCTTCTCTCTCACACAGCAAAGCATGGGGGTGGGGGGGAAAGAAGACAGCTACCAGCTTTCAAAAACCTGATTTAAATCCAATGGCTGAACCCCCCTCAAAAGTTGGGGTTTTTTAAATGAGAAAGTCCCTTCCCTAATCATAATTGTTAAAATTGCATTTTTAATGGAGGCTAACAACAATAAAATAGTCAAGAAAAGAACAGAAACCAGAAGCTTGACTGCACAGAAGCCACTCTGCTGTTAACTGGCGTGCTTCAATCTGCTCCCCACGCTCGCCTGCCTTTGAGTGGCACCCCATGGGTTGACGCGGCACCTCTTCGTGGCACCTCAGTCCTAAATACCTGCAGAGGAGCAGGTTTCTGCTGGACTGGGCTGGGAATACGCTCTGCCTGTCCATCTGTTCCCGGCTGGGAAAGTGGAGGCTCCTGGCTGGCTGCAGCAGGCTGCCGGTACGTGTTTGTGGAACAATAGGGTCTCCCTCTGGTGGCAAATTCCACCCGAGGTGTGCTGACATCGCAGGCGGGGATGGGGCTGCAGGACAGCAGAGCTGGCTTCCAGCCGGCTGCCCAAGCATCGCACGGCCCCGCAGCCCCAGCGGGCTGGCTGTGGGGATGAAGGGGCTCATGGCCCCACCACCGCTCTCTTCTGCCTGGGCAGAGGGTCCCCAGGATGCCCCAGGCAGCACCGCTGGCATGAGTTTCATGCAGAAACCTCTGGAGGACCGGGCGCACGACGCACCCCATCACACAACGCATCCCATCACACGATGCATCCCATCATTGCATGGACAGAGCCCAAACAGTCTCAGCCCCAAGGCCAGGTCCTCAGGCTCGGGACACGGCGCCTGGCCCACGTGCAGCCGTCCTCCGGCTGCCTGCACCCAGCATGCGCTTGTGAAGGGATGTCTTTGCCTTGGGGCTGTGGCAGATGCTAAGCGTCAAGTTGTTGTTTGGGGTTTTGGCAGGTTTGTGACAGTCTTGGAAGGGAATAACTCAGGCACTCGCACACCCTCCCAGCAGGACACTAATTAAAAGGATTGGACTCTGCGCTATGTCTCCGTCTGACCCCAGCACTCGTGTCTCGCTCATCCCAGACATCCGTCAGAGCCCCCGGTCCTGTCTCCATGGGGTGCAGGACCGCTGCCCTATCCTGCACGGGATGGGGGAGCTGAGGGTTCACAGCTGGATCCCCACACAGTGGTGTGCTGTAAACCCGGCTAACAGAAAATGCCAACGTGAGCATGGGGCACACATGAGGGGCTTAGGGCGCATCCAGCCCTGAAGCACCCCAAGGGCCCAGGCTTCAGGAACCAGAAGGTGCTGCAGGGCTAAACGTGGCTGGAAGAACAAAACAGCCACCTACGGATCATAGCATGGTATTTTCAGGCTATTTCAGCCTTTTTGTAATGGGTTGCCACCATGATGGTGGGCATTCCCACTTACCTAGACCCCTCTGTAGTGCGGGAACTCAGCATGGGTAACTGGGTTCTCCCAGCTCCTCGGCAGAAGGGCTTTTTGGCAGCCCTATTCAGAGGATAGACTAGTTTCTTCAGGCTCCTGAGCACTAAGCTTTCAGCATTGGGGATATGAAGGGTTCCTCTGACCTCCCACACCAGCAGAGTCCCGAGAGAGCCAGAGCTTGGACTGTCCCCATGCTCCTCTCTTCCCTGGGATGTGTTGTATTTCCCCAGCTGCTGTGGTGTCAGGGTGGACAGAAAGGCCGTGCGTGCTGCGTCCCAGCTTTAAGGGTGTTGCTGTCAGTCATCTTTTCCAAAGCTGCTCTGCCACATAACTTGAATGTAGCTTTAAACGGATAAACTTGGCAGGGGACTAGCCAAAGCCATTTCAGGTGACTCGTCTGTCCTCGCATCCTTTAAAATGTAGTCAGTGGCAGCTTGGCGGCAGATCTTGCCCTAGGACAGTACTTTCGCCTACTTAAAATTCCCTCCTTTCCCTCCCGTGCTTTGTAGTCGGTTGCAAAGACCAGCTCTAGCTGGAGGCTTTGCCGCAGCAGAGGCAAAACTGAACTTTGCCACCCCGAGGTTGAAGGCAAAATAATTTCCTGGGGTGGGATGTCAAATTTGGCATCCTTCTCCCTCCCTCTCTCCCTCCCTCCCTCCCTCCCACAAAGACACGCTCTCTGCAAAAAGCCAGGCGTGTATTCTCCTGCCAGGATATTTCCTCCCTGCCCCGCTGTAGGACCTTCCCCTTCTCCAGACAATGAAGGGACCGAAGCCAATGGCAGCGGCTGGTGGAGCCAGGGAATGCAAAAGCCCAGTGGAGCCCGTCCTGAACGCATCCCAGCCAGCTGGACAGGAGGGGGATAATGAACCCCGGTGGGTGGGCTGCGAGGGGCAGCCCTGCCGCTGGCCCCCTGCTTGCCCGTGGCCAGGTGAGGCAGGTGGGAGCTGGCCCAGGGCTGGGGGCAGCCACCCGCCTCCCCTCCTGCACCCAGAGCCAGCTTATAGCCCCATAGCACCAGGAGTCACCCAGCAGGGCAATGGCCACCCCGATGTGGGAAAACCCTAAATCAGCTCGTGCGGTTTGGCCTGGGGAGCGGGGCTGCAAGGCACTCACTCACTCAGGCCGGTGAGTGCATGAATCCAGAGCCCACAGCGATTCCTCCTAGCCAAGTGCCACCAAGATCCTACCAGGTCTCTGCCGCTCACAGGCAACCCACAGATGCCAGCTGAGGCTGGGGGACACTGGGAGAAGTGATGGTGCTCAGCCAGACCTTGAGGGAAGGAGGTCAGCGGCATGTGCCCACGGTAGTCACTTTTTATTAAGGTTTGTTATTATAAAAATATATCATAAAACATTGTGGCACATGTGTCCATTTCCACTCCGGGGCAGAGGCACTGGAAGGCTCGGATGGAGCGGGCTCCATCGCACAGCTTGTCTGGCTGCAGCACAGGGAAGCCAGAAACCGCTCCCGGGAGGAAACATGCTCCCTTGGGCTGGGACAGAGCCGGGGATGCTCCGAGCAATGGCTGGGACAGAGGCGTTTGCTGCCCTGCATCCAATGGTCTTCAGAGACACGGGAAGGAGAAAGAAAAACTGAAAGCAAGGGGGAAAAAAAAAAAAAGACAAAATAAAGAAGACTGAGTCTCTTCTGTCACCCTTTTCCGATCCGATGGAGGTAAAGCATCCCTCTGGGCAGTGTGAGTGAACATCCCGACCGTGCTCCCCTGCGCAGGGATTTGCTGTGGGAGGATGTCACCTCTCACCACCCAGGCTGTGTCCTCGTCCCCACAGGCACCTGCCAGAAGCAGTGGCACTTCGGGTACAGTTCAGTGGCACTTCGGGCTTCGGTTACAGTTTGCATGTGCTTATTCCAAGAGTCACTGTCTCTTGACTGCTGCTCTGTGGCTCTAGGAAGAGGAAGCTGGGATAGAGAGTCCATGGATGGTGTTTAGAGGGTCTGGAGATTTCCCCACAGGGCTGGCAGGTTTTCTGTCCACAACTGCAAGAAGGGTAGAGGGGGGAAAAAAAAAGACAACAACAAGGCACGGGATTGACGGACTCCAAACACATTGCTACAGCCGGCAATATTCCACATCTTCACGCACACGGGATGTCTTCAAACCGCTCCCCAAGAATGGCTCTGCCCCACCAGGCCTCCCACATCTCCCTGCCCCGAGAAAAGCCATCTCTTCAGAAAGGGACTGTCGAGCTTCCCCAAGCAATAGGGACCTTGATGATGACAGACAACCTCTACCATTGCCAGGGATCTGGATCTGCCTGGAGAGGTGACCCAGACCCATTCCAGCCACACAGAGAACACATCCCACGCACTTTCTTCCAGCTTATTGTTGGGGTGCCTTGGAAGGGGACTCTGCCACCGGTGCCGGGAAGGGGAAGGGGAAAGGATCTGCACACCATGACAGCTGTAGATAAACTCCTGTTGAGCTTCTCCTTATCCCCAGCTCATCCCAGGAACGGGGCTGAGCCAGGCTCCCTGTATCCCCCCCGGTACCGTCCACGCACGGGCCTTCGGGGCGGGTAGGGGATGTGAAGTGTCCCAGGGCTGCCGTGGGCATTGGGACAAGCAGGGAGATTTTTCTGGGGAAATAATGGCTGTGAATTCGGGACAGGTCTGAATTGGAGGGCAAAATTGCCCGGCTGAATTTGTCTTTTTTCCTCCTCTCTCTCTCTTTGTTTATTTGTTTCTTTCCTTCTCTCCTTCTCTCTCTTCTTCTCTCTCTCTCCCTCTTTCCCCCTCTGCCCTTTCCCCGGGAGATGCGGGGGCCGGGAGCGGCGGGCCCCGCCGGCCGCCTCGGGAGCGGTGCGGGGCCCCAGCCCGCCCCGCCGGCCCCCCCCGCCGGGCAGCCGCCCTTCCTCCGCCAGCCCCCTGCTCGGGGCGGGCAGGGGGGGCGTTTTGCCGGATAATCCGATATTTGGTTTGTCCCAGATAAGTAGCGGAACCAGAAAACCGATCCAAATAAAATTTAAAAAGAAAAAAGCATTTAAAGGGAAGAAAAAAAAAAAGAAAAAAAAAAGAAAAAAAAACACCAAAAAAAACCACCACCAAACCCAAACAAAACCGTTTAAAGACAGTCTGCGGCCCTTTCGGCAGGGACAGCTTGAAAATTGGCAAGACAGAAAACTCAGTCTCCAAGTCACTTAAAATGTGAGGAAAAATACCTCGAAAAATACACTAAATACGCGCAGATCATCTTTCCTCCTTCGTTCGTTTTCTTTCCTTCTTTGCTTACTTTTTCTTTCCTTCTTTCTCTCTGTCTTCCCTTTTCTTCCTTTCTTTCTTTCTTTTTTCTTTCTTTCTTTCCCTTTTTCTTTACCTTTCCATCCTCTCCCTTGTTTTCTTGCACTCTGTTTCTCTTTTTTTNTTTTTTCAAATAATTGGTTGAAAATTATCTATTTTCACCCATTGATATTCCTAATAACTCATCCTCGGCACAGCTGATGTTATAACTCGCAGCCAGGTTGCCATAGTTAGATAGGAACGGTAAAGGTTAATATTTAAAAAAATAAAAACAACAAAAAAAGAAAGACATGGACTAATAAGTGGGAAATTAATTGCAAACGTGAAAAAGAATAAAAAGTTTAATACCACGGAAAAGGAGAAAGATATCGACGGGAATTTTATATCCAGACCAGATGAGTTGGGATTTTTAAAACGAAACCGCCTATCGAGGAAATAAAGCTTCCATCAATGAACCGAAATAATTAGCAGAAGATAAAAGAAACAATTAGCAGCCTCTAGTATATACGTTGGAATCAAACCCATGTGATTCTCACAGGCAGTTTATCTTCCAATACTCCCCACGGCGGGGGATTTACAACGTAAATAATTCCTAGACGAGGCTTCTGCCTTTGCGCTTTATCTGCAAGGCTCCTGGGTAAGATGGATGCCGTTAGTACCTCTTTTTCTCGTTGTTCGTATTCGGAGGACCTGGAGCAAAGCCTCCGACGTGCGGTCCTGCCCTGTCCCGCCGCACCCCGCAAATTCCGCCGAGAAAGCCGTCCCTGGCCGGGGGGGATGAAAAGCGCGGGATTCGCCCTAAATATTCCCGCTTCCCTAGCGATTTCCAGCGCACACGAGTGCGAATGACGAGGAAAAAATATTTCCAGTTTATAATCCCGACGTGCTGGCTGAGGCCGGGACGGGACGGGGGGAGCTGGATGGGGACCCATCGAATACTGCGGCGGGGGGTACCGAGGGAGGGGTCACAGAGGAGGACCGGCTCTGCCCGAGGTGTGGCAGCGGCAAAGCAAAACCCGGGAACCGCAGCCACCGGCCACAGACCCGTCATGGTGGTGGTGGGGGAAATATTATGAATATTTAAAATAATCAGCGAGGTAACGTCTGCTTGAACGTGGGGGGACCAGCACCGGGTCCCTTAATCCCCCGTTGCTCTCCCGCTTGCCGAGCCGCCCCCGCCGAGGCCCCGGAGGGGTCCGCAGCCGACCCCCGCCCCGCTCCGGGGATGCCCCCGCCGCCCCCTCCCTCCCCCGGCTCCCCTTCCCTCCCGGGCTGCTTGAACGCCATCGCCGTGGCCAGGTCGCCTCCGTGTACCGCCACGCCGGGCCCGGGGTGGGCCAAGGGGCTACCCTGCGGCTGCCAGGGGTGGCCCGGGGGGATGTAGCCGCCGGCTGGCCCGCCGTAGACGCCGTGCTGGTTGGAGGGGGGGTAGGCGCAGGCCGGGAGGAAGCTGCCCACCGAGGAGAGCCCCGGGGCGGGCTGGGGACAGGCACAAAGAGACATGGGTGTACGCGGGGAAGCATCGCTGTGCGGGCGGGGGTACCGCCGAAATACGGGGGGGGGGGNNGGGCGGGGGGGAAGGCCGTCCTGTTCACGCTGGGCCAGTCTTCCATTTTGGGGGGGTAGGCAGAGCCCTCTGTGCCAGCCAGAGCCCCTGGGGAGGAGAGCGCGGCAGCTCCTTCAGCGTCAGCCCTTCACGCCCCCCCCACCCCCGGCCCCGGCCCCAGCAGGTTTAGTCCCCTGAATTGGGGTGAAACGGGGCGAAAGTCCGGGTCTGCAAGTGCCTGTGCGGATAAATCCGATGGGGGGACACACACAGCTCCACCTCGCCTCCCGCTCTCCGCCAGCGTCCCGGCGACACAGCCCGCTCCCCCGCCAAAAGGGCCGGGGCAGCCCGGGAAAGGCTCGGTCCTGACGGCCGAAATTAGATGTACCCTGGTTTGGTACCCCACTACGGGGAGAGGCTGGGCCCCCCCTAAAACCCTGTCCCTCGGGCCGGCTCTCCGCAGCCCCTCCCCCGTCACTTCCATGCTCCCGATAATTTAGGAGGCCAAATTTCTCTTCTGACGAAGGAGATTTATAAAAGTGACATCGGAATTTTAAAGATAAATGATTGCACGGAGGGAAACGCATGCGGTTGATTTACTCGGGCTTTTGGAAGGATAAAAGGACTCGCACCCCCCCACACACCCCCTTCGCCATGTCCCCCCCGGGAGCCGTCGGGGCAGCCGGGCCGGGGCCGGGGCGCGGGGCTGGCGCTGCCGGCGCTCCCCTCGTCTCCCGCGGCTGCCCGGAGCCCCGGCCACAGCGGCCCGCGGCGCTCCTCGATTCCTCCTCCCCGGTTTGATTTTTAAGAAAACCAGGGCGACTTCTCGGGAAGATCCCAGAGAGCGCCGTGCCCGTTTTCCGAGGTGGCTTGCTTGCCTTCCTCTTTTCCCTCTTTTTCCTCTCCCCTTGGTTTGTTTTCTCCCCTTTTTTACCCCCCTTCCTTTTTTTTTTTTTTTTTT
>VUYV01000016.1:15292-44761 GCA_008711295.1 Anarhynchus alexandrinus | reverse complement strand
TTGCCACTCACATGAGTAGGGGGATACAGTCTTGGAGTACTGGTTTGTCGAAATTCACTGTTTCTGTAGTTGTTTTCTCTCTGCTTTAACAGGTAGGTAGTGAACCAGGGGTTAACCAAGTTCCTCAAGGCATTGTAGCCTAACAAATACTTTGCAAAAGAAGGGCTGTGGTATCTTCCCGCCATTTGAAAGAAGTCAACTCTCAATATGATCAGAAGGTGAGGGCTGGTGAATGCAGCAAACTTGTGCCAGTGCCACCCCACCACTTTGGGGAGAAAGACACCTCCATCTTCCCCCAACAAGCACTGAGGTGTCCTGCGTTCACTCCTTGTTGGCGTGAAAGAACCAGTTCTTTCTCAAAATCCTTCCTGCAAAGCAGCCTGCCTTTGCCTGGGGGGGGCTGGAGGAAGCCCCAGCAGGTGCCGCAGCCCCCCCAGGGCAATGTTGCAGACCAAGTTATTGCCCCCCATGCACACGATATAATTTTGGGTCAGCAAATGCAAATCCTACAGGAGCCTTATGGCTTTGCATCCCTCTTGGGTACAAGCCGCTGCCAGCCAGGTTGCAGAGAAAAGGTGTGTTATCACTAGCAAATAACATCAGCAGGTCAAAAAAATGAGTTGACAGCTCGGGCAGGGAGAGGTGGGGATTCCCTGGGCTGGCTGCAGGGTGGGAAAGAGGGGCTGGGAGAGCAAAGGAGTGGGAAATCCTCTAGAGAGATGGACATCGCCTTGGCCGCTTCTGTCATGTATTTATTTTCCCTCTCTCAAGCCCTCACTCTGGCTTTTAGCAACCCGCAGCTGAATGAGTGACCTGCTCTGGGCTCCAAGATTCAACATCTGCAGTGATTAATTTCCTCAGGATTAAGTTCCTCTGGTTTAAAACAACAGATAATGGCTAATAAGGGGAAACATCCCTATCATAAACACTGCTTTGGCATTTACCATTTGAAATAATTTATATTCTCTGGTCTAGTGGGTTTGTATCACCAGACTTAATGACTGTTTCTGTTTAATTTTCAGATGCTTAATTGCAGTAGAACACTTCAACACCATTAAATTAAAACAAGCTACCAGCTTTTCCTTGCCTATGCTGCTGGCCTGGCTCCAAGTGACATTTAAAGCGGTCTCAGATGTTTTATTCCTGCCACACAGGCTGCTCGCTTACGAACAAAAAGTGTGTGCGCGCATCGGGCCGTGGGGGGGTGCATAAAGCCACCAACATGGGAGCATTAAAAACAACTTCCAGGCAGAAGAGAATTGGGACAAAGCTTGGTAGCCACAACTGCTTTCCCTCCTCCAGAACAGATCTGCAGTACCTGGCCGTGCTGATGGCCAAGGTGCCACCAGGTGAAGGGTTTGGGTCACAGAAGGACCCCAAAATGGGAGCAGACCCCGGAGACGAGCCGTCGGCCCCCAGCCTTGGCAGGCCTCCCTCTTTGGCCCAGCACGAGCTCTGCTGGGGCTTCGCTGGAAGAGATCCTGTTAAGGGGCTTTATCTCGGGCAATTTCACATCTTTGAGCAAATTTTCCAATGTGGAAGTACTTTGGGTTTCAGGTACCTATTAAAAAGGAGTAAGAGGAAATGGAGTTCCTCTATAAGTTAATATTCTTTGGTAATGGATGTTTAGAGTTAGTATGTGTCTTTACAACATCATTCATAGGGGTATTGTTTGCTTCTGACAGTTTTTCTTTTAAGATTAATGTGCTTATGAAAACCTTGTGCACTGCTCTATGAGGCAAGCTTGAAATCCATCAGCAATACCATCGCCATGACACAATGCTGGGAGAGCAAAGCAAATGACAAACAGAATCTGGTTTTTCAGAGGCCAGTGTGTGTTGAAGAGAAATGATCTGAGGCAAAATTTGGCCTCTCTCCAGCCACCCTTCCTGTTCTGCTGTTGGCACTACCAGAGAAGAGGGAGAGAGTAAAAATACATGCGAGGGAGTGAAATAAAACAAAATTAATTGGGGGGAAAAAATAACTCAAACCTGCTAGTGTTTGGTCTCTTTTTAGCAAACAAGCATATGGAAAATTCATATAAAGTTTAAAGACTATTTCAGCCAAACATGCTTGTTATACATATAAATAATTTCATCAGAGATCAGCGGAAACAATGCAATTAGAGGCGAGTTGCATTTAGCATGTTGGGATTGCATCCAGTTGACGTGCATCCTCGTGAAAATTCAAACATCATGGACCAGACCCTGAGCTACTCTCAACTGCCAAAGCTGTGCTGATTTTTCTTATTCTTTTTTTTTTTTTTTTGTCATGGGTTTTTTACTGTTTGCTCACCCGACCCTGATTAGACAAGACAAGGGTCTGGCCTCCCTGCTGCAGGAGACAAAGCAGCACGCAGCACGAACACACTGGGTTAAGTGTTACATGCTGTAGTTGGACGCAGGGGAGCCGAGAGCCTCGCAGGAGGTATGGAACCATCGCTGGTAGGTGATGGTGGCTGCCCTCGGAGGGAGCTGCAGAAGGAGAAGGTGTTGATGCACTGCTCCGGGTGGCCAAGTCCTTCCCACACACCCCCAGACCATTCAGAGATTTTGCAGAAAACTGGGTGAAAGTGGGTGATGTTTGGAGGGGGAAAAAAAAGAAAGTTAAATGTTACGCTTACTTGGGCCGAGGTGGCCTCGTATTCACACCTGTGTCCTGGTCATCTGTAGGAAGGAGAACACTGTCCATGTCCCAGGCAATCCAGGGGCTATGTGAAGGCAGAACCCTCCGCTCGCCACACTCAAGGCTGGGAGAGACCGAAAAAGCCTTCGAACAACATTTGTGCTGGGTTACCTGATCCCAGTGCTGGGATGAATGCAAGAACAGCCTGGGTTCAGCCTCCCGCGCTCCTGTTTCGATCATTATCTCAAGAGGAGACACAATGCCCTATTTTTCTTTCTATTACAGCTATCTGAAGGATAACACTTAAAATTAATTTCGTTCTCCCGGATTCTTTAGCACAGCAACAAGAAAACACAGGAGGCACAGCCCCAGTCCTGTGCAGCTTCTCACAATGAATCTGCTTTCCTGATGAAAATTTGTGACCCTATATTAATAAAGCCTCTAGTAAACCTGAAAGTGATTCATTTTCCTCAGAAAAACCAACAGCTGAGATCACCTGGGATTGCTTTCCCATCTCCTCTAGGAGCCTGAGCAGCTCTTTCAGCTTTCCGAGGGAAAAGGTAAGGCTTTTCCCTGGTAAGGGAAAACTGGTAAGGGCAGGCTGTCCATCCCTTCCTCCGTCTTTTTGACCCCTATTGTTTGGTGCCCACCCACACGCTTTGCCATCCTCTGGCAAACATCAACACCAGCCGCAAAAATACTAATTTTCTACCAGGGAGATGCAGGGGCTGGGGGAGACCCTGGGCTGTGGCCCCACTCCAAGGAAGGGGCTCCCCTGAGCAGCCATGAGGACATGGGAAAAGCCCCCAGAACTGCTTCTCATTACTCTGTCTATAGTCATTTTCATCAGACCGGGTTCAGACAGCCTCCTCACTGCGGGTGCAATCCACAGCCCGACCAAGGAGGCTCCATGCCAAAGCGCTTGCCTGGATAAGCAAAAGAGGGAAGATGAGCAGAGAACCAGAAGCCCAGGAAGGGTGAGCAAGTCCCCCAGGATCTTTTATTAGAGGGGAAAAAAAAAGGGGGGACAGAGAAAACAGGGAAAACTCCCTTTCCACCAGCCCATTTTGTTTCTCCATGGTCAGCTGCTACTGCCTTGCACAGCACCATTGTCTCTTATTTAGGACACGAGTCCCCAGATACAATTTGATGAAGCTGTAAATGCCCATTTTCCTGAACTGCTTTCCAGGGTGGATCACTTGCAGGAGAGCTCTGGTTTCTGCTCTTCATCAACTGCTCGGTCACTTCTCCCTGTCACCATTGTAATTTCTAGGATGGATGTTTGCAAAGCTGGACTGGCACAGGCAGAGGGAGCATGAGGAGATGAGAGCCATCATGTCCACACCTCCAGCTTCTGCCAAAAAGTAACAGCAAGCAAATGCCAATTTGGTAGGAAAGGGTCTCCTGAAGGGGATATCTTTCACCTCTTTGTGACTTCTTCCACAAATACATCGTCCTTCAACACCTTTTTGTTGGCAAAATCTCTGTCAATATAGCCTGAACTTCAAACTTGATACCATCTCCATATCAAGAGGAACCGGTTGCACCAGAAGTGCTGTTGTAAGAGATGTCTGTCTGAAAACCCAGCCTCCTGCCCCCAGCCCTGAGAGTGGGGCTTGGCATGTCTTTTGATTTGTGGAAGGGCATTTCTCAATTGCATACATGTGCAAATTCAACCAGCCTGGGTGCAGGGTGGTCACGGTTCTCAGAAGTGGCAGGTGACGTCGAGTTGCTCCATGAGGGTATTTCTGACATGAAATGCCTTTAAAGTACCGTGTTTCTTCAATACAGCAGAGCACAGAGAGTAAGCCTATGGCTTTGAAGTTCCTGTTGCCATGGAGGTGCTTTGTATGGCCCCAGGACAGGTGCTCAACCCACCAACAGCACCTGTAGCCTTCCTTTCAAAAAGCAGAAGCCAGCAACAAGTTCAAATGCATCCATGAAAAGGAAGAGGTAACAGAAAACTTATCCAGGGAAGAGTAGCCTTCAGCACACCAAACACGTTGCAATACACTAAAAAACAGGCTCTGACATGCTGCTTGAGACTATTCTGGAATAAAAATACCTGCACGCTGCAGCACCTTCATTTGTTGGACACATCTGGGTAGTTTTAAGGGAGTAACAACACTGACCTACTAACTACAGGAGCTTGGGAAAGCCGCGGCTGAAAACAGCTATGTGCTAAACATCTGAAGCCTTGAACTGACCTCAGCGTACACCATTGCCACACATGCATGAAGAAGGGCTTTTGCCCAGCAAAGCACGTCTCTTTGCTGGATCCCAGCCTTTTTAGTCCAGTGGGAAACCTCACCAATGACCTAGCAACAAGGTGAGAGTGAAATAGCCATAACTTGGTGCCCAGAGCCAAGAGGGAATTTCATGAACTGTCAGACCCCAGGTTTCCCATCAAGATTTGCCCAGGAAGCATCTCCAAGGAGCCACAGGTGGTGTAAGAGGGGCTTGCTCCCACCCTGCCCGCATCTTGTCACAGGTAATCACAGCCAGAGCACAGACTGGAGGCAGCCACACGTCAAGGGGATCAGCTCACAGTGGCCAAACACCACAGCGAGCCCTTGAGGGACAGGAGCAATGCCAAGGGAAAAGTCCACGAGTAGAAAAAAAAATGCTGTTCATTTCTTTAAGCCCTCACTCACTCAAAAAGTTGCTGAAAAAAAAGTACGTATATTCACATTAAAGCTTTTTTCTTTTGGGCAATGTTACTGGATTTAAGGGGAAATGAAAAAGCAGAGATGAAGGAGGCACCTTTATCTTATCAGCCATCATTTTTAGAAACGCAAAGGTCTGAAAATTGAAAATGGAGATAAAGTTCAGCAGGGTTTCTTTGGCAAAAATTAGAAACATTTATGGATTGTCAGCACTACCCTGCATATGTGCATTTTCAGCAAAGCTTTACTCTTTTAAAATAAGGGGGGGAAAATAATTTTTCTCCAAAAATAATTTCTCAGATAAAAATAAAGCTTGGGCTGGGTTTGAGGTTGGTTTGTTATTTTTTTTTTTAGCTTGTTTGTTTGGGGGAAAGTCTTTGGGACGGTTACTAGCTCTGCGAGCCAGGTTGTCTCTCCACACTCACCTCTGGAGCAGGTCAGGGCACGCCGAGCCAGTTGACAGAATCGACCGGAAAGTCTTCTGAACTGGAAAAAGAAGGGATAAAAAAAAAAAAAAAAATCAGAAAAAAAAAATGAAGAAGTGGGCTGACAGCCTGGCCCGGAGCCTGCAGAGCCTGGGGCTGTGCCGGCTCCGGCTCCCTCTAGTGCCGCTCCCGAGAGATGCCAGGCGGGCTCTGGGTACCAGGGGATGCTCTTATCCAGCGTCTCGGAGAAGGAAAACTTTCTTCGGGGGGGACAGTAAGCAGAGTTCGCCCCAAGGTGTGTGCAGACCCCATTGCTATTCCCTGCTGGTAACGTGCTCCATCCCTCAAAACTCCGTTTCATTGACTCATTTGCAACCCGGTACAACAACATCACCTGGACTAGACCTGCAGGGCAGCCAGCACCTTCTCCAGCTCCTCCTGGTGACCCTGAGAAGCAATGTGTGGCATGGCTCTTGCCCAGCACATAATCCCTGCCGTGATCTTTCTGTGGTAATTCCAAGAAAGTGTTAAAAACCATAGGAAATGAGAGGTCCAAGCCCCGGTTTATGTACCTTATTATATACCTGTGTACTTGCCAACACACACAGAAGTGCTACATATCAAATATTTGCCCAGAGAACCTGATTCAGTTCATCTGCAAGGAGGAACTGAAATACATCAGAGGGGCTCACGTGTGCAGTCAATATGAACCACAATCAACGCCTGCACCAAAACGAACACAGCTTTGCTGATTTACTTCTACGAGACTCAAACCCAGCACCCAGCAGAAGCAAACTAGGCTGCTTTGCCCCGCTCCACATGGCAGCCTCTTCAGTCCCACCAATGTCCCCTCCAAGGGAGAATTTTACAGCCACCAAGACCACCTTCTTGGAGCAAGGGATGGTGTGAGGTACTAAAGCATGAGCCCTCCAGGCCGTGGGCAGAGTCTGGCCAGCAAGTCAGAGACCACCCCAGACCCTAAATCTCCATCCCAGTGAGAAGCAGCCTCAGCCCACTGTGCCCTGGCTGATGCTCACACATCAAGGGCTGCCCAAAGCTCAGAGCTCCTGGAACATGTGGAGCTGCCTCGTTACGGGGCCAATCTCCCTACATAGCGCCATCCTTACCCTCTCCCTGCACACACCCCATACAACACAGCTCTCCAGGATGGGAGCTGGCCACAAGTTTAAGCAAGGGATACCACACTGAAAGGGAAAGGTTGCTATCATGAGCCGCCACCACCCTCCCCTGCTCCAAAAAGCACTCCTGATCTCTCCAGCTAAGCTCGGGTGGCATCTGCATACACCTGAACAGAAAAGCTCTTGGGCAGAAGATGACATCAAGATGAGAAACTATGGGCATGAAGAGAGATCCTCGCATCATGGAGGGGAGCTGAGATAAACACAACTGAGTGCGACAAGTGGGGGAAAAAAAACACAGAAGGGCACTGAGGTCTCTGCGGACCATGGGGTGGGGAAGGTGGGTGCCCCTGTGGGACCTGGGCCCGGCGAGGATGCTTCGCCCGCCGGCGATGCCGCAGCAGCACCGTGCAGCTTCGCGCTGTGCCGGGAGATGGCAATCTTCATCTTCCCTCTCCCTCCGCCCGGGAAGGGAGCTGCAGGCCTGCTACTGAAACACGCAGGGAATAAAGCTATTAAACTCAACAGCCTCGCAGATAAGTCCTGCGCAGGGAAACACCTCTTAAACATTTTTAAATGAATGGGGATTTATTTTTGTATTTAAAGCAATAACGTGTATTTGCCCTGCAGCACATTATCTCCCTCTATATTCTCGAATAAACTACAGAAAATTAGAGTGTCTCTGTTATCTGTTTGCTATCTGCGGTAGGATTAGAGGCGTCATGAACTAAGCTTTGAATCAACAATGTTTTATTGGTTCATGTCACTAAAGGCTGGTTACGACCGAGCTAAATAAGACATCAAGCCTCCCTCCCTCCCTCCTGCAGGCAGCCTGGGCTGAAGCACTGTGGATGCTCGCACGGGCGGCCACGGCTCCTCTTTTTGGGGAGGAGAGAGGAGAAAGGGGATTGACATTGTGATTTCCAGGATTCCCTCCCTTCTGCAGGGGCCAAAAGAGTGGACGGTGCTTCCCCTCCTAGGGAAAGAGAAGGGGATGGGCGTGACATGTTTGCAATTTCCATGGCCAGGCTAAAAAACTTTAGTTTTTTCACTGCTTCTTTATCATGTTTCTAGAAATAGACTTAAATACAAAAAAAAAAAAACAAACCAGCAACCTGGGAACCTGTACCCCACCTTTCAGAGGTCCCCCATCACTCCCGGTCCCTCTCACCTCTGGAAGTTGGAGGAGGAGGATACGTTCCAGACACAACCACTCTGCAAGTAAACGCTCAAACCACAGCAAAATGAGGGTAAAGAGATGTGGTTTGTGACCTCTGGAGATCTCTCTGACCATTTGCAATGATAAGAACCAGCACGAGTGCGTCTGCCAAAGCCCAGGGCCACGTGGCAAGCCGGTCGCCTCACCCTGCTCAATTCAGAGCAAGCTTTGGCCATTTTTTAAAAAGATGGTGAAAGGGTCATTCATCCCTGGGGAGGCGCCAGCCCTGACCTACCTTCAGCAACCACAACTCACAGGCGGGCTCCTTTTCTCCACGTAACAAACTCATGTTTGGTTTTAAATTACTATTTCTAACCAGCCAGAAACAAGGAGATGGCCCAAAATGGGCAGCTAGGTCTAAGGCCAGAACAAATATCTCTGGCAGCACTGGTGCTGCACAGACCTCAAGGTCCAGGAGCAGGGAAGTGATAAAGCAGCCTGATTGTTTTATTCAGCCCTGTTTGGGCAGCAGGGAGGTTTGGTTGTGCACCCTCTGCTCAGCTCTCCTGAGTTTCCCAGAAGAAAAGAAATGTGAAGATTTGATTTAACCATTTTCACCTCCAGCCATCGAGTTGACTTCTCTTCCAGAAAGAGAAATGGGCAAAAAGCCTTTTAATGGGGAAAACAAAATGGCAAATAAGTCGACTGCCATAGATATTTTTTTTCCAGAATTATAAAGCAAAAGCACAAGTTTTTAAAAAAGGAAACAACATCTCTACAAGGGAGCCCCAGATTTCCCCTCCCAGCAGCCCCGCCGGCTGATGCCAATTCCTATGATGCTCTAAAAGAGATCAGACTTACAGCTCCAACAGACACAGTCCACCTCTGCACTCACATGAGAAAATCCGGTGATGCGTTTGGCACCATTTCTACTTTTCAGTTCCATTTTTCCTAGTGGCTCCCAGAGCTGATGGCTGCAGGACCTTTGGGTAAGGAAAACAAACAGATGACAAAAAGAAGGGGAAGAGGGAAAAAGAAGAGTGAGGAAGGAGACGTGCCCGACTACTGCGGTAATCTGGCAGAGCTGCCATCATTTTGGTGCTGATTCCAGCTGGAGGTGCCATTCCTCCCTCCTGTGCCACTCCGGTCCCATTTTCAGGCCCAAAGAGGACAAATGATGCTTCAGTCACAATACAACACCCGCCTCGGTGAGACCCCCAGCTTTCCCCTGTCTGTCCTCATACCCAGCCAGGGCAGACCCTTGCTCTCCCCACATTCAAGCCCCAAGATGAGTTTGGTAACCCATTGCCTTGCAGCCGGAGTATCTCCATCCCAGCAAATTGAGACTTAAGGTGGTTGCAAATATAAGTTATATCTTCCTTACCTGGCTGGCAAGGAGAAAGGGGACATTTATTCCCAAAAATATGGTCCCAAACATGTTGATGTGATTCTCCTTTCCTCCTTCCTACTCTTTTTTTTTTTCTTTTAATGGTATAAATGCTGTTCCATCACCCCATAAGACACCTGAAGAACAAAGTCAATTGAGGGGTGACAATCTTGCACAAGAACCACAGTATTAGTGCCTGGGTGTTTGTGCTCGGTGCGTCACACTAGATAGACTAGTGAGTTTTACTTCGCATTAAATAACCTTTGGTTCCGTGCATATAAGAAATGCAGTCGGGCTGTTTCCTCAATAAGATGTCCTTACTTCGTTTTTCTATTACTGTTATCAGAGAGGATCAAAACAGACAGATGCATTTACTGTTTTCCATCAAAAGATAATAAAAAGAAACAGTTTATAAAATCAGATTATATGAAAAATTGCCTAATGATTATAATTTCTAAACCCATTGCTGAATAATGATGTATTCAAGAGTTGTCATCGAATGATGAAAGAAACCTAATATGAAAGATTTTCTCTATGAAGAATGACTACAGATGAATTGCACAGAGATACAATCCTCTGATAAAGGACAATAAGAGCCTCTAGAACACTTAATAATAGACTACTCAGGATGAATTGAGTATTGCAATAAAAGCCCATAAATTAAAAAGTTTCAAAATGATTTCTGATAAAAGACATGCCAAGGTGAAATAAAAAAAAATCCTTGAAATCAACAGATATATTGGCTACAGCACATTAGGTAATAGAAAATGCACTCTATAAACTCAAAATAATTGATTTTAAAGAGAACGCTATCACACCTTATACACGGCAAGCTTTTCCCTGGAAAATCTTTTATGTAAGTCAAATCAGGGTAAGGGCGTACGTGTGCTGGCTGCCTGGGGGGGTTCAGCCTCTCCTGTGGGTGGAAGCGGATGCATTTCTGCTGTGCTGCTGAGCCCCAGCCCACGTGGGGAGCTCCAGGTCCCTGCAAGGAAGAGCCTAAGGGTGAAGGTTAGATCTGCAAGCAAGGAGAAAAATCAGGGTTTAGGCATCAGACACTCCCTTCTCAACCCAGGCCCCCCAACACCGCTCTAACCTACCCTCAAATCACTGAAACCCATTAGGCTTCGTTGGCTTTTAACATTAAAGAGCTTCCCCGCTCCCTAAATCTTTTCAGGACCATCTCTGGCATCAGCTGGGCATGGCAGGGGTCCCCCAGCAGCACCGGGGTGCTCCCAAGCCATGGTGTGCCTCAGCACCAGGGAAAAACCAAACACAGGCGCATCCATGACCCCTGCCTGGTGATGGACCCTCCTGGCTGTGACAGCCGTGGAAAGGCCAGTGCCAGGCGAGGAGGCAGAGCTGGGACCCCACGCTCTTCAGTCTTGGAGGCAAAAAAAACCCCAAATTATAGGTTTGAAGATTTACCCTTCCTTTGGGCATCTCCTGCCTGGCTGATGGGTTGACCCCAGCGCGGTGGATCTGGATGCACCCAGCTGCAACCCGGCTCGTGCACCGTGCTCAGAGCCGGTGGACCTGCTAGGAAGAAGGTAGAAAATGTTTTTACGATGTTAGACGTGGTCTGTAATGCAGATGGCTGTACTTAAAATAGCCCTGCTCACTTGCCGTTGCACAGGGAACCAAGATGATTTATTATAAGCTGTGCCAGCATATATTATTCATGTTGGAAGCAAGGAAAGGTCTTTGATATGTATCTGAAAAAGCTTCAAATCCATAAAAGAGATAAACTTGTATGAATAGTGTCACCCAGAGTAGAGATGAAACTCTCAGACACATCTTCATATCACATAACGTAGTGTAGGACTACTATACTTATACAATCTGTGCATTAATTTCACTTAGAAGAGAAATTCATTACCATATCTCTACAGAGGGAGAGCTGACCCAGCCAGGGCTTTCCAGGCACGTTATTAAGCCTTTGTTCGCTTTTGATGCACACCACAGCACCGTTTTGGTGTGCACTCCCTGGTAGCCTTGCTTACTGCAAAATTCCCTGTCAAACCCACCATTTTTGGCTCAAAACCGACATCGGTCCGCCCCCAAATCTCACGTCATTTAGGCAGCGAGTGAGGGAATGACAGGATCTGTCAAGGATCCCCTCTCTCCAGACTGAGTCGTTACATCCCCGCAGGTCTCCTGCCAGCACTGGGATTAGACTGTGACTAATTACGGCTTTATTTCCTTTAATAAAGAGACACCCAAGTGTTCGGCACAATTGTGGCAGAAAACAATAATCATAAAGTCTCCCACTAAATGTCTGCAATTAGAGCATTCACTATTAATCGCGCTAATTAACCTCGCACACAGAGCAGCTGGTGGAGCGGGCGCAGGGAGAAGCGGCTCCGGGGAGTTTCCCCGGCCGGCGGCAGCACAGCGCACCGGGGCCAGCGGCAACATGGAGCAAAGCTCCCTGAAGCATCCTGCTGCCACGCAGGACCCTCCCAGCCCACAGAGCGCAATGGCAGCACCTTCCCCACGTCGCATAAATATAAAGTTGGGGGGGTGGGTGAGGTGGATTTTGATGCTTATCATGGCCAGGTGATTTTGCTGTCACTGGTTGCATGGGGAAAACTATCACTTGCCTATGACCGTTTGCTTAAAAGTACTTATTTGTGGAAACAGGCCTGCAATACCTGAAAACAGGCTGGAATCCTTACGGAAACCGAGTGCCAAAGAAAGCGGGGCAGGGCAGCGCAGCTCCATCCAGCACAACCCCCTGTCAGACACCCTACAGCTTTAGCTCTCCCTTACTAGCTTTGCTGTTGTTTCAATTTTGGTTTGCTTGTGGTTTTTTTTTTTTTTAGTTTCTTTCAAATTATTTATATTTTTTATTTACTGAACTCCAGGAAAATCCTTTAACTTTCCTGTAGGCTCTCCAATTCTCACAGCTCGTTCCCAGAGTATACAACACAATAAAAAGAAGACAAACGAAAATCTGGGAGACCAAAAGCCCGAGCATCTCTCTCTCAGTAAAGCAGCCATTGTGCTTTGAGTGAGAGCACAGCCCTGTTTCATCTGGCAGCCAGGGTCTGAATTAGAGGAGAAGGAAACATTTCCTAATTTTTCCTGTCTCCAGAAGAATCTAGCTTTATGTCACCTCATTATTGCTCCTGCACAAAACTGCTACCGAAACCCACCACACCGAGTTGCAGGCAGGCAGCAGAAAAACACAGAAAGTGAACAAGAAAGCCCATAACACTTTCATCCCAAACTTTCTGCCCTTGCTTGCGCTACCAGCTTTAATTCGCTCACAGCACACAGCCACAGGATTTTCTCCAGCCAAAAGCTTTTAATCCAGGGGTGCATGAGACACAGACACCCTCACACTCCCCAGCCCATGGGGAAAGGCACTCTGCAGACAGTGCTGGGCACAGATTTCAGCTTTCCAGCCTGCACTGACTCCACCGCATCCCTCCCCAGCCCCTGGTGGGCAGAGGGGCTATCCTGGCTCTCCAGCTTCAGACCTATCTCAAAGCCATTTCTGGGCTCAGTCCCTTTCTGCTTGGCTTTGTCAGGCAGAATACTCATATTTTCCCATCTGTGCCCTATTTTAAAGCCCTTTCTCTCCCTTCCTTCCTTTTTGACAGCAAATGTGATGCTTTTGTTCCCATTCTTTCTCTGGCCCTGATCCTGTGGAAAAAAAAATGCCACAATATCTGAAGTGGCTGCACAGTGGGTAAAATCCTGGCTCCCTTGAAACCAAGAGTAAAACACCCATTCATTCCCCTCCGCTGTGGCGCTCACCCCGTGACTTCAATGGGACAAACTCACAGGGCATAAAGTTGTTTGTTGTCCCTTAAATGGCTCCATTGTTTATTGTTGGGGCTCTTTCCTGAGCTCTAAATCTTCCTTTAGCTCTGCTCTCCGCCTGTCCAAGGGCCCTGAGAGGAGAGACACCCTCCAAACACAGCAAGTGCCTTCACAGGGTCCTGGTGATGCTCTGAGCAAGAAGATATTTATTTTCCTAAATACATTTTCTGCCCTGTTTATGAGGGCCATATAAAGGTCTCCCGCCCTTTATTAACGGTTCTGTGTTGCAGCAGTAATGTGTAACTTCTTTTTTTTCCCCCCATGAAGAACAAGGAGCCTATTTTGGCAGCAGGTTCAGTGACTCCTTACCTGCCCCCCCACACACCTGCAAACCAAGGCAGGCTGGCTGCAGCAGGGCTGGCAGGGAATTGCTCTGCTCCCTCCAGCCCTGAAACAGGCAGAGCTGAGATTTACAGTGCCAAATCCTTGTGACTGGAAGGGACTAAGGAGAAAGAGCTTTTTCAAAGAATACATGTAGTTGAATACATTAGGCATGGTTCCTCTCCAGAGCCTCGTGCCTGCCGAAATCAGAGCTGAAAGGTCCTCGTCCTTCAGAAATCAGCTTGCTTTCAAGAATGTGGCACTCGTGATTACTGCAAGAAGGGGGAAAGAAAAACATCTCGAGTCGGTTGGGGTGATCCAGGCGGGCTTTTCTGGGAAATGCCTGAATCCGGTTCACTTGGAGGGACTCGGGAATCTGGTAGAGCTGTTGTGGGTACAGCTGCAGGGGAGCGCAGCCCGCATCCAGCACCGCACGCTCTGTCCCTCCGCTGAATGGCATTTGGCTGTGCTCAAAAGGTATTTGGAGAGGATGCGGGGCGGTGGGGTGGGGTGGGGGTGGAGGGGTGTTAAAATCCCCATTGTTGGGCGGCTGCAGCTGCCGCAGCTGCCGGGGCGGAGATGCGGGGAGCGGCCACACGGTGTCAGCGGAGATCGCCGCATCGCCGGCCCCGCACCGGCTGCTGGCCCAGCCCGAGGGACACCACCGGCGGGGGCGAGAGGGGTTCCGCTTTGTTTCCACGCTCCCCAGGAGCCTCCCGTCCCGACCTCCCGTCTCTTTTCTCGGTGGTCCCTTTGGCTTCGCTGCATCTGCGCTGAAAAATCCCGGGGTCCCACCGCTGTCCTTCCTTTTGCCGGTGTCCGGGGGTGGATGCTTCTGGCAGCCCAGGCAGCTCTCAAACAGAAAGGGTAAGGGACCAGCAAGACTGTCCCGGGCACACAGAGGTGGCCACCCCCCTGCCTGTGCCACGGACAGGGGCCAGCTGGCCCCAAAATCAAGTGACAGGCACTTCGCAATGCACTGATAACCTCTGCCAGCATTGCCTCCTGTCTGGTTATTCCACCACCACCACCTTCACCTTTTTGTGCCCACTTCTTTCTATTCATTCCTTCTTTTCCGTATTTCTTGTTCCATCCCTCTCACGCTGCCAGCATCCCCAGCCCTGGCCTTCCCTCCATGCAGCAGAAGGCTCCTTGGCATGGGGACGCAGCCCATGTGGCACAGCACGGGCTGTTTACTCGCTGGGCTTCACTTTCACTTCACTTCAGTGCTTATATTTTAATTCTTGGGTACTTACATTTTAAGCTGGCTGGTCAGTTAGATTATTGAGCCTATTTTAATGGTGCTATACCTGCGTGGTGAGTACTAAAGATGTAGCGCTCTGTTTATAGCATTACTGATTTGCTCTAGGACTGCGTGGAAATAGACATTTGAAATATAACTTCCCGATATTTATCCTTGCCAACGCCACATTGAGAAACCGTGAGACACTACCAAACAGACAGAACTTTTCAAGCAAAGTGTTGCTTTATACACTGGCTTTATTCTGGCACCACCAAGGCAGCGTTAAGAGGAAAGGTCAAATGGTGCAATGATACTTTTTTCGAGGCAGAAGAGACTACACAGCTGGCAACATGGGTTTCAGTGGATATTTTCCTTAAATGAGATTCATAGTAGCACTGAGCATTGACCAACACAAGCAGTGACTCAAAGCAGCTCACAGAAACACTCTCCTGATGCTTACAGAAGCTCAGGCAGGGCAATGCCAACACCCGAAAATTCATACCCAGCTTGAGCCCAGCTGCCCTGTCAGCATGGTCTGACTCCCACAGACCAGCACACTCACCGAGGCAGGTCAGGCTGTGAGTGTGGTTTGGCTCCTGTGGTCCCACACCCTCACGGAGGTGGGTCACGCTCACCACTGAGCACTGGGAACATCCCACTCAGCCAAGGAGACAGTCTTGCTCACACCAGCAAGGGATTTCCCCTTGGCAGCAAGAAAGGGCTCCTCCCCAGGCTTCTGCTTTGTAACCCGCATCCAAAATCAGCCCCGCATATGTCCCTGACTTGCTGAAGCAAACAGAGCCATTCCTGGAAAGTGGAGAGAGGGTGGCTGAGCACTGACCCACATGAGCTCCTGGACTGCCTCTGCTTTCACACCACTCCAGCTTCACCCCTTACAAGACACCTAATCCTGCACTGGCTTCCAGTGAGCAGTGACAGCCAGGTACCCCCCTCTCTGCTGTCAGGGGGAGACGTTCAGAGGAGCCCCACACCGGCCGAGGCCAGACAGTGGCTGCCTTTTCCATGCCACTCGTGTCCAAACAAGTAATAGAAAGTCCTGACAAATAATGAGTTCTGCTTCAAACATAACACAATTTTAAAAATGCAGTAGGCTTCTCTACGCTCATCTTCAGGCGTCTGTGCCCTTTGAACGCACCTACTTCAGTTTTCCCACTACAGGCAGCAGCGCTGGCAATTTTTCTCCCCCTTTAAACCAGAGCAGAGATCACACAAGAATGTAACAGCAAGAATCCAACAAATGGGGCTCTAAAACTAGATGTGTATTGCGGGGTTTCCAATAAAAGGGATCAATAACGCCCAAGTATGATTTTATGGCCTTCTGGAATATGAAAACTGGTTCAGCTGGGGCATCTGAACAGACACTTTGCAATCATAGAGAGACAATTACTAAAAACAATTTCAGAGATTAAGTAAAGGCAATCGCTCCCTTTGGCCAGAACTGCACCACCTCCAGCACGGCAAGGTCCCAGTTCATACCTGGGTTCCCAAGTACTAACAAATATAAAAGCCATTAAAGTAAACATGGTGACAAACGGCAATCAGCAGCATAATCCTTCATTTTGCTATACTGAAGCAGCATGCTTTTACACCGGTTGGAGTGTTTTGTGAACTTTTCTTGGAAGTTTGGGGTTTTCCTTCCATCCAAACTTCCCTTTCCCTGCCAGCTGCCTCCCCCTGCGCTCCAGTCATTTTTTGGAGTCTGGTATGGGCCAAAACACTGTTTTCCTGCAAAAAGGACCTGAACTGCTCTATGGAGGAGCGAAACGCTGAGATCTCAGCCCACCCTTCATCAGCCTGGGAGATGCCAGGGCACTAAAGGCACTTAAAGAGTGCTTGCCACAAAATACGCCCTGTCACAGACCCCATCAGCCATTCCCCTGATTACTGCTGTGCTAACCATCCTCTGGGGAACTCTCTTACAAACCAAGACCCGTCACACAACCACTGAACATGGAGATGGGCCGTGCCAGGATTTCCCTCCCGGCTGTGTTATTGCTGGCTGCTCTGAGCAGCGTTTTAAGTGGATGGCTCCGAACACAGGTGGGTTGGATGGGATGGGAGAACATGGCACTGGAGGGCCCAGGGGAGTCGCACGGGGCAGCAGCTTTGTGCTATTGGGGGGTGCCCACCTAATGGCAAGGTGAAGATGATGAGTTTGCTTTGAAACTTTCACTAGAAACTGAAAGAAAAAGACCTGTATATCTTTCCAGAACAAAGAGCAGATGTTTTGCAGAAAAACAAGTCTGTTTCAACAAAAATGTATATGCATACTGGTTGGAAAATTTCTCTCCACACAAAATTTCAGTGGGCTAAATTGGAATTTCACCTTGGGGCAGATGAGCAGTTGGGATGGTGTGAAACGCTGCGAAGGGAGACGAGTGGAAAACCGGGCTAAGCCACAGCAGAATAATCTTTTGGTGTATCCACTGGGACTCTCTTCTCTCCGGCGCCGGCATAAACACACTTCACATAATGCTGTTCTCAGCCAGAAGATTATCGGTGCACTCGCGTAGGCATAAAGAGGAGGTCTGCTCCACAACGAGACACCTTGAACAAACAGCACGCTGAACCCTAACCTCCGCCGGCACAGCGCGCCGAGGAGCGCTGAACGCAGGTCAGCGCCGCTCCCGCTGCCACCGGTGAGCTTCAACACAAAAGTTACAGCTCTGGCTTACTACTGAGCCAACCAGAGGGAAAACATTCACGCCAGTGAGCCTGAAAACAAGCTGCACCCGTACAAGGCAGGCTGGTGCGATAGGAGTTAATTTATTGTGGCCATTTCGCTCCAAAAACAACGTGCTCTCCAAATCAAAATTGTTATAGCACTACAAAAGCAACATCCAGAACATATACCTGTTTATAGGGGGCAAGAATTAAATCAAAGTGCGCTGCCTTCGCCTTGCAGAAAGCTGTTGAGCTGCTGGAATTAAACCCAAACAATCTCCCAGACGATAAACCAGTATCTTCAGTTATTAAGAAAGAATATAGCTTTATAAAGCCTATATTGTACGACAGGGCATCGGGGCTAGGAGAGTGCCAGAGTTGATGGCAGGAGATTCATGCCATGGACTGCATATAGCCACTGACAGAACAGCTACGCGTGTACTAGAAGGAAAATTTAAAATGTGCAGTAATTAATAGATGTCAGGACTACTATTGGTTTCCTCTGTCTGAGCGAGCGAGTTCCTGGTCGCATACCATCCGTCCTCTTCCTCCCACCCCTGGCCCATGTCTGATCCCACCACCCCCCTCCCCCCACCGCCTTCCCAGCAGCAGGAATTTACGGGGAATGTGTCAAAGCGCATTTCAGAGTAATATGGCTGGAGAGCCGCATTCAGATCGGCGTGTTGTAATGTGTCTGACAACATTATATTCTGATCCAGCTCTTCACGTAACCTTCAATTTATTTCTAAGCCCCTGTGTTTATTTAACCGAATCTGTCTTCCGTCGTTTGGAGCAGTAGCACTCAACCTTTAAACAGCCCAAGAGCCACTTCAGCCTCGAACAGATGCAGAGAGCTCCCGAGTCAGGGAGTCACAAAAGAGCCCGGCGCATTGTGCCGTGGGCGCCGAGGTGCACTGAGCCCCGTATTATTCATCGCACCGGCACCTCGGCAGGGGTTGGGAGCCGCGCGGCGTTGCTCGGCGCTGGGGAAGGGAGTGGGTGTTTCAAGGCTGGGCCGTGCCGGCAGAGCGGTGTGAGGGGCCTCAGGTGGGCTCCAGCGCAGCGGGAGCCGGGCGGGGGGGGTGCGGGACCTCTGAAGCTGGAGGGCTGTAAGACTGGGGCGATGATGCAGTGCCATGGATCTCTCCCGCAGCCTCAGTGAGCCAACCCTTAGTGTTTCAGCACACTAACCCATCCTTCACACGATTACAGCTCCAGTCCCACCAAGGCATGTGCACCAGTGACCATCAGCAGCTGCTGGCCCTGGTGTGCCAGCACCAACCCACCAGCAGCTTTTGCAGAGGCGAGTCACAGTATTGCCATCTCCCCTCTAACAACAGAGATGATTACTGCTTGCTCAATTATTTGTGAGCATCATCACATCCTTGCGGTACATTTGTCTCGAGGAAGGCCCCCTTTCCCCAAGCCTCTCCTACTATACCCAATACTTCCCAACTACAAGAGGAACCAGAGCCACACGCCAGACTGGTCTCAGGTGGGAGCAGCCCCGAACGCAATGCCATGGCCTCACCGATGCCCTGACAACCAGCAGTTCCTCCCACCCCACTGAGGCAGCCAGCACGGCCCCCAGCCCACCAGCAGCTACACCCTCCGCAGCAACAGTATCAGGGTCGGCACACAGGCCAAATCCTTCAGGATTTCAGTTGTTTGCTGCTACATTCCCTGAGAGCACAGAGTCACCAAGAGGCCCCAGAAAGCTGGGAACCCTCCCCAGATGCTTTCTGAAGCCAGGGGCTTTGGGCACCGGGATCAGCCCTTCCTTTGGAGGGGCTGGAGAGGGGACAGGAAAACTTCGGCTGTGACAAATCCATCTGCCCATGTCTGCGTGCTTGTCACCCAGAGAACAAAACCCCGATGATCTCCTATTGTTTTGTCTTTCAATTCATCAGAGTTTTGTGCTGGCTTTGGGTTCACCACATATCGTTTAGAAACCTAAGGCAATTTATAGGGAAAAAAAAAAAAAAAACCAACAAAACCTTGGCTTGCTTTTCTGTTTACTGTTCCCAAGCATAATGAAAATGTTAAAATGCTAAGTCACTTGACACCTGCCACCCCAGTAATGCACTTGCTTTACTTTTTTTGTAGTTACAAGAGTTGGTGAATATGTTTAAAGCTCTTCAATTCACTTAAGTCGAGAAAGACATGCTGCATATTCAATGAAATGCCACAGTTGTGACATGTTCCATATCCTCTGCTGTGTTAAGTCTCTTCATTTATTCTTTTACAGACAGACACAGAATTTATTCTGTTATGAATAAAATTATCACTGATGTCCTTCAGAAAATAATGTAGGGCTTTTGACTGAATGCTGGAAGTTCAAGGAAAATATTCCAGGTGTCCAGGACATGAAGAACAAGTCATTGAACCTCTTTCATTGAGCTGTCATCTCTTCCTCCAGCTTGCGTGCTGCACCCCTGGCTCCAGACAGGCTTCTGCCTTAGTGAATAATGATTAACAGCACCGAAGCCTTTAGTCCGCTGAATGCCAACCCACACGCACCGGAGTGATGTGGGCTGCTGCTTAAAAAAAAATAAACTAATGCCTGTGGCCCAAAATCTCCTCTGGTACCACCAAAGCAATTTGCCCAGTGAAATCACAGGGATTTATAACGACAAAGAAACCATCTCTGTTTGTTGCCCCATTGCACACAATGGATAATGTTTTGCATGAAACTAATGCTTTGGGTTGGCTCATTTCTTCTAAATCTTTTCAAGATGCAGCTTGATCTTCCTGGCCGTGGGTGGGAGTCAGCCGCCTTGCAGCTTTACCCAACGTACCACTCACCTTTAGTTTTTGGGTTGCTTTTATTGCTGGCACAAAATGAAGAATGCCAGGAACCAGAGATGAGGGAGGCATCCCAAGGCTGGGAGCAAACCCCCGGGAAGAGGAGGGAGCGAGAGGAAGGCTGCCAGCTTGGCACACCACGCTGGTTACTGTTTGGTTGGTTAGGTAGTGCACATCAGGCAAGAAATTTGCCATAGAGTCATGGAAGCCCATTTTTCCTGAGAAGGAGAAACCATACCACCTAATAAGGTACCTACCCATGGAGGCTGGGATGGGAAGCAAACAGCCAGGGTCCCCGAGGACTATAGCCCCCGAGCTGCGAGCATGGGCACCCAAAACGTAGGTATTGCAAGGGGGAGGAGGCCAATTGTGGGTAGTTGTGCTTCAGTCAGCAGCTCTGAGCCCTGCAAACATGAGCACAAGTGACTGAAGGCAAGCCTTGACTGGTGACTCCGTAGAGGGCGAGGGAAGTAGTGCCTTTCCTCGGGTTTCTTGGAGTTTGGGGCAGGGGGGTGTTTGGGTATGGGATTATTTTATTTTTTTTTTTAAAGACCGTGATTCTGTGTATGAGTTTGGTGACAGCCAGGAGGGTAGACAACCCCCCCAAACAAGCACCTAAATCCCTTGAGGGTGTCCCCACTAGGGATGTGCTGGATGAAACAGCGCCTAAACATCTTTAAGCTGGGACCAGCTTTATAACCAAGAAAAGCAACACTTTCAACTACATTTAACCTGATGTCTACAGACTTCCCTCCACTCACAGCTTCAGTTGAAGCCACCAGCAGCTCCAGCCTCCTGGAAGTCAGAACAAGAGTGGCTGGAGAAATGGGAACCAGAGAGACCGATTTTCAGTCTTGGGCTTTAGAAACACTGACCATTTTTTGCTACTGCCTGAAGCGTCCCCTTTCCCAGAGAGCCTCTGCTTTATACACTTGAAATCACATGCTTTGCTACCTGAGGTCACGAGTCCTGTGGTGCTTCCAGTTATTTAATGTGATCGTGTACTTCTGTCTTTTGTAAAAATCTGAGCAAAAGTAGACCAAGTGAAAGTTGATCATTGTATTAATTTGGAATATGGATACATAGATGCTCTCTGAACAGCAGAATAAAGATGGGGATATGGACTCATTTTTCTGTGCCTCACAATGTAATTTTTTCCTCTATTGTCAGCATCATTGTTGATCCTGAAATTATAGTGTCTGAGGAGTTATTGAACAGGAGATGTTCGACATGAAAAAAAGAGTCTCAGAAAATAACTGCAACGAGAACATTTAAATAAACCCAGAGATTACAGAGGCAAAATACAAAAATGACTCCAAGAAGCTCATTTGGTTTCATTCCACTACATTTGAGTGTTATCTGAGAGCGGGAGAAAAAATATCCCAAATTGGTTAGGTACGACGAGAAAAAGCCCAGGCATCTCTCTACCTACATCACAGCCTATTAATTACCCTCAGATTATAATGTGGGTCAGGCATTCAGCATTCAACTAAACCGCTAGTCAAAAGCTTTATCAGCTTGCCTGCATCTCTGCTCCATGGAAGAGCTTGGTTTTTGTAGAGGACTAGAGTAGAATTGCTCTTGTATAGCTCACAGAGAGGTGTTGGGGTTTTTTTTCTCCCCCCCTTTTTCAGTTAATCTCCTCATTTTTACGGCCTGCCTGCTGATTTTCTTTGCATACTTAGAAGTAGGACGTAATTCTCAGTTTTCCCCTACACCCCCAAATAGTTGCAGCAAACAGATTTGGTAAGCCCTGGAGACGAAGCCAGGCTTGCCAATGCTGCTCTCCTCCCAGCAAAGCCAAGCAATCAGCACCTCCACACACCCAGCAACCAGCGTTTTAAAGGTGCCCAATTTTCTGAGGAACCCCTAAACCACAATGTCCAACCTGGCTGATTTCTACCCAGCAGCAGTTTCGCTGCTCTCTGCCTCTCACTTGAATCAGAGTTTTTGAGACTGAAGAATACCCTCCAGTCTGCCATGGGGAAGGAAATCAGAACGCTGCTATTGGTGTGAATAATATTTTGTGATAAGTAAATCTTTTTGGTTTACTTCCAATTATTTTTTTTTTTAAACATCAGGCTTTTATCTTAAAAAGAATCAACATTTCTCTGCCTTTGAAGAGCAGAACCCTCCTGATATTCATTACTTGACTCAGCTGTTCACTCAGGTCTTTTCCTTTGATGAAAAACTTTGGTTTACAGATAATATTTAGCATTCTGATTAGTACATAATGTGACCTACTATTGGAATAAATGGGGTGTGTAGCACTATCTCATAAGCAAAAGAGTTGACTTAGTTGTACTAAGAGGAAAGACAACCCCATACCCTTGAGAATCATTATCTAACATAACTACTTATTTAAAGGGGGAAGGGGGAACACCAACAAAAATGGGCACTTTCTCCTTCCCATCTTGCTTCAAAGAAAAGGAGGATCACATCACAACTTATCACCTGGCCAGGACTTGCCAGCCAGGGGCTTGTCCTACTACCATCCGGGCTTGGAGTCCCACATACTTAAGTCTTGGGGGGGAAAAAAGTGCAAATCAATAAAGGCATCTCTACGGCAAGAAAAGTCAGAGTTACACCAGGGAGAAGTACCAGTCCATGCATTTTTTAATTATTACTGTGGCAAGGCTACGTTTAGCAATAACTATAACAAAGCTATTAGTTTCAATGTGTATATAAGCGGCAACCCCACAGCAGCTTAAGCCTGAGCATCCAGAGGAAGCAGCACAATTTCACCACGCCACTCACATCTCCAGCAGCTCAGTGTTTGTGGTTTCCCCCCGAAACGTGACCCCATGGACCCGTGCAGCCCTGCCAAGCAGGCAGGGGAAACACTAGTGCCTTGTTAACCAGGTTTTAGCAGGAAAACAGACTCAGTGTAAGGTGACTTTGGTGCAAAAGCTCCCCAGGGTTACTTTATACCCACAAGGAAGCATTTAGGGGCACTAAAAAATATTTACCCATAAAGATCAAGAACATCAAATGCTCTCCCCAGCATATACCGCCTACCTCCATGGGCACAGCCCCCACCTCACTGAGGCACCCTAGCTACTGGGACATCCTCGTGGAAGGGAGCAGCAAATATCTGGGATTACACATTAGCCAGAGCAGACGCACCAAGGTCCCCAGTAATAGGAACGGTTACGAGACAGAAGGGAAAAAAGCAGTCAGTCACACTGTTAATGTGTAACGCTCGTGCCACCTTTACCTTGCCTTCTGCTTGCCTGCGTTTGGGTGTCAGCATCTGCCAGAAACCCCAGAGAGAAAGCAGCCTAGGCAGCAAAGCCTGGGTGAACCCTCAAGCAGGGCTTATGTGCCTCTCGGGGGATGTGTGGGTGGGCAGAGGGCAGGGCAGGTTGGGAGGGAGGGTGGGGAGCCTCTTTTGGCACCTGGCCATGCCCCGCATGCAAGGACCACCCTTTCCCTGGGCTCAGGAGGGGCCATGATGAGGGAAACCTGGTGAAGTTTGCTCTCAGGAATGGTGCCTTGGATGCTCTTCTCAAGATGGTCCTGATTGTGCAAGCTCCTGCTGGGGCTGTCATAGACCTTGAAGCCTCCTCTCTCCCTCTTCCCCCTATTTGCAGACCCTTCTGCTCCCCATCCCGTCCCCAGATCTGCTTTCCTAGTGTTGGGTTTCAAGGTGCAGAGCTGTAGGGAACAGGATTTGTCCGTCCCCCCGGTCAGGGCAGCCCCCACAAGAACTGCAGTGTTCCACTGGGGACAGAGCTCAACTTTTCTTATCACAAGATTTGTATCCTGTTTCCATGGAAATGAAAGAAACGGGGCAGTGAGCCCCCTCCCAACCCAACTTTGAACAACCCTTGCAGTATTCTCTGTCATGCTGTCATTTTGGATGCGTCACAGTTTTCCCAGGGAAGTCCTTGAAGCGCATGGCACTGTTGACCTGCTCTGGCCAGGGTTTCACCGCTGAACACCAGCACACCAAGTGCTGGATGTGCCCAGGAGGGTCGGCAGTCAGTGCTTCCACTGTCACTGAGGTTTTTGGTAGGGAAGCCCAGGCAACATCATTAGTGATGGGCGAGTTCAGCTGAAAAGTGATGAAAACAGATCAAAAACGAGCTAAGCAGCACTTTATTTCAGCTCCTGGATCTCCCAGAGTTACCCTGTAGCCAGCGAGTCCCATCTGCACCAGCATATTGGGGATGATATTAGGTCAAATCCTTCCTGGGCTCTTCCCAGGAAGCCACTGAAATGGGTGATGCCACCCCAATCTTACCAGCCGCTCCTGCAATTTCTCTTTTGATGCCAGCCAGCACCGCAACCCATGTCAGCAGCATTCCCACCAACAGCCTCTCTGATCCCTACTGACAGTGATGCCACAGCCACACTCCCATTCGTTCCTGCCGCACCGGGGTCCGGGCGCCGGGAGATGGACGAGTGATTGATGGGGCGCCCGCGATACGCCATGATACGCTCCTTATCTGTGGCTTCCCAGTTGGTTCCCATGTCGCTCGCAGGGTTTATGGCGTCAATGTCACTTTCTTTCCCTTGGATTTCTTTTTTTTTTTTTAAACCTGCTTTGGTTCTTTCACACCTATTCACGCACCCTGGTGAAACTATTTCATCTTCAGGATTAGCAAAATTGGGCAAAATAGTCTAGGCAAGACCCATCTTTCCTAACTGTCCATGGGGAACAGGTGAGTTTGAACATACAGGTACCTATTTTTCATGGCAGGTCCACTGAGAGCTAAATCCATCTAAAGCATCTTCCATAGGAATTCTTAGTCAAACGTTGCAATGGCAGGTGTCATCCAAAAACTTGGGTGCAGGTAGAGAGACCAAGGTTAGCTATGGGCAAAAAGAAGCAGATGGATGGGCTTTGTTAAGAGAGGAGAAGAAAATCTGGGTGGAAAATATTATGGGCATCACTGGGAGATCCCTCCCTCCCCCCTTTTAGGGCTGGCAGCTCCTCCTTGCTATGGACATGGACCTTCACTTGAAAACACTGGGAAACTTCCCCCCGATGTGTGCTATGAACAGCACTGGCTTTGCCAGGCAGGTGAGACCACCAGGACAAGCCCACAGCATCCCCAGGGAGTGTCTCCAGAACTTGTGCAAAACTGCCGACGTTACGGGACCCCTCTGCTCCCCTCCAGCCCAGCAGCACACCATCTCCCATGGCCAAGGGCTGGTGTCTGAGCACAGATGTTATGACTTGAGGTTGATGTGTCCCCCATCAGCCCTCCCAGCACCAGTCTCTCTGCCCCACCAGCTCCCACCAACACTCAGCTCCTGCTCCCCCGCATTGCAACCCCCCAGGAAAAAAAAAAGGAAATAAAATAAGAAAAAAAAGTTTGGATACCCACTTCCAAATCAAACCTGGATGAAATGGGCAATTCACACCTACTTCTCCATAGGCTTCATGTTTTCCCTCCCCTCTTCCAACCAGCCAAGACACTATGGACAAGAGCCAGAGCGAACCCCCATCCTGGAGAGCGGGCTTTGCTGCTGCCAGATTGTGGTGTGTGCTCAAACCTGCAGGGACAACCCGCGGCCATCTGTTAATCCCAGGTGTGTACACGCCACAGCTCTGCTGGCAGAGATAGTCTTCTCCTGGCTCCTCAAACACACCGGTCACCCGACTCACCGTGCGTGGGGGTTGTTAAAGCGGCTGCTCCCCCATCCCTTCTCCCATCCCCTCCGTCACTGGCCCCGGCATCAAAGGCTTAGATGGTGAACAGGTTGTCTTTTTTATTCATTATAAAAACCAGGCTGGAACAATGGACAATTCAGTCCAGACTTCACAGAAACTGTTCCTGCTTTTCACCGAAACCCGATGTCTCCCGACACGTGGTGCTAAAAGAGCACCTTCCCCAAGCTCTCATCCTCTCTGTGGGAGAAGGTTGGGGACAAGGTCTTTCCGGTCATTTTTAATTCCTTCCTTGTGAAAAGAAGTGGGCGTGTGTGTATGAAAAGTGGAAATATATTCCTTCAGCCAGGGAAATCTTGGGTTTATTTCACCCTACCTGATCCACCCTCAGCATCCCAAGCCTGGGCACCAACCCTCAGTGTTTCCCTTTGATTGGCAAGAGAAGATTTGTCCCCAGATTTAGGAACCTCTCGGGAATGCTAGGGCTCAGGTCTGCCCCAGCTTGTGCAGCCAGCCCAGGTTCTGGATCTTGTCCTAACTGGCACAGACACCCACACTCTCCAAGGACCACAGCCCAAAGCTCAGCTCCTGAGAAGGGGTCTCCCTGGAGCCTGTGGTTGCATGACAGCAGCTGACACGTCTCCAGGCCCCCTTGGCTATACCCAAGGCTCCCCCTCTGTGCACCATCGGACCAGCCTCTGGACAGGCCAAAGCAGCATAGGCTGGCTCCAAAACGCCCTCATGAGTACAAGCCCATCCTGCGGGTTGTGCCAGTGCCATGCCCCTACTGTTTCAACCCAGCCTCCGGACGTTGCTTCCTGGGAAGCACCAGGATTGTGCGTGTAAAATGCTGGAAGGGAGTTATTAACAGGGCCAAGGTAGCCTGAACCAGCTCAAAGTCATCACCAGCAGTAGCCAAGAGTTGTCACCTTACCCTTTGAGCAATGAACAGGAGGAGGCCAGGCAGCTCCGCTACCCCCGGCAGCTGGAAGAGCCTGCTGAGAAGATGGCTAAGCCTTGAAATGAGAAAAGCCCTTTCCCCTTCTCTGGGGCACATGGAGGCTGGTAACTCACGGTCCTGTCCAGACCCAGGGCCACGAAGAGGTGCCAGTGGACTCTGCACAAAAGAAGTTGAGACTGTGACTGTGGATACTTGGAAATAACCATCTTGTAACAAGGTGGAGCTCATTCCAGCCTCTCCAAACTGGGGTCCAGATTGTCTACCTGGCACGCCCACCTCTCCAAGAGACTCTGCACAGGATATTTTAGGAGAAGGGTTTTCCACTCTTGCCTCTTCCAGATGGGCAGTGTATTGGGTGCTGGGAGGGAGGGCAACAGGGATGGATGGGGGAAGTGGACATCTGCTGTCCCACAGAACTACTGAAGGAGGAGGAGATGGGGAGGGCACCAGACCACAGGTGGAGGGCTCAGCAGCAGCTTATCACTGGCTCAGTGTTATTTATTCTCTCCCTGGAGCTGGAAGGGATCCGGTAGCTCTTCCCAATGCATCCTCATGGTTTGAGAGTCCAGCCTTCTCCAACGAAACCATTACAATTATTGGGGCTGTTTAAGGAAGAGAGAACAAACCCACACAGAAAAGGTATCCTGACCTCTTCTCTTCCACCTTTTTTTCCTGAAGCAACATTTCCCGATGAACCTACAAACAAATATCTAAAAAGCATCCACTCCTTCTGAAACACACCCTCTGATAAAACCTCCCAGCTTGTTTTTACTCACCAATAAAGACTTGATTTCCACAGTTGAGTGAAACAAGGCCACGTGGGTTTGGTGTGGGAATCCACGTTGACCGCTTTACTCTCCTTCCCAGGGCCTGATGGTTTGGCTTTCAGCAGTTCTATGGGATGGTTGGACACTAGCATCAGGTGCCAAAAAGCCCTCCAAAAAGGTTTTCTTTCAGTAATGAATACAAAATGTTTTTATTAATAAAATAGTAACTGCATGGTTTGCAATACAGTCTGAAAGATGGCTTGTCACTGTCACTGGGAACATCTGCAGGGCCCAGACCCCTGCAGTCCATCGGACTGCAGAGTACTGTCACCAGGCAGGTCCTGTGTCACCCCGCATCAGTCTGGGGCTGAGCCATGCCTTGCCCAGAGGTTTGCTGTCAATGACCGGGCAGGAGCAGCAGGCTGGAGCCCAGGCTCAAATCAGCCTCCTGAAGGCACAGCCTGCTGCTCCCATAGCTACGGACCATCCTTGTCCTCTCCCCACCTCCAGCTCCATCTCCTCACCCAGCTGCTCTCAGCCTCTTTCTCCCTCCCTCCCTCCGGTCCCAGTTTGCTCCCCTTTGACCCTCCCTCACCTGCCCCAAATCCAGCTGTTGCACCCTTGCCTTTCTCCCACGCTCCTCCTTCTCCTCCTGCTGTTGTGCTGTGTGGATGCCAGGGAGGCAGGAGCCACAGCCGGCGAGGTGGTGGGACCTGCTCCCGCAGTCTGGGGCACAACAGGGGGGACCTGCACGCGTGGTATGTCCACAAACTCACACCTCTCATACAGGTTTATAACCAAATGTATAGAGGTGCAAGCTCAGGTCCCACGTGCAGCTTTCCCTGGGGATGCAGAAGACATGTCCCAGACATCCAGGCTGAGTTTCTTGTTATGAAAGCTGAAGACTTTGCAGGTATGTAAATAAAGAGCTAACTATTTATGTTTGTATTTTTATGTGGGCAACAGGATATTTTTTCTCTAATTTCACTCCCTCAGTCAGCAATCTGGACACTTTTTTATCCAAACAAAACAAGCTTGGCAAAGTTATTAATTGCTCAGAACAAGATCTCTATTGATTGGTATAAGGATCAATCACTTTATCTGCGGGCAGCTCTGTTAGCACTGCCTGTGACCGGGGTATTTAGCTAAGAGATATCTGTCCTGGGCCCTGGGGAGTTTCACAGAGGAGTCCAAGGTCTCTCCAGTGCTTTAAAAATTACGGCAGGTGGTGGAGAGAATCCAGATGAGGTGAGATGGAGAAGGGTCCCTGTGACCTTCCCTCAAGCCCCAGCAGTCACCAGTGACACCCCCTCCCCCACTTCAAGAGGACTTTGTGCTTCATCCTAGAGACATGGAGGGGGAGAGGGGGAGAGTTTTCCTGAAAATGTCTGAAGTGTGCATCAAGGGTTACACCGCTGCAGACCCCTGGGGTTAAAATCAGGCAGCACGGCTTTTTGCTGCTTGGGGTTTGACTCCCGGGGAGCTGCCCTGACTTCACCCGGGCCCAGTGGCGTGGACGGCTGCTCCTAGGGGTGGCGGGGGGACAGTGGCCACAGGGCTCACCTTGCAACGGGGCTGCGGTGGTGATGGTGGCAGTGGTGGTGTTTACCTAAGCCACAGACTTTGGAAGGGAGATGGACTGCCGGGCTCGGATGCCCACAAAGCCCTTCTGGCCAGCTGTAACCTCTTCATATTTTCTGTCCGTATTCTCAGGGGGTTGTTCCTTTTGCAGGAGCCTCTTGGAACCAGGTACCACTTTTCATCCCCAGCTTCAGGGAAGTCAGACAGCGCCACTCTTCCCTCCCCCCCCCCCAACTTTCTTCGCCTCCCCCTTA